>OZ001668.1:6957922-7273658 GCA_963924145.1 Pyrausta purpuralis
CGGTCGCAAGCGCACGCACTTTAAAGCTACTCCGTATTTTTTATTTATTCTAGTGGTAAAAAGTGAATATTTCATAGTAAAAGTTACAAAAACTGAATTCTCAGAATGTGCACTAAGAGCACACTAACTCTTAAAATAACTGTTAAACGTGATTAAAATGCGAAACAATGTTAAAAAGGTGATCCAAATGTGAAAGTGAACGGTCAATCCCAAAAGCTGTTTGTTGTGGTGACTCATATTGCGTGTTGTGTCTCTGATTCATGACCATATATGGGCATAAATCATTACAACTAAACTTAAATTAAACACATGTTTCAAATTTTCGTCGCTCCGCTCACCGCTTCGATAGCGCATCGGACTACGGTGCACTTCTAGTAAAGGACACGTGAGTCGACAGGGTTCGAAACTCGCAGCAGCCACTTGAATCTTTTTGTGTTTTGTACCGTGATATTCACTCTGACTGAGAACATTTGTTACATTTTTATTTTATTATTTCCACATTGTTTTTTTTTTTTGACAATGGCAAATTGTGTAAAGTGTAATAAAAAAATTTCGGGAAAGCAATACCTTTGCTGTTCATCTTGCAAAGGTTCATTTCATGTTCCATGTACGTCAGTTTCGGAACAAAGATATTACTCATTCTATGCTCTAAATAAGGCACAAAAAAGGAAATGGTCTTGTGAAGCCTGCCTAGATAAAACTAAGAAAAAATACAGTACTTCGTCACCCTCCACATCTGTAGCTCTGCAATCGCCAAATAATATACTTTATGAGAATGTTACTAATCGGAAAAGAGTCGTTGTTAATGTCTCTACGGATAATTCCTTTGAAGGTTTAAGCACGGAGGAAGAAGACGACTACGACGATTCAGATATTCTTAACAGAAGCTGCCCTGAGCTTCGGAAACCAGATCAGGACTTTGCTGAAATGAAAAAAACCTTGTCTGACCTGCAATTGAGACTAGATGTAGCTGACAACGAGATTAGCAACCTATTGCAAGAAAACTCTCTTCTCAAAAAGCAAATAGGGGATTACAAGAACACTATTAAAAACCTGACGCAAATCTGCAAATCAGTTCCTAAAAAAACGCAAGCAAAAGAGAAAGCACATCCGATCGCGAGCGTTCAGCTACTCCTTTCCGGGCCGAGTCTCAAATGAACTTTTCTCTTGTAGCCGTGAATAATTCGAATTTGAGGAAGGAGACTGGCAACAATAAGATAAATAATGACCTGGAAATTCCAAAATCAAAAAAATGACAACACCTAGTTTAAGAAATAAAAATGTTAGAGAAACATCAAATCAAAAGAAGATTTTCATTCTCGGCGACGAACAACTGCGAGGTTTACCAACCAAAATAAATAATTCAAGATCAGGAAAATGGAACGACGTTTATAAGGCTTCAGGTGTCATAAAACCCTTTGCACCGTCATCTCATTTGTTAAATAATTTAAATACCTTGAAAAACTCAATAAATGACGATGACATATTAGTTATATCAACAGGCAGCCATGACAAAAATCCTCACAGTCTGTACTCAAATTTGTGTAACTTTTTGTTTCAATTTAAACATTGTAAAAAAAATCTACTTCTAAGTGTGCCGTTTAATGAATTCCTTGATGTAAGAACACTTAACTCAGACTTGCAACAACTGTCGACTAATTATTCAAATTGTAATTTTATTGATTTGGAAATGATGCATGATTGTTTTAATATCAAAAATAAACTAAATATTATTGCATATAAAATAAATCTAGAAATTGACTCTATAAGATATGAGCACGACTATATTCAAAATATATTACGACCAAAGAAATCAATAGAAAATTTAAAAAACTCTTATTCTACAAAATTAGCAAGTAAAAGCAACTTAAAGGAGTTTTTTCGTTCGCAACATTTCATTTAAAAATAATAATAATCATGAGGCTGTTTGTTCAGATAGTTTAATTATTTTTAATCAAAACATAGGAGGACTCTGTAACAAATTGGATCTTCTTGATATAACCTTACAAGATTTATATGTAAGTGGTAAGGAGGTTGATATAATTTGTCTAAGTGAAACTTTCGTACAACGGGGATCAGAAGCAAACATTCGTCTCAAAAACTTTAATTTGGCATCTTCATACTGCAGAAAGACATCTAGGGGTGGTACATGCATATTGGTGAGAAAACCTTTCAAATACAGACAACTGCCTTTTGTTGCAAAAATTGCTACTAAGGACTATTTCGAGTGTTGTGGTCTGGAGATAGAGGGTATTGGACTTATTGTGATTAATATTTACAGAATCCCAGTACAAACTAAATCACATACTGGTATTTTCTTATACAAACTTGACAAACTTCTAAGTTACCTCTCTTCTAATTTTAAGCGCAAGAAAATAGTAATATGCGGCGATTGGAATATTGATATTTTAAAAAAGAAACCAGCAGTGAAAAAACTGATAGGAATCTTAGAAAACTATGATATGAGACCGCACATTACTGAGCCCACAAGAAAAAAATCTTGTATAGACCAAATTGCCAGCAATGTCAAACCTGTTTTTCCTATGATTCACGGTCTGGGGCTTTCAGATCATGAAACTGGCCAGTCCATTGAAATAAAAGTTAATAATAAGCCATCTGCTTATTCTACATGGTTCGAAAATAAACGTGACTATAATAAAAACAATGTTCAAAAATTCTGCGAGTGTATTGCAGCAATGTCGTTTGCACAAGTTTATGACTGTAACAATTTATCAAATGCATTTGATAACTTTTATGACTTATTATGTCTTTTTTACAATTTATGTTTTCCGGTACTGAGAGTCAAAGTAAACAACCGTCCTAAAAGGATTAAATGGCTCACAAAAGGTATAAAAAAGTCTTGTAAAACCAAGCGATTGTTATATCTTAAGTACAGACAAGACAATTCAAAGAAGCAAATCAATAAAGCATTTTACAAAAAATATAGCAGAATTTTGAAAAAATGTATGAGCAAAGCTCAGAAGGCTACCAGCTATAAATATATATGTTCCAATGAAAACAAACGTAGAGCCACTTGGAATATGATCTCATCATCTATCTCAGATACTAGTCTTAAAACTGACATTTCTAAAATCAAATTAATGACCAAATTTATTTTAATCCACATGACATTGCTGAGATTTTAAACAATTTTTTTATAAATTTGACGGAAACTACCACTTTTGATAGTAAAATTACAACACAGATACATGACAAACTTAATATGCACACAATATTTCTAAGACCTGTTAATGATTTGGAAATAAACAAGATTATAATTTCACTGAAAAACAGTAATAGTTGTGGTCTTGACAATATCACCACGAAAATCCTAAAAATGATTGCTCCATATGTAAGTCATGTACTAGCGCATATCATTAATCTTTCTTTTACAGAGGGCAAATTTCCGGATAAGCTTAAATTGTCCATAGTTAAACCTATATACAAAAAAGGTGATAAGCATGACCCAAACAACTACAGACCCATAACATTAGTGCCAATACTATCGAAAATTTTCGAGAAAGCCTTTCTCACTCGAGTTATTGACTTTCTGACTAAACATGATGTCCTGCACCCTAGGCAATATGGTTTCCGGAAAGGTAGTTCGACAAGCCTTGCTTGTTTTGAGTTAGTAAGGATCATAACAGATAGCTTAAATAACACAACTCCTGTCTTATCAATGTTTTTGGACATGAGCAAAGCGTTTGATTTCGTTAATCACATCCTGCTAAAAAATAAATTAAGTTTTTATGGAATTAGGGGCAAGGCTCTGGATTGGGTAGACAGCTTTTTACAAAATAGAAGGCAATGCACCGAAGTCTCAAAAATTATTGAGTCTCGTCACATTCCCGTGAAAAAAATATTTCGATCTGAATTTAAAGTAAATGGTAGTGGTGTTCCTCAAAGTAGCGTTCTTGGACCTCTCCTTTTCTTAATCTACATTAATGACCTTCCTAAAGCTCTTAGTCAAGAATCTATTCTGTTTGCAGATGACACTACCATAATTGTTAAGTGTGAATCAAAAGACTCATTTGAGACAGACGCCAACAAGGCCCTCAATGATGCAATTAAGTGGCTAAATGACAATTGCTTAAAAATAAATATAAACAAAACAAAAATAATTCAATTTACATCATATAATTCCCCACCTGTACCACTCCAAATAACTCATGACAATAACATCATTGATAACGTTGATAGTCTCAAATTTCTCGGCCTTACTGTAGATAAACATCTCAATTGGAAAGAACATATAGACCAAGTTTTCTCTCAATTAAATAGATTCGTCTTTGCTCTGAGAAAACTCAGACAAACCGTTTCTGTGGAAGCTGCCTTGGCGGCGTATCATGGCTATGTCTCGTCAGTTCTAAGTTACGGGCTGATACTTTGGGGGAATTCTGTCGATTTAAACAAGGTATTTAAAATCCAAAAAAAATGCATACGCGCAATCGGCAATGCAAGGTTTGATGCCAGCTGTAAGCCACTTTTAAAAAAAATTCTGATACTTCCTTTGCCATCTATGTATATAAGGGACTTGTGTCTGTTTGTGTTCTCCCATCCGGAATATTAGAAAAAACGATCTGACGTTAATCCGCGTCCGACTCGTGCGAGAGTCATGAACCGCTTATACCATCCTTCTTGCCACAAACAAATTTATGAGAAAAATGTATTTAATATGGGCATTGTGTTGTACAATAGTCTTCCAGATGATATTAAATTGATTGACAACCAAAAATCGTTTAAACGCAAATTGACTAACTGGCTATTACAACATTGTTTCTATAGTATTAAGGATTTTTTTGAGTCTAATATAAATTGTTTAAAATAATATATAATGACATGCTATATCATAATTCTGTAATTGTAATTGAGACATGTAAAATAATTATTTTAACTTAGTTTTGACTGTGGTTTATTAATATTTGCATGCTATTATTTTTGGCTGAATGAACTGAACGTATTTTATGTTTAAACACCTTAACATGTACTGTGTTCTTGCAAATAAATGATGATTATGATTATGATTATGATTATGATTACTGCGGGACAGCTCGTTGTACGTACGGCACATTCTGGCTATTGGACTGTAATACGACGTGTTATTCCTGTAAACCTGTATGTCACATATGTTGGGATTGCGAGATCTATGACAAATATTAACGTTAAGAGCTGAGAGAAGACCTGGAGTATCGACTGTAGAGTGGAAAATTTTATGAAGATACAGAAGGTCGTATCTTTTTCGTCGAGTTTTAAGGGGCAAGACGTCGAATTTAGTTAGTCGCTCGTAAGGGAGCGACAGTAGTGGTATTTACGGGATAAATATCGCAGCAATATAAGCACGTGACCGCCAGATCGCGGCTAGCGACAAGTGTGTGTCTTTTTAATCTAAAGCATTGAGGTTTTTGCGCACTATAACGTATCATACCAATACATACATTTACAAAATTCTCTAAATAAAAACCTCTACAACAAATTTCACAAAATCCTGTCCATACATCACCTAAACACATTTACAGTTAAACACATACTTTCAGAAGGGTTGCCTACATTCTATACAATAAATATAAAACACACACACACACACTGAGTACCTTTATGACTGGATTTTTTAAATGTATAATAATCCTCTCGATTGTTGTTCTAATTATTTCTTAAGTTTAGATGTGTTTAGTATAAGTTCGATTAAAAATATTACAAACTAAGAGATGAGGCCTGCCTAAAGGCTTGAAATACAGGTATTAAACCTAGTAGCTTCCACAAACTTTGGTTGCAGTAAGTGCTACTTATAACTTATTTACTTATTTACTAATTTACTTACTTACTTATTTCCTTATTTACTTATTTAATTATTTACTTATTAACTTATTTACTCATTTACTTATTTAATTATTTACTTTTTTACTTATTTACTTATTTACTTATATACTTATTTACTTTTTTACTTATTTACTAATTTTCATATTTAGTAATTTACTTATGTACTTATTTACTTATTTATTTATTAATTTATTAATTTATTAATTTATTTACTTATTTACTTATTTACTAATTACCTTTTTAACTTATTTACTAGTTTACTAATTAACTAATTAACTTATATACTTATTGACTAATTTACTAATTCACTTATTCACTTATTTACTTATTTACTTCTTTTCTTATTTCTTTTTTACTAATTGACTTATTTACTTATTTATTTATTAACTTTATAACTCATGTTTTTATTTATTTATTTGTTTATTTATTTATTTATTTGTTTATTTTTTTATTTATATATTTATTTATTGATTCATTTATTTATATTATTATTTACTTATTTACTTGTTAACTTATTTACTTTGTTTATTATTTATTTATTTACTTATTTACTTATTTACTAATTAGCTTATTTACTTATTTACTAATTTACTTATTTACTTATTTATTCATTTACTTATTTACTTATTTACTTGTTTATTAATTTATTTATTTATTTATTTAATAAATAATTTTTATTTATTTATTTATTTACTTTTTTACTTATTTATTTATTTACTTATTTACTTATTCACTTATTTATTTATTTACTGATTTACTTAATTACTAGATTACTAATTTAGTTATTTACTTATTTACTTATGTTTTTATTTATTTATTTATTTATTATTTATGTATTTACTAAATTACTTATTTACTAATTTACTTATTTGTTTATATATTTATTTATTTATTTATATTCGGTATACAGACAGGATACAGTCATCCCATACTATAATTATTACAATACACAAAAAAGACTGGACCGTAGCTCATAAATAGTATACACCACATGTTTGGTAACTGCTAATGTATGCTACTAGAACATTAAATCTTATACAAGCTAAAAACGAAATTTACACAAAAGGAACAAAACATTAAACTGAATTAACTTAAAATTGTTGCATTTCGTTGTTACAGCGAGAACACTTCTGCATTAAGAGTGTTGGATATGTTTTTTTTATAATGAGAGAAGGAACTATCGAAAATATCTATGTCTTTGCCACTGCGGGACAGCTCGTTGTACGTACGGCACATTCTGGCTATTGGATTGTAATACGACGTGTTATTCCTGTAAACCTGTATGTCAAATATGTTGGGATTGCGAGATCTATGACGAATATTAACGTTAAGAGCCGAGAGAAGACCTGGAGTATCGACTGTAGAGTGGAAAATTTTATGAAGATACAGAAGGTCGTATCTTTTTCGTCGAGGTTTAAGGGGCAAGATGTCGAATTTAGTTAGTCGCTCGTAAGGGAGCGACAGTAGTGGTATTTACGGGATAAATATCGCAGCAATATAAGCACGTGACCGCCAGATCGCGGCTAGCGACAAGTGTGTGTCTTTTTAATCTATAGTATTGAGGTTTTTGCGCACTACAACGTATCATACCAATACATACATTTACAAAATTCTCTAAATAAAAACCTCTACAACAAACTTCACAAAATCCTGTCCATACATCACCTAAACACATTTACAATTAAACACATACTTTCAGAAGGGTTGCCTACATTCTATACAATAAATATAAAACACACACACACACTGAGTACCTTTATGACTGGATTTTTTAAATGTATAATAATCCTCTCGATGGTTGTTCTAATTATTTCTTAAGTTTAGATGTGTTTAGTGTAAGTTCGATTAAAAATATTACAAACCAAGAGATGGGGCCTGCCTAAAGGCTTGAAATACAGGTATTAAACCTAGTACATCAGCTTCCACAAACTTTGGTTGCAGTTAGTGCTACTTATTACTTATTTACTAATTCACTTACTTATTTATTTCCTTATTTACTTATTTAATTATTTTTTTATTTACTTATTTATTTATTTATTGATTTATTGATTTATAAATTTATTGATTCATTTATTTATTTATTGATTTATTTATATATTTTTTTATTTATTCATTTATTGATTTATATATTTATTGATTTTTTATTTATTGATTTATTAATTTATTTATTGAATAATTAATTTATTTATTAACTTATTTATTTATCTAATGATTTACTTATTTACTAATTAACTTATTTACTAGTTTACTTTTTTACTTATTTACTAATTTACTTATTTACTTATTTACGTATTCATTTATTTACTTAATTACAAGTTTACTAGTTTAGTAATTTTATCACTTACTTATTTACTTTATTACTAATTTACTTATATACTCATTTAGCTTTATACTTATTTACTTTTTTTTATTTATATTTTTTTTATTTTATTTATTTATTGATTTATATATTTATTGATGTATTAACTTATTGATTTATTATTATTTTTTTGAATTTATTTATTAACTAATTTATTTATTTTATTGTTTTTTTATTTATTTATTAACTTATTTATTTATTTACTAGTTTACTAATTTACTTATTTATTCATTTACTCATTTACTTATTTAGTAATTTACTTATTTACTTATTTATTTATTTACTTATTTACAAGTTTACTAGTTAAGTAATTTACTCACTTACTTATTTACTTAACTACTAGTTTACTTATATACTCATTTACTTACTTACTTATTTACTTATTAACTTATTTACTTATTAACCTATTTACTAATTTACTTATTTACTTATTTACTTATTTACTAATTTACTAATATACTTTTTTACTTTATTACTTATTTACTTATTTACTTATTTACCTTTATACTTATTCTATACAATAAATATAAAACACACACACACTGAGTACCTTTATGACTGGAATTTTCAAATGTATAATAATCAACTCGATTGTTGTTCTAATTATTTCTTAACTTTATAATTTTATTAAAAAAAAAATTCTTATCTTAATAATTTCAGCGTTTTCACCTACTTTGGACACTGAATATTTGTCGTTTTGAAGCTCAGTTCGAAATGTTTTAGTTTGTCGTTTCTGTTCAAATCGATCATCTTTTAGCATACTTTTCGATCATATAAGCTCACCGAATGGGTTCTGCGCACGCTCTGCTGTTGAAGTAGGTACTCTTTTGCGATATTTTAAAAGATACATCCCATACAATGTTAGTCGAATTTTACACTTTTTCGGTCACCGTGAAATATTTTGTCTTGATATTAACCGACTTTATATCGACCGTCGCGTCGAAGCCGTTGCGTAGACACCTCGTTTGTGTAGATCGTACTTGTTGCACTTCCAAAACATCGCAATATGGATTCTGTTTGCAATAATTTTAGCGTTTTCACCTACTTTAGACACTGAATATTTGTCGTTTTAAAGCTCAAATTGAAATGTTTTAGTTTGTCATTTCTGTTCAATTCGATCATCGTTTAGCATACTTTTCGATCATATTAGCTCACCGACGTGGTTCTGCGAACGCTCAGCTGTTGAAATAGGTACTCTATTGGGATATTTTAAAAGATACATCCCATACAAAGTTTGTCGAATTTTACACTTTTTGGGTCACCGTGAAATATTTTGTCTTGATATTAACCGACTTTATATTGACCGTCGCATCGAGCCCGTTGCGTAGACACCTCGTCTGTGTAGATCGGACCTGTTGAATTTCAAACACATCGCAATATGGATTCTGTTTGCAATAATTTTAGCGTTTTCACCTACTTTAGACACTGAATATTTATCGTTTTGAAGCTCAGTTTAAAATGTTTTAGTTTGTCGTTTCTGTTCAAATCGATCATCTTTAAGCATACTTTTCGATCATATTAGCTCACCGAGTTGGTTCTGCGCACGCTTCGCTGTTAAAGTGAGCACTCTTTTGCGATAATTTAAAAGATACATCCCATACAAAGTTAGTCGAATTTTACACTTTTTCGGTCACCGTGAAATATTTTGTCTTGATATTAACCGACTTTATATTGACCGTCGCATCGAGCCCGTTGCGTAGACACCTAGTTTGTGTAGATCGGACCTGTTGCATTTCAAAAACATCGCAATATGGATTCTGTTTGCAATAATTAAAGCGTTTTCACCTACTTTAGTCACTGAATATTTGTCGTTTTAAAGCCCAGTTTGAAATGTTTTAGTTTGTCGTTTCTGTTCAAATCGATCATCTTTTAGCATACTTTTCGATCATATTAGCTCACTGATGTGGATCTGCGCAAGCTTTGCTCTTCTAGTAGGTATTCTCCTGCGTTATTTTAAAAGATACATCCCATACAATGTTAGTCGAATTTTACACTTTTTCGGTCACCGTGAAATATTTTGTCGTGATATTAACCGACTTTATATTGACCGTCGCATCGAGCCCGTTGCGTAGACACCTCGTTTTTGTAGATCGGACCTGTTGCACTTCAAAAACATCGCAATATGGATTCTGTTTGCAACAATTTTAGCGTTTTCACCTACTTTAGACACTGAATATTTGTCGTTTTGAAGCTCAGTTTAAAATGTTTTAGTTTGTCGTTTCTGTTCAAATTGATCATCTTTAAGCATACTTTTCGATCATATTAGCTCACTGATGTGGTTCTGCGCACGCTTCGCTGTTAAAGTAGGTTCTTGCTTGCGATATTTTAAAAGATACATGCCATACAAAGTTAGTCAAATTTTACACCTTTTCGGTCACCGTGAAATATTTTGTCTTGATATTAACCGACTTTATATTGACCGTCGCATCGAGCCCGTTGCGTAGACACCTAGTTTGTGTAGATCGGACCTGTTGCATTTCAAAAACATCGCAATATGGATTCTGTTTGCAATAATTTAAGCGTTTTCACCTACTTTAGACACTGAATATTTGTCGTTTTAAAGCTCAGTTTGAAATGTTTTAGTTTGTCGTTTCTGTTGAAATCGATCATCGTTTAGCATACTTTTCGATCATATTAGCTCACTGATGTGGTTCTGCGCACGCTTTTCTGTTAAAGTACGTTCTTGTTTGCGATATTTTAAAAGATACATGCCATACAAAGTTAGTCAAATTTTACACTTTTTCGGTCACCGTGAAATATTTTGTCTTGATATTAACCGACTTTATATTGACCGTCGCATCGAGCCCGTTGCGTAGACACCTAGTTTGTGTAGATCGGACCTGTTGCATTTCAAAAACATCGCAATATGGATTCTGTTTGCAATAATTAAAGCGTTTTCACCTACTTTAGTCACTGAATATTTGTCGTTTTAAAGCCCAGTTTGAAATGTTTTAGTTTGTCGTTTCTGTTCAAATCGATCATCGTTTAGCATACTTTTCGATCATATTAGCTCACTGATGTGGATCTGCGCAAGCTTTGCTCTTCTAGTAGGTATTCTCCTGCGTTATTTTAAAAGATACATCCCATACAATGTTAGTCGAATTTTACACTTTTTCGGTCACCGTGAAATATTTTGTCGTGATATTAACCGACTTTATATTGACCGTCGCATCGAGCCCGTTGCGTAGAAGCCTCGTTTTTGTAGATCGGACCTGTTGCACTTCAAAAACATCGCAATATGGATTCTGTTTGCAACAATTTTAGCGTTTTCACCTACTTTAGACACTGAATATTTGTCGTTTTGAAGCTCAGTTTAAAATGTTTTAGTTGGTCGTTTCTGTTCAAATTGATCATTTTTAAGCATACTTTTCGATCATATTAGCTCACTGATGTGGTTCTGCGCACGCTTCGCTGTTAAAGTAGGTTCTTGCTTGCGATATTTTAAAAGATACATGCCATACAAAGTTAGTCAAATTTTACACCTTTTCGGTCACCGTGAAATATTTTGTCTTGATATTAACCGACTTTATATTGACCGTCGCATCGAGCCCGTTGCGTAGACACCTAGTTTGTGTAGATCGGACCTGTTGCATTTCAAAAACATCGCAATATGGATTCTGTTTGCAATAATTTAAGCGTTTTCACCTACTTTAGACACTGAATATTTGTCGTTTTAAAGCTCAGTTTGAAATGTTTTAGTTTGTCGTTTCTGTTCAAATCGATCATCGTTTAGCATACTTTTCGATTATATTAGCTCATTGGAGTAGTTCTGCGCACGTTTCGCTGTTGAAGATGTTACTCTCCTTTGTTATTTTAAAAGATACATCCCATACAAAGTAAGTCGAATTTTACACTTTTTCGGTCACCGTGAAATATTTTGTCATGATATTAACCGACTTTATATTGACCGTCGCATCGAGCCCGTTGCGTAGACACCTTGGTTGTGTAGATCGGACCTGTTGCATTTCAAAGACATCGCAATATGGATTCTGTTTGCAATAATTAAAGCGTTTTCACCTGCTTTAGTCACTGAATATTTGTCGTTGTAATGCTCAGTTTGAAATGTTTTAGTTTATGGGCATTTCTTCAGAAAGTGTTCTTCGCGTCACCTTCGTGGCGAAAATTTATACTGATATTATTTAAATAAAAAAAATACTGCTTTAAAGAAACTATCAAACTGTAACATAATCTGTTAGAATCATGAAAATCGGTTCATTATTCATGTAGATATTTAATATTGAAATTTCGTAAGCCACGAAAGTTACTCACCGTGACACGAAAGTTACGCAGCGTCTTTTTGGATAGATAATTCGGTAATAAAAGTATCAAAGTACTTGAAATATTATATTTGTTTGAGACAAATAGTAATGTGGTTAGGTATTACATATATTTTTAAACATTCATGATGAACACTAACATAATAATAGTTTGTTACCTTCGACATTGCTACTATGTACCAAATTATTTATGAGTATCCGATAGGTATTTCGACACTGTTGCAAGTGCCATGATCACAGCGTACCTAAAACTGTTGCGAATGGGCTGTTATTTGTAGATTTTATGGTCTACCCTCCTTCTAAGTGTTTTATTGCACTCATTTTCAGTATCACTGACCTCACATTCACTGTTTACTCGCATTTGTTCTCGGCACATAACAATGACCGTATTTGTCAGCGATAGGATACTTTGTTAAATTTTACGGTTTCACACTTTCGGAGCAATGGTATTTTGACATTCGACAATTTAAACTCATACTTACGATCAAATTTTTAGTATTTTGTAATTTAATCGCTTCCTTAACCTATTTTGGTAAGTAGTCGCATTCTGTCGAAATTATCTGAGATTATAAAGGTAAGGTACATGTAGCAAATCTGTAGCAATCAACTCTTTACCCTCCAAAGTAGTGCCTCAAATTACATCCAGGTACCCTGAACTTTAGTTGTTAGATATTTGCCGGCTATTATCAACTCATTTAAGGTAGGCTCAGTTATAATAGGTATATTGGTTAGGCCCTTAATAAACTTTACAATCAATAAATTAGTCTTCCAGATATTTTGCTTACCTGGAGTGAGACTATTTAGACTACTAGTAGCTGGATTATAACTGTAAGAGCGTTCAAAATATGACCTTTTCGTATCCAATAAAGAATTAAACTATTTCTTTTGAATCTTTGGAAATAAACACCAGACGTCACGCGCTTATTTTCAAACCAGTATCAGTGTTAATTGTAGTTTTTTTCCGGTAAAGCAAACTCATGATTCCCAGTCTTTATCTAGTAGCCTCAAAGTATATTCTTTTATCGGTCTAGTGGACAAATTTCCAGCTTTAGACCAGGCTGAAATATTAGCCATGCCACTTGTTTTAATAAATTAAGACGACTGGCATAACTGCCATCATTCTTATTAGTGGCAAAGAATTATTCATTATTTTCTTATATAAACTACACAAATTGGGCTAATTACAAATAATGCACGAAAATTAATTAATTAATGAGTATGCTTTTTAGAGTAACATATTGTGATTTCTTTATAAAATGAGTATATAGATTGATGAGGCGATTCAAAGCCGAATAAAATCAAGATTTAAGACGTCATGTTCTATACATATTTATAGTAAGCTACATTATTTATTATAAATCATATCTGTGCCTCTGGAAACTGTCTAAGTAGAAGAATTCAAGTTTGAAACGTAAAGGCGGTTATTTTAACTGCATTTACAAACCATAAAATATAAATTATAGTGAGATCAGTACACTATGATAACCTTTCGTGGTATGATTTGTAACTTTCGTGGGCAATTGACCACGAAAGTTGTGCCACGCAAGTGACGAAAATTTTACATTTTCAGAAATATTAAATTAAGTAACTAACATTTATGTAATCTAATCAGCTCTAATGAATATTGACTATGAGTTTTATGATTCAATAGTAGACATTTATTCCTGACGCTGACTTATAATCTTAAAACATTACCCATGAAGGGTCACATGAACTAGGGTCTGAAGAAAATAAATAAAACGCAAGGAGCTGTATTAGCTATATCATAGCTATGAGATACTTATTTGTCTTCTATTAGTGTTTTGACAGGTCTGAAGTTTCTGCGGACCTATGGTTTGTGTCGATAGCATGAACCTTTTTCAAGTTATGAGCAATTTTGAGTCACATTTTCGAAAATGGTAAAATCGTGTGACCGACACAAAATTAAGTATGTAAAATTTAAATCTAAGGACTGATTTTTTCCCCCTCGATATAATGAATCCTGACTTAGTATCCAATTTTTAAAAATATATAATGTTAATATAATGTAAAAGTCAAACAAGATAAAAGTGTTTAAACTGAGCGCCAACTCAGTGTGACGCGCGAAGAATAGCAGTTTTACTCCCGATTCCGATGGTAAAATATTTTTTCCTACAAAACTACAAACATAATAACACATTTTAAAGTGAATTCATAGAGATAGATACATGATAAAACATACAAAATTTATTATTTAATTAAACATTGAATATGTTTGGAATTACAAACGTGTGACCATCAAAAAACGGTGCTCAAAGAATGGCCCTTATCGTTTCTGTTCAAATCGATCATCTTTTAGCATACTTTACGATCATATTAGCTCACTGATGTGAATCGGCGCAAGATTCGCTCTTCTAGTAGGTATTCTCCTGCGTTATTTTAAAAGATACATCCCATACAATGTTAGTCGAATTTTACACTTTTTCGGTCACCGTGAAATATTTTGTCGTGATATTAACCGACTTTATATTGACCGTCGCATCTAGCCCGTTGCGTAGACACCTCGTTTATGTAGATCGGTCCTGTTGCACTTCAAAAACATCGCAATATGGATTCTGTTTGCAATAATTTTAGCGTTTTCACCTACTTTAGACACTGAATATTTGTCGTTTTGAAGCTCAGTTTGAAATGTTTTAGTTTGTCGTTTCTGTTCCAATCGATCATCTTTTAGCATACTTTTCGATCATATTAGCTCAATGAAGTGGTTCTGCGCATGCTCCGCTGTTCAGGTAGGTACTCTTTTGCGATATTTCAAATGATACATCCCATTAAAAGTTAATCGATTTTTTTTTACACATTTTCGGTCACCGTGAAATATTTTGTCTTCATATTAACCGACTTTGTATTGACCGTCGCGTCGAGACCGTTGCGTAGACATCTCGATTGTGTAGATCGGACCTGTTGCACTTCAAAAACATCGCAATATGGATTGTGTTTGCATAATTTTAGCGTTTTCACCTACTTTTGACACTGAATATTTGTCGTTGTAATGCTCAGTTTGAAATGTTTTAGTTTGTCGTTTCTGTTCAAATCGATCATCTTTTAGCATACTTTTCGATCGAATTAACTCACCGGAGTGTTTGTTCGCACGCACCGCTGTTGAAGTAAGTACTCTCTTCCGTTATTTTAAAAGATACATTCCATACAATGTTAGTCGAATTTTACACTTTTTCGGTCACCGTGCAATATTTTGTCTTGATATTAACCGACTTTATATTGACCGTCGCGTCGATGCCGTTGCGTATACACCTCCTTTGTGTAGATCGGACCTGTTGCACTTCAAAAATATCGCAATATGGATTCTGTTTGCAATAATTTTAGCGTTTTCACCTACTTTAGACACAGAATATTTGTCGTTTTAAAGTTCAGTTTGAAATGTTTAAGTTTGTCGTTACTGTTCAAATCGATCATCTTTTAGCGTACTTTTCGATCACATTAGCTCACCGAACTGGTTCTGCATACGCTTCGCTGTTGAAGTAGGTACTCTTTTGCGATATTTTAAAAGATACATCCAATACAAAGTCAGTCGAATTTTACACTTTTTCGGTCACCGTGAAAGGTTTTGTTTTGAAATTAACCGACTTTATATTGACCGTCGCATCGTGCCTGTTGCGGAGACACCTCGTTTGTGTAGATCGGACCTGTTGCACTTTAAAAACATCGCAATATGGATTCTGTTGGCTATATTTTTAGCGTTTTCACCTACTTTAGACACTGAATATTTGTCGTTTTGAAGCTCAGTTTGAAATATTTTAGTTTATCGTTTCTGTTCAAATCGATCATCTTTTAGCATATTTTTCGATCATATTAGCTCACCAAAGTGGTTTTGCGCACGCTTCGCTGTTCTTATAGGTACTCTTTTGCGATATTTTAAAAGATACATCCCATACAAAGTTAGTCGAATTTTACACTTTTTCAGTCACCGTGAAAGCTTTTGTTTTGAAATTAACCGACTTTATATTGACCGTCGCATCGTGCCTGTTGCGGAGACACCTCGTTTGTGTAGATCGGACCTGTTTCACTTTAAAGACATCGCAATATGGATTCTGTTTGCAATATTTTTAACGTTTTCACCTACTTTAGACACTGAATATTTGTCGTTTTGAAGCTCAGTTTGAAATGTTTTAGTTTGTCGTTTGTGTTCAAATCGATCATCTTTTAGCATACTTTTCGATCATATTAGCTCACTGGAGTGTTTGTGCGTACGCACCGCTGTTAAAGTAGGTGCTCTATAACGTTATTTTAAAAGATACATGCCATACGATGTTAGTCGAATTTTACACTTTTTCGGTCACCGTGAAATATTTTGTCTTGATATTAACCGTTTTTATATTGACCGTCGCGTCGAGCCCGTTGCGTAGACACATGGTTTGTGTAGATCGGACCTGTTGCACTTCAAAAACATCGCAATATGGATTCTGTTTGCAATAATTTTAGCGTTTTCACCTACTTTAGATACCGAATATTTGTCGTTTTGAAGCTCAGTTTGAAATGTTTTAGTTTGTCGTTTCTATTTAAATCGATCATCTTTTAGCATACTTTTCGATCACATCAGCTCACCGAAGTGGTTCTGCGCACGCTCCGCTGTTCTAGTAGGTACTCTCTGCGTTATTTTAAAAGATACATGCCATACAATGCTAGTCGAATTTTACACTTTTTCGGTCACCGTGAAATATTTTGTCCTGATATTAACCGACTTTATATTGAGCGTCGCGTCGAATTCGTTGCGTAGACACCACGTCTGTGTAGATCGGACCTGTTGCACTTCAAAAACATCGCAATATGGATTCTGTTTGCAATAATTTTAGCGTTTTCACCTACTTTAGACACTGAATATTTGTCGTTTTAAAGCTCAGTTTGAAATGTTTTAGTTTGTCGTTTATCTTCAAATCGATCATCTTTTAGCACACTTTCCGATCACATTAGCTTACCGAAATGGTTCTGCGCACGCTCCGCTGTTGAAGTAGGTACTCTTTTGCGATATTTTAAAAGATACATCCCATACAAAGTTAGTCGAATTGTTTTGAAATTAACCGACTTTATATTGACCGTCGCATCGTGCCTGTTGCGGAGACACCTCGTTTGTGTAGATCGGACCTGTTGCACTTTAAAAACATCGCAATATGGATTCTTTTTGCAATATTTTTAACGTTTTCACCTACTTTAGACACTGAATATTTGTCGTTTTGAAGCTCAGTTTGAAATGTTTTAGTTTGTCGTTTGTGTTCAAATCTATCATCTTTTAGCATACTTTTCGATCATATTAGCTCACCGGAGTGTTTGTGCGTACGCACCGCTGTTAAAGTAGGTGCTCTATAACGTTATTTAAAAAGATACATGCCATACGATGTTAGTCGAATTTTACACTTTTTCGGTCACCGTGAAATATTTTGTCTTGATATTAACCGTTTTTATATTGACCGTCGCGTCGAGCCCGTTGCGTAGACACATGGTTTGTGTAGATCGGACCTGTTGCACTTCAAAAACATCGCAATATGGATTCTGTTTGCAATAATTTTAGCGTTTTCACCTACTTTAGTTACTGAATATTTGTCGTTTTGAAGCTTAGTTTGAAATGTTTTAGTTTGTCGTTTCTGTTCAAATCAATCATCTTTTAGCATTCTTTTCGATCAAATTAGCTCACAGGAGTGTTTTTGCGTACGCTTCGCTGTTCCAGTAGTTACTCTTTTGCGATTTTTTGAAAGATACATGCCATAGAATGTTAGTCGAATTTTACACTTTTTCGGTCATCTTGAAATATTTTGTCTTGATATTAACCGACTTTATATTGACCTTCGCGTCGCGGCGGTTGCGTAGACACCTTGATTGTGTAGATCGGACCTGTTGCACTTCAAAAACATCGCAATATGGATTCTGTTTGCAATAATTTTAGCGTTTTCACCTACTTTAGATACCGAATATTTGTCGTTTTGAAGCTCAGTTTGAAATGTTTTAGTTTGTCGTTTCTATTTAAATCGATCATCTTTTAGCATACTTTTCGATCACATCAGCTCACCGAAGTGGTTCTGCGCACGCTCCGCTGTTCTAGTAGGTACTCTCTGCGTTATTTTAAAAGATACATGCCATACAATGCTAGTCGAATTTTACACTTTTTCGGTCACCGTGAAATATTTTGTCCTGATATTAACCGACTTTATATTGAGCGTCGCGTCGAATTCGTTGCGTAGACACCACGTCTGTGTAGATCGGACCTGTTGCACTTCAAAAATATCGCAATATGGATTCTGTTTGCAATAATTTTAGCGTTTTCACCTACTTTAGACACTGAATATTTGTCGTTTTAAAGCTCAGTTTGAAATGTTTTAGTTTGTCGTTTATCTTCAAATCGATCATCTTTTAGCACACTTTCCGATCACATTAGCTTACCGAAATGGTTCTGCGCACGCTCCGCTGTTGAAGTAGGTACTCTTTTGCGATATTTTAAAAGATACATCCCATACAAAGTTAGTCGAATTGTTTTGAAATTAACCGACTTTATATTGACCGTCGCATCGTGCCTGTTGCGGAGACACCTCGTTTGTGTAGATCGGACCTGTTGCACTTTAAAAACATCGCAATATGGATTCTTTTTGCAATATTTTTAACGTTTTCACCTACTTTAGACACTGAATATATGTCGTTTTGAAGCTCAGTTTGAAATGTTTTAGTTTGTCGTTTGTGTTCAAATCTATCATCTTTTAGCATACTTTTCGATCATATTAGCTCACCGGAGTGTTTGTGCGTACGCACCGCTGTTAAAGTAGGTGCTCTATAACGTTATTTAAAAAGATACATGCCATACGATGTTAGTCGAATTTTACACTTTTTCGGTCACCGTGAAATATTTTGTCTTGATATTAACCGTTTTTATATTGACCGTCGCGTCGAGCCCGTTGCGTAGACACATGGTTTGTGTAGATCGGACCTGTTGCACTTCAAAAACATCGCAATATGGATTCTGTTTGCAATAATTTTAGCGTTTTCACCTACTTTAGTTACTGAATATTTGTCGTTTTGAAGCTTAGTTTGAAATGTTTTAGTTTGTCGTTTCTGTTCAAATCAATCATCTTTTAGCATTCTTTTCGATCAAATTAGCTCACAGGAGTGTTTTTGCGTACGCTTCGCTGTTCCAGTAGTTACTCTTTTGCGATTTTTTGAAAGATACATGCCATAGAATGTTAGTCGAATTTTACACTTTTTCGGTCATCTTGAAATATTTTGTCTTGATATTAACCGACTTTATATTGACCTTCGCGTCGCGGCGGTTGCGTAGACACCTTGATTGTGTAGATCGGACCTGTTGCACTTCAAAAACATCGCAATATGGATTCTGTTTGCAATAATTTTAGCGTTTTCACCTACTTTAGATACCGAATATTTGTCGTTTTGAAGCTCAGTTTGAAATGTTTTAGTTTGTCGTTTCTATTTAAATCGATCATCTTTTAGCATACTTTTCGATCACATCAGCTCACCGAAGTGGTTCTGCGCACGCTCCGCTGTTCTAGTAGGTACTCTCTGCGTTATTTTAAAAGATACATGCCATACAATGCTAGTCGAATTTTACACTTTTTCGGTCACCGTGAAATATTTTGTCCTGATATTAACCGACTTTATATTGAGCGTCGCGTCGAATTCGTTGCGTAGACACCACGTCTGTGTAGATCGGACCTGTTGCACTTCAAAAATATCGCAATATGGATTCTGTTTGCAATAATTTTAGCGTTTTCACCTACTTTAGACACTGAATATTTGTCGTTTTAAAGCTCAGTTTGAAATGTTTTAGTTTGTCGTTTATCTTCAAATCGATCATCTTTTAGCACACTTTCCGATCACATTAGCTTACCGAAATGGTTCTGCGCACGCTCCGCTGTTGAAGTAGGTACTCTTTTGCGATATTTTAAAAGATACATCCCATACAAAGTTAGTCGAATTGTTTTGAAATTAACCGACTTTATATTGACCGTCGCATCGTGCCTGTTGCGGAGACACCTCGTTTGTGTAGATCGGACCTGTTGCACTTTAAAAACATCGCAATATGGATTCTTTTTGCAATATTTTTAACGTTTTCACCTACTTTAGACACTGAATATTTGTCGTTTTGAAGCTCAGTTTGAAATGTTTTAGTTTAACG
Organism: Pyrausta purpuralis; assembly: GCA_963924145.1. Taxonomy (NCBI): domain Eukaryota; kingdom Metazoa; phylum Arthropoda; class Insecta; order Lepidoptera; family Crambidae; genus Pyrausta; species Pyrausta purpuralis. The sequence goes on from OZ001668.1 coordinate 6,978,525, forward strand.
TTTGTGTTCAAATCGATCATCTTTTAGCATACTTTTCGATCATATTAGCTCACCGGAGTGTTTGTGCGTACGCACCGCTGTTAAAGTAGGTGCTCTATAACGTTATTTTAAAAGATACATGCCATACGATGTTAGTCGAATTTTACACTTTTCGGTCACCGTGAAATATTTTGTCTTGATATTAACCGACTTTATATTGACCGTCGCGTTGATATCGTCGGGTTGACACCTTGTTTGTGTAGAACGGACCTGTTGCACTTTAAAAACATCGCAATATGGATTCTGTTTGCAATAATTTTAGCGTTTTTACCTACTTTAGTTACTGAATATTTGTCGTTTTGAAGCTTAGTTTGAAATGTTTTAGTTTGTCGTTTCTGTTCAAATCAATCATCTTTTAGCATTCTTTTCGATCAAATTAGCTCACAGGAGTGTTTTTGCGTACGCTTCGCTGTTCCAGTAGTTACTCTTTTGCGATTTTTTGAAAGATACATGCCATAGAATGTTAGTCGAATTTTACACTTTTTCGGTCATCTTGAAATATTTTGTCTTGATATTAACCGACTTTATATTGACCTTCGCGTCGCGGCGGTTGCGTAGACACCTTGATTGTGTAGATCGGACCTGTTGCACTTCAAAAACATCGCAATATGGATTCTGTTTGCAATAATTTTAGCGTTTTCACCTACTTTAGATACCGAATATTTGTCGTTTTGAAGCTCAGTTTGAAATGTTTTAGTTTGTCGTTTCTATTTAAATCGATCATCTTTTAGCATTCTTTTCGATCATATTGCGTAGACACCTCGTTTGTGTTGATCGGACCTGTTGCACTTCAAAAACATCGCAATATGGATTCTGTTTGCAATAATTTTAGCGTTTTGACCTACTTTAGACACTGAATATTTGTCGTTTTAAAGCTTAGTTTGAAATGTTTTAGTTTGTCGTTTCTATTCAAATCGATCATCTTTTAGCATTTTTTTCGTTTTTATTAGCTCACCTGAGTTTTTTAGCGCTCGCTCTGCTGTTCTAGTAGGTACTCTCTGCGTTATTTTAAAAGATACATGCCATACAATGTTAGTCGAATTTTACACTTTTTCGGTCACCGTGAAATATTTTGTCCTGATATTAACCGACTTTTTATTGACCTTCGCGTCGAGCCCGTTGCGTAGACACCTCGTTTGTGTAGATCGGACCTGTTGCACTTCAAAAACATTGCAATATGGATTCTGTTATCAATAATTTTAGCGTTTTCACCTACTTTAAACACTGAATATTTGTCGTTTTAAAGCTCAGTTTGAAATGTTTTAGCTTGTCGTTTCTGTTTAAATCGATCATCTTTTAGCATACTTTTCGATCATATTATCTCACCGGAGTTTTTTTTCGCACGCTCCGCTGTTCTTGTTAGTCGAATTTTACACTTTTTCGGTCACCATGAAATATTTTGTCTTGATATTAACCGACTTTTTATTGACCGTCGCGTAGAGCCCGTTGCGTAGACACCTCGTTTGTGTAGATCGGACCTGTTGCACTTTAAAAACATCGCAATATGGATTCTGTTTGCAATAATTTTAGCGTTTTCACCTACTTTAGACACTGAATATTTGTCGTTTTAAAGCTCAGTTTGAAATGTTTTAGTTTGTCGTTTCTGTTCAAATCGATCATCTTTTAGCATACTTTTCGATCATATAAGCTCACCGAAGTGGTTTTTCGAACGCTGAGCTATTGAAATAGCTACTTTTTTTCGATATTTTAAAAGATACATCCCATAAAGAGTTAGTCGAATTTTACACTTTTTCGGTCACCGTGAAATATTTTGTATTGATATTAACCGACTTTATTTTGACCGTCGCATCGAGCCCGTAGCGTAGACACATCAATTGTGTAGATTGTACCTGTTGCACTTTAAAAACATCGCAATATGGATTCTGTTTGCAATAATTTTAGCGTTTTCACCTACTTAAGACACTGAATATTTGTCGTTTTGAAGCTCAGTTTGAAATGTTCTAGTTTGTCGTTTCTGTTTAAATCGATCATGTTTTAGCATACTTTTCGACCACATCAGCTCACCGAAGTGGTTCTGCGCACGCTCCGCTGTTCTAGTAGGTACTCTCTGCGTTATTTTAAAAGATACATGCCATACAATGTTAGTCGAATTTTACACTTTTTCGGTCACCGTGAAATATTTTGTCTTGATATTAAACGACTTTATATTGACCGTCGCGTCGAACCCGTTGCGTAGACACCTCGTTTGTGTAGATCGGACCTGTTGCACTTAAAAAACATCGCAATATGGATTCTGTTTGCAATAATTTTCTTAAAACACTCCTAGGAGCTAATATGATCGCAAGGTATACTAAAAGATGATCGATTTGATCAGAAACCACAAACTAATACATTTCAAACTGAGCTTTAAAACGACAAGAATACAGTGTCTAAAGTAGGTAAAAACGCTAAAATTATTGTCGATTTATATTGACCGTCGCGTTGATATCGTCGGGTTGACACCTTGTTTGTGTAGAACGGACCTGTTGCACTTTAAAAACATCGCAATATGGATTCTGTTTGCAATAATTTTAGCGTTTTTACCTACTTTAGTTACTGAATATTTGTCGTTTTGAAGCTTAGTTTGAAATGTTTTAGTTTGTCGTTTCTGTTCAAATCGATCATCTTTTAGCATACTTTCCGATCACATTAGCTTACCGAAATGGTTCTGCGCACGCTCCGCTGTTGAAGTAGGTACTCTTTTGCGATATTTTAAAAGATACATCCCATACAAAGTTAGTCGAATTTTACACTTTTTCGGTCACCGTGAAATATTTTGTCTTGATAGTAACCGACTTTATATTGACCGTCGCGTCGAGCCCGTTGCGTAGTTACCTCGTTTGTGTAGACCGGACCTGTTGCACTTCAAAAACATTGCAATATAGATTCTGTTTGCAATAATTTTAGCGTTTTCACCCACTTTAGACACTGAATATTTGTCGTTTTAAAGCTCAGTTTGAAATGTTTTAGTTTGTCGTTTCTGTCCAAATCGATCATCTTATAACATACTTTTCGAACATATTAATTTTACACTTTTTCGGTCACCGTGAAATATTTTGTCTTGATATTAACCGAGTTTATATTGACCGTCGCGTCGAAGCCGTTGCGTAGACACCTCGTTTGTGTAAATCGGACCTGTTGCACTTCAAAAACATCGCAAAATGGATTCTCTTTGCAATAATTATAGCGTTTTCACCTACTTTAGTCACTGAATATTTGTCGTTTTAAAGCTCAGTTTGAAATGTTTTAGTTTGTCGTTTCTGTTCAAATCGATCATCTTTTAGCATACTTTTCGATAATACTAGCTCACCAGAGTGTTTGTGCGCACGCATCGCTGTTCTAGAAGGTACTTTCCTGCGTTATTTTAAAAGATACATCCCATACAAAGTTAGTCGAATTTTACACTTTTTCGGTCACCGTGAAATATTTTGTCTTGATAGTAACCGACTTTATATTGACCGTCGCGTCGAGCCCGTTGCGTAGTTACCTCGTTTGTGTAGACCGGACCTGTTGCACTTCAAAAACATTGCAATATAGATTCTGTATGCAATAATTTTAGCGTTTTCACCCACTTTAGACACTGAATATTTGTCGTTTTAAAGCTCAGTTTGAAATGTTTTAGTTTGTCGTTTCGGTTTAAATCGATCATATTTTAGCATACTTTTCGATCATATAAGTTCACTGGAGTGTTTGTGCGCACAATCCGTTGTTAAAATAGGTACTCTCTTGCGTTATTTTAAAAGATACATCCCATACAATGTTTGTCGAATTTTACACTTTTTCGGTCACCGTGAAATATTTTGTATTGATATTAACCGACTTTATATTGACCGTCGCATTGAGCCCGTAGCGTAGACACATCGATTGTTTAGATTGTACCTGTTGCACTTCAAAAACATCGCAAAATGGATTCTGTTTGCAATAATTTTATCGTTTTCACCTACTTTAGACACTGAATATTTGTCGTTTTGAAGCTCAGTTTGAAATGTTTTAGTTTGTCGTTTCTGTTCAAATCGATCATCTTTTAGCATACTTTTCGATCATATTAGCTCCTTGGAGTGTTTTTGCGCCCACTACGCTGTTCTAGTAGGTACTCTTTGCGTTATTTTAAAAGATACATGCCATACAATGTTAGTCGAATTTTACACTTTTTCGGTCACCGTGAAATATTTTGTCTTGATATTAACCGACTTCATATTGACCGTCGCGTCGAGCCCGTTGCGTAGATACCTCGTTTGTGTAGACCGGACCTGTTGCACTTCTAAAACATCGCAATATGGATTCTGTTTGCAATAATTTTAGCGTTTTCACCTACTATAGACACTGAATATTTGTCGTTTTGAAGCTCAGTTTGAAATGTTTTAGTTTGTCGTTTCTGTTCAAATCGATCATCTTTTAGCATACTTTTCGATCAAATTAACTCACCGGAGTGTTTGTGCGCACGCACCGCTGTTGCAGTAGGTACTCTCTTGCGTTATTTTAAAAGATACATGCCATACAATGTTAGTCGAATTTTACACTTTTTCGGTCACCGTGCAATATTTTGTCTTGATATTAACCGACTTTATATTGAGCGTCGCGTCGAGCCCGTTGCGTAGACACCTCGTTTGTGTAGACCGGACCTGTTGCACTTCAAAATCATCGCAATATTGATTCTGTTTGCAATAATTTTAGGGTTTTCACCTACTTTAGACACTGGATATTTGTCGTTTTGAAGCTCAGTTTGAAATGTATTTGTTTGCGTTTCTGTTCAAATCGATCATATTTTAGCATACTTTTCGATCAAATTAACTCACCGGAGTGTTTGTGCGCACGCACCGCTGTTGAAGTAGGTACTCTCTGCCTTATTTTAAAAGATACATGCCATACAATGCTAGTCGAATTTTACACTTTTTCGGTCACCGTGAAATATTTTGTCCTGATATTAACCGACTTTATATTGAGCGTCGCGTCGAGCCCGTTGCGTAGACACCTCGTTTGTGTAGACCGGACCTGTTGCACTTCAAAATCATCGCAATATGGATTCTGTTTGCAATAATTTTAGCGTTTTCACCTACTTTAAACACTGAATATTTGTCGTTTTGAAGCTCAGTTTGAAATGTTTTAGTTTGTCGTTACTGTTCAAATCGATCATCTTTTAACATACTTTTCGATCATATTAGCTCATCGAAGTGGTTTTGCGCACGCTCCGCTGTTCTTGTAGATACTCTTTTGCGATATTTTAAAAGATACATCCCATACAAAGTTAGTCGAATTTTACACTTTTTCGGTCACCGTGAAATATTTTGTATTGATATTAACCGACTTTATTTTGACCGTCGCATCGAGCCCGTAGCGTAGACACATCAATTGTGTAGATTGGACCTGTTGCACTTTAAAAACATCGCAATATGGATTCTGTTTGCAATAAATTTAGCGTTTTCACCTACTTTAGACACTGAATATTTGTCGTTTTGAAGCTCAGTTTGAAATGTTCTAGTTTGTCGTTTCTGTTCAAATCGATCATCTTTTAACATACTTTTTGATCATATTAGCTTCTCGGAGTGTTTGTGCGCACGCTTTGCTGTTCTAGTAGGTAATTTTTTTGCGTTATTTTAAAAGATACATGCCATACAATGTTAGTCGAATTTTACACTTTTTCGGTCACCATGAAATATTTTGTCTTGATATTAACCGATTTTTTTTTGACCGTCGCGTCGAGCCCGTTGTGTAGACACCTCGTTTTTTAGATCGGACCTGTTGCACTTTAAAAACATCGCAATATGGATTCTGTTTGCAATAATTTTAGCGTTTTCACCCACTTTAGACACTGAATATTTGTCGTATTAAAGCTCAGTTTGAAATGTTTTAGTTTGTCGTTTCTATTTAAATCGATCATGTTTAAGCATACTTTTCGATCACATCAGCTCACCGAAGTGGTTCTGAGCACGTTTCGATCTTCTAGTAGGTACTCTCTGCGTTATTTTAAAAGATACATGCCATACAATGTTAGTCGAATTTTACACTTTTTCGGTCACCGTGAAATATTTTGTCCTGATATTAACCGATTTTTTTTTGACCGTCGCGTCGAGCTTGTTGCGAAGAGGCCTCGTTTTTGTAGATCGGACCTGTTGCACTTCAAAAACATCGCAATATGGATTCTGTTTGCAATAATTTTAGCGTTTTCACCTACTTTAGACACTGAATATTTGTCGTTTTGAAGCTCAGTTTGAAATGTTTTAGTTTGTCGTTTCTGTTCAAATCGATCATCTTTAAGCATACTTTCCGATCACATTAGCTTACCGAAGTGGTTCTGCGCACGCTTCGCTGTTGAAGTAAGAACTCTTTAACGATATTTTAAAAGATACATCCCATACAAAGCTAGTCAAATTTTACACTTTTTCGGTCACCGTGAAATATTTTGTCTTGATATTAACCGACTTTATATTGACCGTCGCGTCGAGCCCGTTGCGTAGACAACTGGTTTGTGTACATCGGACCTGTTGCACTTCAAAAACATCGCAATATGGATTCTGTTTGCAATAATTTTAGCGTTTTCACCCACTTTAGACACTGAATATTTTTCGTATTAATGCTCAGTTTGAAATGTTTTAGTTTGTCGTTTCTGATCAAATCGATCATCTTTTAGTATATTTTTCGATCATATTAGCTCCTAGGAGTGTTTTTGCGCACGCTCCGCTGTTTTAGTAGGTACTCTCTGCGTTATTTTAAAACATACATGCCATACAATGTTAGTCGAATTTAACACTTTTTCGGTCACTGTGAAATATTTTGTATTGATATTAACCGACTTTGTTTTGACCGTCGCATCGAGCCCGTAGCGTAGACACATCAATTATGTAGATTGGACCTGTTGCACTTAAAAAACATCGCAACATGGTTTCTGTTTGCAAATTTTTTAGCGTTTTTACCTACTTTAGACACTGAATATTTGTCGTTTTGAAGCTCAGTTTGAAATGTATTAGTTTGTCGTTTCTGTTTAAATCCATCATATTTTAGCATACTTTTGAATCATATTAGCTCACCGAAGTGGTTTTGCGCACGCTTTGTTGTTGAAATAGGTACTCTCTTGCGCTGTTTTAAAAGATACATGCCATACAATGTTAGTCGAATTTTACACTTTTTCGGTCACCGTGAAATATTTTGTCTTGATATTAACCGACTTTTTATTGACCGTCGCGTAGAGCCCGTTGCGTAGACACCTCGTTTGTGTAGATCGGACCTATTTCACTTCAAAAACATCGCAATATGGATTCTGTTTGCAATAATTTTAGCGTTTTCATCTACTTTACACACTGAATTTTTGTCAATCAATCAATCAATTTATTTATTTATTTTCTTCTCCACAATCAAAGTAAATACAATATGTAAGCAATGTTACAATTTTAAGTTACAGAATTTTGATTGCGAGAGACTGGCATCTGAGCTAGGCTTCATGCCTGTGTTACAGAGAACCAGTACTCTCCTCTCTAGATGTGATCAGATATAAATATAACACAAAAATATAGTAAGTTAACACAGCACAATAATGGAGAATTAAGCCAAAAAAGAAGAAGAATCGCACAAACTACAACTGTGTGTGTGTGTGTGTGTGTGTCTGTGTGTGTGTGTGTGTGTGTGTGTGTGTGTGTGTGTGTGTGTGTGTGTGTGTGTGTGTGTGTGTGTGTGTGTGTGTATGTGTATGTGTGTGTGCGCATGTGTGTGTAAGTGTGTGTGTGTGTGTGAGAGAGTTTATGTGTTTATGTGCGTGTATGTGTGTGTGTGTGAGTACGTATGAATGTTTATGTCGGTATTATATGCCGTTTACGGAATCATGAGATTTTCTGTGGTAGAGTAGTCCAAATTCTGAAGGTATTTGGCCACCTTTCTCTTGCAGTGGAATGAGTTTAGGGGGTAAATGTGTAACTCGCGATGGAGTCTGTTATATAGAAAAGGGCCTAAGAAGCAGAAAAAACGATGTGAAAAGATGGTTTTAAGGTTTGGTTTGTGGGCTATGAGATGGTTACGTCTTGCAGTAGCTTCCGAATGGTCATAGTAACAAAGACGATGCTGTTTAAGAACTGTGTTCATTATAAAAAGCTGCCGCACAGTAAGAACTTCGCAGTAATTATACAAGTCCTCCGTGGGGAACTGTGTGGGTTTGAATGTACATACCTTGAGGACAGCCCTCTGGGCTCTTTCAAGGAAAATAAGGTATGACTTACAGGCACCACCCCAGGAGGTAACACAATAAGTCAGAAGGGATTGGCATAGGGCCAAATAAACTAATTTGACTATATGTGGGTTTGCGACATGTCGAAGATTTCTAAAAATATAGATAAGTTTACGAATTCTACCAGCTGTTACAAGAATATGTGGTTGGAAGGAAAGCCTATTATCAATGGTCACACCAAGATATTTGATTGACTCAGTAGAAGTGATAGGAGAGCAGTCACATGGTTGATCCGGAGACACTTCATGAGAGTGAGCAATAAGTTTAAAAATATTTTGCGCGCTATTTGGGACATTATAGATGGAAAACTGAATATAATGAGTTTTTTTAACGTTAAGTGTGAGGAGATTAGAACGCAGCCATTTAGATACTAGGTCCAGTCCTATCTGGGCCTGGTGAAAAGTGTCCTCCCATGTGTCAGCACAAAAAAGTAGGGCAGTGTCGTCTGCGAAAGAAATAATTTTGCAATTTGGAATATGCAGCGATAGCAGATCGTTGACGTATACAAGAAAGAGCGTGGGGCCAAGAATGCTACCCTGAGGGACTCCGTACTCCATCGGGAGATAGGAGCTCACGTTTCCATCTATTGTTACAGACTGAACGCGGTTCGTGAAGTAACTCTTGAATAGATTGAGTGAGCTGCCTCTCACACCCATTGCCTCTAGCTTATCAAGAAGGATGGGAATCGAAACCGTGTCGAATGCTTTGGCAAGATCGAGGAACACTGCGACACATTTCTTACCCCTGTCCAGGTTAGTAGCGACATGGTTGGTCAGTTCATGAACTGCATCAGCTGTTGAACGCTTTGAGCGAAAGCCAAACTGGTTGGGAGAAAGCAGGTTTTTTTCCTCAAGGTAAGCTATTAACTGGTTTTTGATGAGTCGTTCCAGAATTTTGGACAGGGCAGGCAGTACAGAAATGGGTCGGTAGTTCTCAGCACGGCCTCGGTGCCCAGACTTAAAAATAGGGTGAACAAGGGCTTTTTTAAAAGCATCCGGAAAGCAGCCAGAAGCAAGACAGATGTTACATATGTGAACCAAAGATGGAACTAGAAGATCTTTACAATGTTTTAGCAAGCAAGAAGAGATGTTATCCCAGCCCACAGCACAGGCGATCTTGAGAGATGAAAATAGGCCGTCCACCTCGGGATAAGTGGTGCTGACAAGGGCAAAAGAATTAAGAGGTGATTGAGCGTGTGATATAGGGGCAGGATAGGAGGAGCTAGAGAGCCTATTTGTGATAATAGCTTTGGCCAGTGCTTTACCCACCCGAGAGAAATGAGCGTTTACATAATCAACTGACTCAGCTGGTGTGGGCATACAAGAGAGGAGGTCAACAGAGTTTGTATTTGATTTCTTCAAATTTGCCACTACACTGATAGCATTCCAGAGTTTTTTACTGTTCGAACCAGCTTGATTTATAAGATAACTGTCATAAGCTCTCTTTACTTTTTTCAGTAGCGAGTTGCAAAAGTTTCTGTAGCGGAGATATGTAATCCTTAATACATCACTAGGATCCGACTTTAATTTTTTGTGCATATTATCCCTGTTTCGAATACACCTGAGAAGACCAGGCGTTATCCAGGGTTTTAGGATTCGCCGGCGGCGGGGCACAATTTGGGTTTTAGTATGTATCTCTATGGCGGAATGAAGTTTCTGGATAAGAAGGTTGGTGGCTTGATTTGCGTCGTTTAACTGAAGTATGTCCGCAAAATCTGTCTGTTTCAGGGTTTCATAGATACCATTGTAGTCAACATTTTTCCTAACTAAGGGTGGGGGGGAGGGTTTCTTTACATCAATGGAGAGTAAGACTGCCTCGTGATCTGTAATTGATGACTGAATGACAAAAGACTGGGCCGGCAATGGTGATTTCAGCATTATGTGATCCAAGCGAGATCCGTCTCGGGTGGGAAAAGTGTGGGCAGGAAGAAGCCCATGGGAGGCGAGCATGTTAAGATAATCATCGGTATCTTTATCAAGTTTAGAAGCGGTGATTTTAAGGTTGAGATCACCCATAACAATAATGTTTTTTGATTTATTTAGAAGTGTTAGAGTCGAGTCCAAAGAAGTTATAAAGTTATGAGCGTTTTGAAAACAAGGTGGTCGATAAACTGCCAGTATGGAAGTTTCACCTTTTATATTAATAAGTAGGCAACTACCATCCACAATATCAGGTTCAGAAATAGATAAGTCAGGGATATTCTTATTGTAATAAACAACTACACCATCATTTTGGTTTGTGGGGCAAGTAGAGGAATATGAAGAAAACCCATCCATGGGAGGAATAATGGGCTCACTAAGGAGCCAGCACTCCGTGAAAATAATAATATCTATACTGAGATCAATGCTAGCCATCAGAGTATCAAAATTATTGAAATTAGCTGAGATGCTACGAATGTTTTGTGATAATATTTTAAGGGAGGTATGTAGCGACTTCTTGTTTAGAGCAGTTTTCACCTCGGTAGGATCGCACTCCATAGACGAGCAAACTGAGACATTATCAATATTACTAACTAAATCAGGGTCGCACGTGAATTTTAATAATAAAAACGGGACGTACAGTATAAGGGGCGAAAACCACGCATGTGGTCTGAATTTTCAGGGTGGAGCCATGCTGAGCTGAGGTAGTACATACATAGTTGGTTAAATGTATGGTTGTTGAACACAAGAAAACGAGTGTATAAATTGGGTGCTGTCGGACTTTGAGGTTTGAAGTGAAAAATAAGCATTCGAATTTAGAGTAAACTCTTAACTTTCCATTCGACAGGGTGACATTATGGAAATGAATGAATATGAATAAGAACATAAAGCAAATAAGTGTAAGTGTATGGTGTGTATAGTGTGTAGGGGGTGTAAGAGATGATTTAACATGAGTGAGATATGTTTTTGAGTGTAGTGCTATTTGTATTCTACTAATGATGTATATAAAACAAGTATATAATAAGACTATTTGTTGAACAATAGAAAAAAACACAATTAGTTTTTTGACTTTAGATCCGATAGTTGGTTTTCATTTGTAATGACAATTAAGCGGGCATTGTCTTCTTTTCGGAGTAACACTCTACCATTTGCCGTCCAACAGTGTTTGAAGTTTTGAATTTTAGCGAACTCTCGGGCCAAGTAGAAGAGCCTGCGTGCTCGGGCGGTCAGGTTTTCAGAAATGTAGATTAGTTGCTTCGGATACTCCGGACCCAGGACCACGGTTGATAGTTTATCGAACGTATGTTCGGCGTTAAACTTCTTGTATGCCCTTAAAATTCTGTTCTTTAATAGAACTGAGTTAAGGGTTACTATAATGGTTCTGTTGTTTGTCTTTGAGGGCGGGCAACGGATGTCGTAGATGTCCGAGGGGGCAACTTCAGCCGATAACTCTTTGAAGATCCGCAGGCAAGTAAGGACTTGGTCGTCTAGTGAAAAATGCTGTTTTAAGGGCAAATTGCGTATTTCAAGGGAGCTGGACCGCGAAGAACGATCTATCTCTTCTGCGGTGTCCTCGACCTTCGAAAGCCGGGCCTCACAAGCCTTGGTTTGGTTCTGGTAAGTAGCTAGCTGGCTACAGACATCATCGTATTTGGCTGACAAATAATCAATAGACTTTTCAATTTCGGCGTTTGAGGCGAGTAGATCCGAGTTTTGTTTTTTGATATCATTCATTGAATCAAGGATTCCTCCTAATTTTTTATCGGTTTCCTGTCTCCATACGGTCAATGTTTTTATAAACGAATCTAATTTGGATTCGTCGGAGGACCCACAATCACAACGACGTCTTTTGCTAGATCGCAAAGTGATGTTCCCATCGGTAGGACTTTGTTCCGTAACAAGGTTTAAGTCCGGGGCCGAACTGTAAGTTGATTTCGATTTATCCACCGGCGAATGTAACATTATGATTGTTTGTTTGCAATGTAGGCTTATTTATTCCGTCGGCAACTGAGCGCGCACCGGTTAGGATGAGTCACAACTCACACAACAAGGCGGGTGAGATAGATAATATGTTCGTCACACTCACTTGGGGATCGTCCTTGTCTAGGCGGAGCGGTGAACTCTTCGAGAATTATGTTGTCCTGGTACTTTCCCGAATAATAGAAGGCGAATTTGTTAATAGCAAAATATTTTAAAATGAACACGGAGCTATTTGCACACGTCTATCCGATCAGACATCCAGCGGGGTGAGAAATGTCGTTTAGAAGCTCCGTTTGAAATGTTTTAGTTTGTCGTTTCTGTTCAAATCGATCATCTTTTAGCATATTTTTCGATCAAATTAGCTCACCGGAGTGTTTTTGCGCACGCTCCGCTGTTAAAGAAGGTATTCTCTGCGTTATTTTAAAAGATACATGCCATACAATGTTAGTCGAATTTTACACTTTTTCGGTCACCGTGAAATATTTTGTCTTGATAATAACCGACTTTATATTGACCGTTGCGTCAAGCCCGTTGCGTAAACACTTCGTTTGTAAAGATCGGACATGTTGCACTTCTATAACATCGCAATATGGATTCTGTTTGCTATAATTTTAGCGTTTTCACCTACTTTAGACACTGAATATTTGTCGTTTTGAAGCTCAGTTTGAAATGTTTTAGTTTGTCGTTTCTGTTTAAATCCATCATATTTTAGCATACTTTCGATCATATTAGCTCCTAGGAGTGTTTTTGCGCCCGCTTCGCTGTTCTAGTAGGTACTCTCTACGTTATTTTAAAAGATACATGCCATACAATGTTAGTCGAATTTTACACTTTTTCGGTCACCGTGAAATATTTTGTCTTGATATTAACCGACTTCATATTTACCGTCGCGTCGAGTCCGTTGCGTAGATACCTTGTTTGTGTAGACTGGACCTGTTGCACTTCTAAAACATCGCAATATGGGTTCTGTTTGCAATAATTTTAAATACAAATACAAATATATTTATTTGCCATTAAGTAGGGTACAATACATGTAAATGCGGTCTTATGTCAGAGAAACAGTGCAATGACCTACTTAGCCATATAAAAACAGCATGCAAATATTCAGGAATTAATAATACTAGTTTTACATGTTATTTATCAATATGAATTAAGTACAAGTTAACAGCAACAATGTCAACAGTTCCATTATGGTCCTTTGTGCTTTAAAAACTCATCAATACTATAAAATGCATTATCCATCAACCATTTACGTAATGAAGTTTTAAAAGCGTTTAATTCAAGTTCTTTAATTCTCATTGGTATTTTATTGTAAATAGTTTTGCACATTGTGTATGAGTTATTCTGAAATCTCTCAGTTTTTGGGACTACATCTAATACTAATCTATTACAATTTCGAGTTGATCTTGTATACAAATCCTTCGCTTGCTTAAACTTCCAAATATTTTGTTTGACAAACACACCTACTTCAAATATATAAAGACATGGTAAGGGTAGTATATGAAGTGATTTGAAATAAGGTAGGTATGATATATCTGGCGCTATGTTGCATATTGCTCTTATACAACGTTTTTGGGCTGTAAATAGTTTTTTTATATCAGAGCCATTTCCCCATATTATTAATCCGTACCTTAAGACTGACTCAACATAGGCATAATAAGCAGTAATTGCAGTACTAATATTTGAAACTTTAGCTAATTTGTAATGAGCAAAAGCAAACCCATTTATCTTGTTGCGAGCCTTTTCTATTTGGTCCTTCCAACTTAGTTTTGAATCCAATATTAAGCCTAGAAATGTTGCTTTGTCAGCGTTCCGTAGAATTTGTCCGTGATAATTGATGTCAATGGATTTATTTTTAAAATTATTAAAATTAATAAGATTTGTTTTAGATATATTTATTTTAAGATTATTTTTGTCAAGCCACTCAATTACTGATGTCAACGTATTTATAATGTCATTTATGTGATGTTCTAATGAAAATGATTTATCTGTGCTAACTATAATAGATACATCATCAGCAAAAATAATGGTTTTTTGTTTTGATATATTTGGCAAGTCATTTATATACAATATAAATAATAATGGGCCAAGCACGCTTCCTTGCGGAACCCCGTACTTATTATATTTTTTATCTGATTTATATACCTGAGCTGTAGAATTTGAGTCAATTTGCGTTATTTCCACATATTGCGATCTATTTGTCAGGTAAGATTTTAGCCAATTTAGTGCAGGTCCCCTTATGCCACTACGTTCAAGTTTCGATAGCAAGATATCAAAAGAGACACAGTCGAAAGCTTTGGACATGTCAAGTAATACTACAGTCGTATAATTATACATATTTGTACTTTGCATAACCTCGTTAACTAAGTCAAATGCCGCGTGAGTTGTAGATTTATTTTTTTGGAAACCATATTGACATTGTTTTATGATGTCAAAATTGTCAAAAAAGTTTGTCAGTTGATCATGCATGACTCTTTCGAAGATCTTGGATAGTATAGGTAGAAGCGCTATCGGTCTGTAATTAGTAACATCTCGTTTATCACCTTTTTTAAACAGTGGTTTCACGATTGAAACTTTTAGTTTTTGAGGAAATTGTCCTGTCTGTAATGACAGGTTTACTAAAAAAGTCAACACTTGACTAAGTTCATCTTTACACAATTTAATAACATTTGTGCTTATATCATCGTAACTTAAATTAGTAGGATTGAGTATTTTTTAGTGATACTATAACTTTTTTTATGTATTCTTCGTCAACTGGTTTTAAAAAAATACTGTTTAGTAAGTGGGTCTTTACTGTGTTTTCCTCTGTATTATTGTTTACCTTATAGCCTTCATTTATAAAATAATTATTAAATGTCGAGGCGATACTCGCAGGTTCTGTAAATTCTTTGTCGTTAAATATTATGTTATTTATGCAGTTCGTGGCATTTGAACCACTCGTTTCTTTTTTTATGACCGTCCAAGTGGCTTTACATATATTTTTACTTTTTGCTACAAATTTTTGATTAGCAATTCTTTTGGATAGGTTTATACACTTTTTAAACAATTTGGTATAGGTCATGTATTTTGATCTATTCTCGTTACATTTTGTCGAATAATATTTATAACGGAGTGTTTTCTTTATTATGCTACTTCTTTTAAGACCTTTTGTCATCCATTGTGGCTTAGGCGAGGTATTGCATCTCGTTTTTTCACACGGAAAACAAAGATTATAAATTAGAAGCAAAATGTCATAGAATTCATCGAAAGCATGATTCAGATCACCTTGGTCATAAACGTTAGAGAACGAAAGACTACCAATGTGATTCTTAAATTTTTGAAGATTTTCAACTGAGTAACATTTCTTATAGGTAAAAACGGAATCTGGTATTTTATTTTTGTGCTTGACTTCAAATTTTAAAACTTGTGCCGTATCGTGGTCAGACAACCACAACGTTAAGACAGAGCCAGTCGCATTGTCAATATTACTTGCAATATGGTCAAGACATGCAGTACCTCGTGTGGGTACATTTACATGCAATTTTAAATTATATTTGATAAATATGTTTTTAAGTCTTTCGCTATTTGGACTATTTATAAGAATATTAATATTTAAGTCTCCGGCTATTATTAATTTATGTTTTGGGAATTTAAGCAAACACTTGTGCAAGAGCAAGTCAAGTTTATCAAGAAAGCAATCTATGTCTTTTTTCTTTTTTGATGGAATTCTGTAAATGCACACAACTATAATACCATTTGCGATTAAATTTATTGAACAACACTCAAAATGACGCGCTATACTAAGGTTGTCGAAACATGTAACTTTTTTGCATTCTAAACCCTTTTTTATTAAAATGCAAGATCCGCCTCTTTTTGTATCCCTTGAGTAGTTTGAGGCGAGTTTAAAGTTATTAATATTAATGTTTTTTTCGTCACCATTTCTAATAAAGGTTTCAGTTAGACATACTACATCGGGATTTGTATTAGTTCTAATATTCGCAAAAGTTAACTCCAATATTTCCTTTTTAGAAAGAAGCCCCTGTATGTTCTGATGGAAGATAGTAAATAGATGATCAGAGTTAGTCACGAAAAAACAATGCATCGTCACTCTTAATGGAGTTCATTACCTGCTTGTGATTTCTAGCTTTTGGATCAATCTTCTTGAAATAATACGGTATCGTCCCTTTTTTAGGGAGGTCACCGTTTTCAGTGACGTCTGTGTTGGCCTGTTGAGATAATAGACCGGATTTTTTGTTATGGTTTCTAATGTATTCAAATGATAGATATTGCTTTTTATATTCAATATAGTCGATGCAACTGTTGATCTTGTCACGTAAGTAATTTTTAAATTCAATGTCAGTAAGATGCAAGTAATACATGTCAATATGTGAACAGAATGTAAAATGTTTGGTCCACAATTTAATATTATAATTTAATGTCATTTCATTTAAATGGGGATTATAAGCTATTGGTAATAGTATAACAGAAGCTCTGCTCAGTTTGTTTAACATTATACAAATATTTGAGTGTAATTTATGTATGTCAGAGTCGTATCTACCAAAACCTAATATTACAAGATCATTTTCAGTCAAGTCATTTACTAAACAATTACAATAGTTTGCTATTTCAGTACTTGTTGCTTCAGGTATGATGTGAGCATAGGTTCTATATGGAGTTTCCCGCTGTTTAAGACTAGATTTCGTAAGATAGGCAGATAGACCTCTCAATTGCTTATCTCCAATAATATAAATAAAATTGTGATTATGTATTTTTTCCGAAATATTTGCGCCCTCTGCTGGGATTTCATGGAGTTTTTTTGGAGGAGTATTCTGTATCGAAACATCATTTAGGGTTGTATTCTGTTGCGATATCTGCTGTTGAGACTCTTCTATGTTAGATGAATTTAGCTGTTTCATACATGTGGTCGTTCTTTTCTTTTTAATATTATTACTTTTTGGTGATTTGCAAATATGTGTCAATTGGCTAATTTTCAGTTCATTTTCTGCAAGCTTTTTTGTTAAAGTGTAATTTTCAGATGCCAAGTTTGATATCTCATTGTCTGCAATTGCTAGTTTTTCTTCTAATTTTTCTATCTTCAGCTTTAATTCATTAATTTCTTCTTTATAGTTTAATCGCAACGTTGTGAAGCTTCGGTTCATGTCAGTGTTTGGTGAAAAAGCCATTGAAGATTCTACTTCTTCTTCATCCGATAATGCAATAAACGAGTTTTCCGTAGATACATTTACTATACGCTTTTGTCTTTGTGTAATGTTTTCTCTTTCGTCGTTGAAACTCCGAGGAACGGGACTTGCTGGCTGTCATATGGATTTTTTACTTGCTACAAAGCATGAATTGCATTTAAACCCTTTTTTGTTAGATGGTGTCATGATTTTAAAACGTTGGAACGATACATTAGTGCAGTCCAGATGAAAATGTTTATCACACACTGAGCATATCAATAGCTGTTTGTTTGTAATGAGTTTTTTGCATTTCATACAATTTGGTGCCATTTCGATAATGTCCGTTTTGCTACCGTGTAATATGTCCGCTTTGCTCACGTATTAATGGGCCGAACAATCACTCGGTGCCTCGTCGCTCGTTGCTATGCGATGCGGTGCGGCGGCGGTGCGGCGGCGGTGCGGATGACTCAGCGTCAGCCGGCCTGCGGTCAGACCGTAGCGAGCGCGATGCGTAATGTAAATAAGACGTTAGTTTTATTTTTGAAATGTTTCTTCTTATTACTTAGGAACTAGTTAACATTTTCTGACACTGTTTTCACTACCGTCTAGCTCGAATCAGTATCTACACAACGGTATAACATATGTCCTAGAATTTTAACTTTTTTCACTGCTTTTAGTTTAAAATGTACAGAGCGCACTGTAACGTGTCTGCTCCATTTGGCGCGCGCGCGTAACTCTGAAGCGTTCTCTGAAGCGAACTCTTTAGCGTTTTCATCTACTTTACACACTGAATATTTGTCGTTTTGAAGCTCAGTTTGAAATGTTTTAGTTTGTCGTTTCTGTTTAAATCGATCATCATTAGCATACTTTTCGATCAAACTAGCTCATGAGAGTGTTTGTGCGCACGTGTCGCTGTTGAAGTAGGTACTCTTTTGCTATATTCTTAAAGATACATCCCATACAAAGTTAGTCAAATTTTACACTTTTTCGGTCACCGTGAAATATTTTGTCTTGATATTGACCGACTTTATATTGACCGTCGCATCGAGCCCGTTGCGTAGACACCTCGTTTGTGTAGACCGGACCTGTGGCATTTTATAAACATCGCAATATGGATTCTGTTTGCAATAATTTTAGCGTTTTCACCTACTTTAGACACTGAATATTTGTCGTTTTGAAGCTCAGTTTGAAATGTTTTAGTTTGTCGTTTCTGTTCAAATCGATCATATTTTAGCATACTTTTCGATCATATTAGCTCACCGAAGTGTTTGTGCGCACGGTCCGTTGTTTAAATAGGTTCTTTCTTGCGTTATTTTAAAATATACATTCCATACAATGTTAGTCGAATTTTACACTTTTTCGGTCACCGTGAAATATTTTGTCTTGATATTAACCGACTTTATATTGACCGTCGCGTCGAGCCCGTTGCGTAGACACCTCGATTGTGTAGATCGGACCTGTTGCACTTCGAATACATTGCAATATGGATTCTGTTTGCAATAGTTTTAGCGTTTTCACCTACTTTAGACACTGAATATTTGTCGTTTTGAAACTCAGTTTGAAATGTTTTAGTTTGTCGTTTCTGTTCAAATCGATCATCTTTTAACATACTTTTCGATCATATTAGCTCCTCGGAGTGTTTGTGCGCACGCTCCGCTGTTCTAGTAGGTACTCTTTTGCGATATTTTAAAAGATACACATACAATACAATGTTAGTCGAATTTTACACTTTTTCGGTCACCGTGAAATATTTGTCTTGATATTAACCGTTTTTATATTGACCGTCGCGTCGATGCCGTTGCGTAGACACCTTGTTCATTTAGAACGGACCTGTTACTTTAAAAACATCGCAATATGGATTCTGTTTGCAATAATTTTAGCGTTTTCACCTACCTTAGTCACTGAATATTTGCCGTTTTAAAGCTTAGTTTGAAATGTTTTAGTTTGTCGTTTCTGTTAAAATTGATCATTTTTTAAGTGAAAACTTCTTTAGCGGCGTTAAGCACTTTAGTGGGATGGGGGAATAATGTGAATCTCGCGTCAGGTCACGTGGGCTGATCGAAAAACCTTAAGACGGTTGGCGAAATTATGAATGTAAGTTGATATTTCTGAGAGATAAACTTTTTAATATAATTTAATATTATATAAATTGTAATGTTTGTGTACGATAGCGCAATAAATAAATATTGTATTCTTTAAAAATATAATACTTATTATTATTATTATTATCGTATTATTATGATTGTTTCATTATTATTATTATTATTATTATTGCATTATTATTATTATTGTATTATTATTATTATTAAAATCATTATTATTATAATTATTATTATTATTGTATTCTATCACAAAAATGACAGTACTTTTATATTGATAATAACTATTCCAAAAAATCAAAAATGCACAACGTTGATATTCATGTTTTCACTTCTGCCGGCACTCCCGGAGTGCAATTTTTCTAGCATACTTTTCGATTATATTAGCTCACCAGAGTGTTTGTGCGCACGCTCTGCTGTTAAAATGGGTACTCTCCTGCGTTATTTCAAAAGATACATGCCATACAAAGTTAGTCGAATTTTACACTTTTTCGGTCATCGTGAAATATTTTGTCTTGATATTAACCGACTTTATATTGACCGTCGCGTCGAGGACGTTGCGTAGACACCTCGATTGCGTAGATCGGACCTGTTGCACTTCGAAAACATTGCAATATGGATTCTGTTTGCAATAATTTTAGCGTTTTCACCTACTTTAGACACTAATTATTTGTCGTTTTGAAGCTCAGTTTGAAATGTTTTAGTTTATCGTTTCTGTTCAAATCGATCATATTTTAGCATATTTTTCGATCATATTAGCTCACCGGAGTGTTTGTGCGCACGCTCCGTTGTTAATATAGGTACTTTCTTTCGATATTTTAAAAGATACATCCCATACAAAGTGAGTCGAATTTTACACTTTTTTGGTCACCGTGAAATATTTTGTCTTGATATTAACCGACTTTATATTGACCGTCGCGTCGATGCCGTTGCGTAGAAACCTTGTTCATTTAGAACGGACCTGTTACTTTAAAAACATCGCAATATGGATTCTGTTTGCAATAATTTTAGCGTTTTCACCTACTTTAGACACTAATTATTTGTCGTTTAGAAGCTCAGTTTGAAATGTTTTAGTTTATCGTTTCTGTTCAAATCGATCATATTTTAGCATACTTTTCGATCATATAAGCTCACCGAAGTGGTTCTTCGAATGCTTAGCTATTGAAATAGCTACTTTTTCGCGATATTTTAAAAGATACATCCCATACAAAGTTAGTCGAATTTTACACTTTTTCGGTAACCGTGAAATATTTTGTATTGATATTAACCGACTTTATATTGACCGTCGCGTCGAGGCCGTTGCGTAGATACCTCGTGTGTGTAGACCGGACCTGTGACATTTCATAAACGTTGCAATATGGATTCTGTTTGCAATAATTTTAGCGTACGCTGAAATTATTGCAAACAGTGTAGACCGGACCTGTTGCACTTCAAAAACATCGCAATATGGATTCTGTTTGCAATAATTTTAGCGTTTTCACCCACTTTAGACACTGAATATTTGTCGTATTAAAGCTCAGTTTGAAATGTTTTAGTTTGTCGTTTCTGATCAAATCGATCATCTTTTAGTATACTTTTCTATCATATTAGCTCCTAGGAGTGTTTTTGCGCACGCTCCGCTGTTAAAGTAGGTACCCTATTACGTTTTTTTAAAAGATACATGCCATACAATGTTAGTCGAATTTTACACTTTTTCGGTTACCGTGAAATATTTTGTATTGATATTAACCGACTTTATTTTGACCGTCGCATCGAGCCCGTAGCGTAGACACATCAATTGTGTAGATTGGACCTGTTGCACTTCAAAAACATCGCAATATGGTTTCTGTTTGCAAATTTTTTAGCGTTTTCACCTACTTTAGACACTGAATATTTGTCGTTTTGAATCTCAGTTTGAAATGTTTTAGTTTGTCGTTTCTGTTTAAATCCATCATATTTTAGCATACTTTTGAATCATATTAGCTCACCGAAGTGGTTTTGCGCATGCTCTGTTGTTGAAATAGGTACTCTCTTGCGCTGTTTTAAAAGATACATCCCATACAATGTTAGTCGAATTTTACACTTTTTCGGTCATCGTGAAATATTTTGTATTGATATTAACCGACTTAATATTGACCGTCGCATCGAGCCCGTAGCGAAGACATCTCGTTTGTGTAGATCAGACCTGTTACACTTCTAAAACATCGCAATATGGATTCTGTTTGCAATAATTTTAGCGTTTTCACCTACCTTAGTCACTGAATATTTGCCGTTTTAAAGCTTAGTTTGAAATGTTTTAGTTTGTCGTTTCTGTTAAAATTGATCACTTTTTAAGTGAACACTTCTTTAGCGGCGTTAAGCACTTAAGTGGGATGGGGGAATAATGTGAATCTCGCGTCAGGTCACGTGGGCTGATCGAAAAACCGTAAGACGGTTGGCGAAATATGAATGTAAGTTGATATTTCTGAGAGATAAACTTTTTAATATAATTTAATATTATATAAATTGTAATGTTTGTGTACGATAGCGCAATAAATAAATATTGTATTCTTTTAAAATATAATACTTATTATGATTATTATTGTATTATTGTTATTATTAAAATCATTATTATTATAATTATTATTATTATTATTATTCTATTCTATCACAAAAATGACAGTACTTTTATATTGATAATAACTATTCCAAAAAATCAAAAACGCACAACGTTGATATTCAAGTTTTCACTTCTGCCGGCAATCCCGGAGTGAAATTTTTCTAGCATACTTTTCGATTATATAAGCTCACCAGAGTGTTTGTGCGCACGCTCTGCTGTTAAAATGGGTACTCTCCTGCGTTATTTCAAAAGATACATGCCATACAAAGTTAGTCGAATTTTACACTTTTTCGGTCCGGTCGGTTCGGTCGTGAAATATTTTGTCTTGATATTAACCGACTTTATATTGACCGTCGCGTCGAGGACGTTGCGTAGACACCTCGATTGCGTAGATCGGACCTGTTGCACTTCGAAAACATTGCAATATGGATTCTGTTTGCAATAATTTTAGCGTTTTCACCTACTTTAGACACTAATTATTTGTCGTTTTGAAGCTCAGTTTGAAATGTTTTAGTTTATCGTTTCTGTTCAAATCGATCATATTTTAGCATATTTTTCGATCATATTAGCTCACCGGAGTGTTTGTGCGCACGCTCCGTTGTTTAAATAGGTTCTTTCTTGCGTTATTTTAAAATATACATTCCATACAATGTAACTCGAATTTTACACTTTTTCGGTCACCGTGAAATATTTTGTCTTGATATTAACCGACTTTATATTGACCGTCGCGTCGAGCCCGTTGCGTAGACACCTCGATTGTGTAGATCGGACCTGTTGCATTTCGAAAACATTGCAATATGGATTCTGTTTGCAATAATTTTAGCGTTTTCACCTACTTTAGACACTGAATATTTGTCGTTTTGAAGCTCAGTTTAAAATGTTTTAGTTTGTCGTTTCTGTTCAAATCGATCTTATTTTAGCATACTTTTCGATCATATTAGCTCACCGGAGTGTTTGTGCGCACGCTCCGTTGTTTAAATAGGTTCTTTCTTGCGTTATTTTAAAATATACATTCCATACAATGTTAGTCGAATTTTACACTTTTTCGGTCACCGTGAAATATTTTGTCTTGATATTAACCGACTTTATATTGACCGTCGCGTCGAGCCCGTTGCGTAGACACCTCGATTGTGTAGATCGGACCTGTTGCACTTCGAAAACATTGCAATATGGATTCTGTTTGCAATAATTTTAGCGTTTTCACCTACTTAAGACACTGAATATTTGTCGTTTTGAAGCTCAGTTTGAAATGTTTTAGTTTGTCGTTTCTGTTCAAATCGATCATCTTTTAACATACTTTTCGATCATATTTGCTCACCGGAGTGTTTGTGCGCACGCTACGTTGTTAAAATAGGTACTTTCTTTCGATATTTTAAAAGATACATCCCATACAAAGTGAGTCAAATTTTACACTTTTTTGGTCACCGTGAAATATTTTGTCTTGATATTAACCGACTTTATATTGACCGTCGCGTCGATGCCGTTGCGTAGACACCTTGTTTATTTAGAATGGACCTGTTACTTTAAAAACATCGCAATATGGATTCTGTTTGCAATAATTTTAGCGTTTTCACCTACCTTAGTCACTGAATATTTGCCGTTTTAAAGCTTAGTTTGAAATGTTTTAGTTTGTCGTTTCTGTTAAAATTGATCATTTTTTAAGTGAAAACTTCTTTAGCGGCGTTGACCACTTTTGTGGGATGGGGGAAAAATGTGAAACTCGCGTCAGGACACGTGACCTGATCGAAAAACCGTAAGACGGTTGGCGAAATTATGGATGTAAGTTGATTTTTCTGAGAGATAAACTTTTTAATGTAATTTAATATAATATAAATTGTAATGTTTGTGTACGATAGCGCAATAAATAAATATTGTATTCTATAAAAATATTATATTATTATTATTATTATTGTATTCTATCACAAAAATAATAGTACTTTTATATTGATAATAACTATTCCAAAAAATCAAAAATGCACAACGTTGATATTCAAGTTTTCACTTCTGCCGGCACTCCCGGAGTGCTTTCACAGTTTTTTATTATTAATGTATTATTATGATTGTTTCAATAATATTATTATTATTATTATTATTGCATTATTATTATTATTGCATTATTATTATTATTATTGTATTATTATTATTATTAAAATCATTATTATTATTATTATTATTATTATTATTATTGTATTCTATCACAAAAATGACAGTACTTTTATATTGATAATAACTATTCCAAAAATCAAAAATGCACAACGTTGATATTCAAGTTTTCACTTCTGCCGGCACTCCCGGAGTGCAATTTTTCTAGCATACTTTTCGATTATATAAGCTCACCAGAGTGTTTGTGCGCACGCTCTGCTGTTAAAATGGGTACTCTCCTGCGTAATTTTAAAAGATACATGCCATACAAAGTTAGTCGAATTTTACACTTTTTCGGTCACCGTGAAATATTTTGTCTTCATATTAACCGACTTTATATTGACCGTCGCGTCGAGCCCGTTGCGTAGATACCTCGTTTGTGTAGACCGGACCTGTTGCACTTCAAAAACATCGCAATATGGATTCTGTCTGCAATCATTTTAGCGTTTTCACCTACTTTAGACACTGAATATTTGTCGTTTTGAAGCTCAGTTTGAAATGTTTTAGTTTGTCGTTTCTGTTCAAATCGATCATCTTTTAACATACTTTTCGATCATATTTGCTCACCGGAGTGTTTGTGCGCACGCTACGTTGTTAAAATAGGTACTTTCTTTCGATATTTTAAAAGATACATCCCATACAAAGTGAGTCGAATTTTACACTTTTTTGGTCACCGTGAAATATTTTGTCTTGATATTAACCGACTTTATATTGACCATCGCGTCGATGCAGTTGCGTAGACACCTTGTTCATTTAGAAAGGACCTGTTACTTTAAAAACATCGCAATATGGATTCTGTTTGCAATAATTTTAGCGTTTTCACCTACCTTAGTCACTGAATATTTGCCGTTTTAAAGCTTAGTTTGAAATGTTTTAGTTTGTCGTTTCTGTTAAAATTGATCATTTTTTAAGTGAAAACTTCTTTAGCGGCGTTAAGCACTTTAGTGGGATGGGGGAATAATGTGAATCTCGCGTCAGGTCACGTGGGCTGATCGAAAAACCGTAAGACGGTTGGCGAAATTATGAATGTAAGTTGATATTTCTGAGAGATAAACTTTTTAATATAATTTAATATAATATAAATTGTAATGTTTGTGTACGATAGCGCAATAAATAAATATTGTTTTCTTTAAAAATATAATACTTATTATTGAAGTGAAAACTTCTTTAGCGGCGTTGAGCACTTTTGTGGAATGGGGGAAAAATGTGAAACTCGCGTCAGGACACGTGACCTGATCGAAAAACCGTAAGACGGTTGGCGAAATAATGGATGTAAGTTGATTTTTCTGAGAGATAAACTTTTTAATGTAATTTAATATAATATAAATTGTAATGTTTGTGTACGATAGCGCAATAAATAAATATTGTATTCTATAAAAATATTATATTATTATTATTATTATTGTATTCTATCACAAAAATGATAGTACTTTTATATTGATAATAACTATTCCAAAAAATCAAAAATGCACAACGTTGATATTCAAGTTTTCACTTCTGCCGGCACTCCCGGAGTGCTTTCACAGTTTTTTATTATTAATGTATTATTATGATTGTTTCATTAATATTATTATTATTATTATTATTATTATTATTGCATTATTATTATTATTGTATTATTATTATTATTAAAATCAATATTATTATAATTATTATTATTATTGTATTCTATCACATAAATGACAGTACTTTTATTTTGATAATAACTATTCCAAAAATCAAAAATGCACAACGTTGATATTCAAGTTTTCACTTCTGCCGGCACTCCCGGAGTGCAATTTTTCTAGCATACTTTTCGATTATATAAGCTCACCAGAGTGTTTGTGCGCACGCTCTGCTGTTAAAATGGGTACTCTCCTGCGTAATTTTAAAAGATACATGCCATACAAAGTTAGTCGAATTTTACACTTTTTCGGTCACCGTGAAATATTTTGTCTTGATATTAACCGACTTTATATTGACCGTCGCGTCGAGCCTGTTGCGTAGCCACCTCGTTTGTGTAGACCGGACCTGTTGCACTTCAAAAACATCGCAATATGGATTCTGTTTGCAATAATTTTAGCGTTTTCACCTACTTTAGACACTGAATATTTGTCGTTTTGAAGCTCAGTTTGAAATGTATTAGTTTGTCGTTTCTGTTCAAATCGATCATCTTTTAGCATACTTTTCGATCAAATTAACTCACCGGAGTGTTTGTGCGCACGCACCGCTGTTGAAGTAGGTACTTTCTTGCGTTATTTTAAAAGATACATGCCATACAATGTTATTCGAATTTTACACTTTTTCGGTCACCGTGCAATATTTTGTCTTGATATTAACCGACTTTATATTGACCGTCGCGTCGAGCCCGTTGCGTAGACACCTCGTTTGTGTAGACCGGACCTGTTGCACTTCGAAAACATTGCAATATGGATTCTGTTTGCAATAATTTTAGCGTTTTCACCTACTTTAGACACTGAATATTTGTCGTTTTGAAACTCAGTTTGAAATGTTTTAGTTTGTCGTTTCTGTTCAAATTGATCATCTTTTAGCATACTTTTCGATCATATAAGCTCACCGAAGTGGTTCTTCGAACGCTTAGCTATTGAAATAGCTACTTTTTTGCGATATTTTTAAAGATACATCTCATACAAAGTTAGTCGAATTTTACACTTTTTCGGTCACCGTGAAAGCTTTTGTTTTGAAATTAACCGACTTTATATTGACCGTCGCATCGTGCCTGTTGCGGAGACACCTCGTTTGTGTAGATCGGACCTGTTGCACTTTAAAAACATCGCAATATGGATTCTGTTTGCAATATTTTTAACGTTTTCACCTACTTTAGACACTGAATATTTGTCGTTTTGAAGCTCAGTTTGAAATATTTTAGTTTATCGTTTCTGTTCAAATCAAACATCTTTTAGCATATTTTTCGATAATATTAGCTCACCGAAGTGGTTTTGCGCACGTTTCGCTGTTCTTATAGGTACTCTTTTGCGATATTTTAAAAGATACATCCCATACAAAGTTAGTCGAATTTTACACTTTTTCGGTAACCGTGAAATATTTTGTATTGATATTAACCGACTTTATATTGACCGTCGCGTCGAGGCCGTTGCGTAGATACCTCGTGTGTGTAGACCGGACCTGTGACATTTCATAAACATTGCAATATGGATTCTGTTTGCAATAATTTTAGCGTACGCTGAAATTATTGCAAACAGTGTAGACCGGACCTGTTGCACTTCAAAAACATCGCAATATGGATTCTGTTTGCAATAAATTTAGCGTTTTCACCCACTTTAGACACTGAATATTTGTCGTATTAAAGCTCAGTTTGAAATGTTTTAGTTTGTCGTTTCTGATCAAATCGATCATCTTTTAGTATACTTTTCTATCATATTAGCTCCTAGGAGTGTTTTTGCGCACGCTCCGCTGTTAAAGTAGGTACTCTATTACGTTTTTTTAAAAGATACATGCCATAAAATGTTAGTCGAATTTTACACTTTTTCGGTCACCGTGAAATATTTTGTATTGATATTAACCGACTTTATTTTGACCGTCGCATCGAGCCAGTAGCGTAGACACATTAATTGTGTAGATTGGACCTGTTGCACTTAAAAAACATCGCAATATGGTTTCTGTTTGCAAATTTTTTAGCGTTTTCACCTACTTTAGACACTGAATATTTGTCGTTTTGAATCTCAGTTTGAAATGTTTTAGTTTGTCGTTTCTGTTTAAATCCATCATATTTTAGCATACTTTTGAATCATATTAGCTCACCGAAATGGTTTTGCGCATGCTCTGTTGTTGAAATAGGTACTCTCTTGCGCTGTTTTAAAAGATACATCCCATACAATGTTAGTCGAATTTTGCACTTTTTCGGTCATCGTGAAATATTTTGTATTGATATTAACCGACTTAATATTGACCGTCGCATCGAGCCCGTAGCGAAGACATCTCGTTTGTGTAGATCGGACCTGTTACACTTCTAAAACATCGCAATATGGATTCTGTTTGCAATCATTTTAGCGTTTTTACCTACCTTAGTCACTGAATATTTGCCGTTTTAAAGCTTAGTTTGAAATGTTTTAGTTTGTCGTTTCTGTTAAAATTGATCATTTTTTAAGTGAACACTTCTTTAGCGGCGTTAAGCACTTAAGTGGGATGGGGGAATAATGTGAATCTCGCGTCAGGTCACGTGGGCTGATCGAAAAACCGTAAGACGGTTGGCGAAATTATGAATGTAAGTTGATATTTCTGAGAGATAAACTTTTTAATATAATTTAATATTATATAAATTGTAATGTTTGTGTACGATAGCGCAATAAATAAATATTGTATTCTTTAAAAATATAATACTTATTATTATTATTATTGTATTATTATGATTGTTTCATTATTATTATTATTACATTATGATTATTATTGTATTATTGTTATTATTAAAATCATTATTATTATAATTATTATTATTATTAATATTCTATTCTATCACAAAAATGACAGTACTTTTATATTGATAATAACTATTCCAAAAAATCAAAAACGCACAACGTTGATATTCAAGTTTTCACTTCTGCCGGCACTCCCGGAGTAAAATTTTTCTAGCATACTTTTCGATTATATAAGCTCACCAGAGTGTTTGTGCGCACGCTCTGCTGTTAAAATGGGTACTCTCCTACGTTATTTTAAAAGATACATGCCATACAAAGTTAGTCGAATTTTACACTTTTTCGGTCATCGTGAAATATTTTGTCTTGATATTAACCGACTTTATATTGACCGTCGCGTCGAGGACGTTGCGTAGACACCTCGATTGTGTAGATCGAACCTGTTGCACTTCGAAAACATTGCAATATGGATTCTGTTTGCAATAATTTTAGCGTTTTCACCTACTTTAGACACTAATTATTTGTCGTTTTGAAGCTCAGTTTGAAATGTTTTAGTTTATCGTTTCTGTTCAAATCGATCATATTTTAGCATATTTTTCGATCATATTAGCTCACCGGAGTGTTTGTGCGCACGCTCCGTTGTTTAAATAGGTTCTTTCTTGCGTTATTTTAAAATATACATTCCATACAATGTAAGTCGAATTTTACACTTTTTCGGTCACCGTGAAATATTTTGTCTTGATATTAACCGACTTTATATTGACCGTCGCGTCGAGCCCGTTGCGTAGACACCTCGATTGTGTAGATCGGACCTGTTGCACTTCGAAAACATTGCAATATGGATTCTGTTTGCAATAATTTTAGCGTTTTCACCTACTTAAGACACTGAATATTTGTCGTTTTGAAGCTCAGTTTGAAATGTTTTAGTTTGTCGTTTCTGTTCAAATCGATCATCTTTTAACATACTTTTCGATCATATTTGCTCACCGGAGTGTTTGTGCGCACGCTACGTTGTTAAAATAGGTACTTTTTTTCGATATTTTAAAAGATACATCCCATACAAAGTGAGTCGAATTTTACACTTTTTTGGTCACCGTGAAATATTTTGTCTTGATATTAACCGACTTTATATTGACCGTCGCGTCGATGCCGTTGCGTAGACACCTTGTTCATTTAGAACGGACCTGTTACTTTAAAAACATCGCAATATGGATTCTGTTTGCAATAATTTTAGCGTTTTCACCTACCTTAGTCACTGAATATTTGCCGTTTTAAAGCTTAGTTTGAAATGTATTAGTTTGTCGTTTCTGTTCAAATTGATCATCTTTTAGCATACTTTTCGATCAAATTAACTCACCGGAGTGTTTGTGCGCACGCACCACTGTTGAAGTAGGTACTCTTTTGCGTTATTTTAAAAGATACATGCCATACAATGTTATTCGAATTTTACACTTTTTCGGTCACCGTGCAATATTTTGTCTTGATATTAACCGACTTTATATTGACCGTCGCGTCGAGCCCGTTGCGTAGACACCTCGTTTGTGTAGACCGGACCTGTTGCACTTCGAAAACATTGCAATATGGATTCTGTTTGCAATAATTTTAGCGTTTTCACCTACTTTAGACACTGAATATTTGTCGTTTTGAAACTCAGTTTCAAATGTTTTAGTTTGTCGTTTCTGTTCAAATTGATCATCTTTTAGCATACGAGGGTCAAACTGAAAGTTCTTAGAAAATCAAAAACTGATTACATTAGCCAGTTATTAGTTTTATTATATCTTTTCAAAATATTGTCCATTGACGTCAATACACCGCTGCATGCGATGGAACCACTGGGAAAAGCACTTTGCCCACTCGTCCTTAGGGGTCTCTTCAATGGCATCGCGATACGCAGCCACCGCTTCTTCAGCATTCATAAACCGCTTTCCTTTAAGTTTTTCTTTAATTTTTGGAAATAAATAAAAATCACAAGGCGCGAGGTCGGGGCTATACGGCGGGTGACCCCGTAATTCAACGTTTGATGTCGCCAAATAGTCGATCGTTCGCTTGGCGGTGTGCGACGAGGCGTTGTCGTGGTGAAGGAGGATCCTACTGCGAGGTCGTTTCTCTCGAACTTTTTCCAAGACAAGTGGCAAACAATTGGTAGTGTACCATTCTGCAGAAACTGTTTTTTGATCCTCTAACACAATTGTTGCGAAATGACCTATCCTTCCAAAGAACGAGGCCACCATTTTTTTTCCCGCACTTCGATCTCTCTTCACTTTAGTTGGCAACTCCTCGAAAGGAAACACCCACTGAGCAGATTGTCTTTTGGTTTCAGGATCATAACAGTAAATCCAGCTTTAGTCACCTGTTAGTATGTCGAACAAAGCATTTGAGTCACCTCCGTTAAATCTTTCAATCATTTTACGGCACCAATCCACACGATGGAGTTTTTGAGCCTTAGTCAAATTATGAGGTATCCACCGGGCGCAAAGCTTCGTGACCGCTAAATGTTCGTGGAGGATTTTGTGCACTTGACTCATACCGATGCCTAAGCTTGTCCGAATCTGCTGATAGGTCACTCTTTTGTCAGTCTCTATCATACGCCGCACAACACAGATGTTATTTTCAGTCGTCGCCGTAGAAGGCCGTCCCTCACGTACATCATCAGTGAGATTAGTGCGACCACGTTTAAACTCATTAAACCAGTTGTAAACAGTCGCACGAGATGGGGCTTCATCGTGAAAGGCCAATCGTAGTCTATCATAACTTTCTTGTTGACTTAAATGACATCGAAAGTCATAAAAAATCATTGCACGAAAATTTTCTCGTGTTAAATTCATGTTGACGTGACACAGACAATTTTCAATTTGCCGCCAAATCGTAAAACAAATGACAAATGAATGAAATATATACTCAGTAATATTGGCAAAGAGTTCTATTTTCAAATTTTAGATTTTTTTTTTATTATATTGTTTATAAGTGGCCAGTTCTAAGAACTTTCAGTTTGACCCTCGTACTTTTCGATCATATAAGCTCACCGGAGTGGTTCTTCGAACGCTTAGCTATTGAAATAGCTACTTTTTTTGCGAAATTTTAAAAGATACATCCCATACAAAGTTAGTCGAATTTTACACTTTTTCGGTCACCGTGAAAGCTTTTGTTTTGAAATTAACCGACTTTATATTGACCGTCGCTTCGTGCCTGTTGCGGAGACACCTCGTTTGTGTAGATCGGACCTGTTGCACTTTAAAAACATCGCAATATGGATTCTGTTTGCAATATTTTTAACGTTTTCACCTACTTTAGACACTGAATATTTGTCGTTTTGAAGCTCAGTTTGAAATATTTTAGTTTATCGTTTCTGTTCAAATCGATCATCTTTTAGCATATTTTTCGATCATATTAGCTCACCGAAGTGGTTTTGCGCACGCTTCGCTGTTCTTATAGGTACTCTTTTGCGATATTTTAAAAGATACATCCCATACAAAGTTAGTCGAATTTTAAACTTTTTCGGTAACCGTGAAATATTTTGTATTGATATTAACCGACTTTATATTGACCGTCGCGTCGAGGCCGTTGCGTAGATACCTCGTGTGTGTAGACCGGACCTGTGACATTTCATAAACATTGCAATATGGATTCTGTTTGCGATAATTTTAGCGTACGCCGAAATTATTGCAAACAGTGTAGACCGGACCTGTTGCACTTCAAAAACATCGCAATATGGATTCTGTTTGCAATAATTTTAGCGTTTTCACCCACTTTAGACACTGAATATTTGTCGTATTAAAGCTCAGTTTGAAATGTTTTAGTTTGTCGTTTCTGATCAAATCGATCATCTTTTAGTATACTTTTCTATCATATTAGCTCCTAGGAGTGTTTTTGCGCACGCTCCGCTGTTAAAGTAGGTACTCTATTACGTTTTTTTAAAAGATACATGCCATACAATGTTAGTCGAATTTTACACATTTTCGGTTACCGTGAAATATTTTGTATTGATATTAACCGACTTTATTTTGACCGTCGCATCGAGCCCGTAGCGTAGACACATCAATTGTGTAGATTGGACCTGTTGCACTTCAAAAACATCGCAATATGGTTTCTGTTTGCAAATTTTTTAGCGTTTTCACCTACTTTAGACACTGAATATTTGTCGTTTTGTATCTCAGTTTGAAATGTTTTAGTTTGTCGTTTCTGTTTAAATCCATCATATTTTAGCATACTTTTGAATCATATTAGCTCACCGAAGTGGTTTTGCGCATGCTCTGTTGTTGAAATAGGTACTCTCTTGCGCTGTTTTAAAAGATACATCCCATACAATGTTAGTCGAATTTTACACTTTTTCGGTCATCGTGAAATATTTTGTATTGATATTAACCGACTTAATATTGACCGTCGCATCGAGCCCGTAGCGAAGACATCTCGTTTGTGTAGATCAGACCTGTTACACTTCTAAAACATCGCAATATGGATTCTGTTTGCAATAATTTTAGCGTTTTCACCTACCTTAGTCACTGAATATTTGTCGTTTTAAAGCTTAGTTTGAAATGTTTTAGTTTGTCGTTTCTGTTAAAATTGATCATTTTTTAAGTGAACACTTCTTTAGCGGCGTTAAGCACTTAAGTGGGATGGGGGAATAATGTGAATCTCGCGTCAGGTCACGTGGGCTGATCGAAAAACCGTAAGACGGTTGGCGAAATTATGAATGTAAGTTGATATTTCTGAGAGATAAACTTTTTAATATAATTTAATATTATATAAATTGTAATGTTTGTGTACGATAGCGCAATAAATAAATATTGTATTCTTTAAAAATATAATACTTATTATTATTATTATTGTATTATTATGATTGTTTCATTATTATTATTATTATTATTACATTATGATTATTATTGTATTATTGTTATTATTAAAATTATTATTATTATTATTATTCTATTCTATCACAAAAATGACAGTACTTTTATATTGATAATAACTATTCCAAAAAATCAAAAACGCACAACGTTGATATTCAAGTTTTCACTTCTGCCGGCACTCCCGGAGTGAAATTTTTCTAGCATACTTTTCGATTATATAAGCTCACCAGAGTGTTTGTGCGCACGCTCTGCTGTTAAAATGGGTACTCTCCTACGTTATTTTAAAAGATACATGCCATACAAAGTTAGTCGAATTTTACACTTTTTCGGTCATCGTGAAATATTTTGTCTTAATATTAACCGACTTTATATTGACCGTCGCGTCGAGGACGTTGCGTAGACACCTCGATTGTGTAGATCGGACCTGTTGCAATTCGAAAACATTGCAATATGGATTCTGTTTGCAATAATTTTAGCGTTTTCACCTACTTTAGACACTAATTATTTGTCGTTTTGAAGCTCAGTTTGAAATGTTTTAGTTTATCGTTTCTGTTCAAATCGATCATATTTTAGCATATTTTTCGATCATATTAGCTCACCGGAGTGTTTGTGCGCACGCTCCGTTGTTTAAATAGGTTCTTTCTTGCGTTATTTTAAAATATACATTCCATACAATGTAACTCGAATTTTACACTTTTTCGGTCACCGTGAAATATTTTGTCTTGATATTAACCGAC
Source organism: Pyrausta purpuralis (assembly GCA_963924145.1). Lineage (NCBI taxonomy): Eukaryota > Metazoa > Arthropoda > Insecta > Lepidoptera > Crambidae > Pyrausta > Pyrausta purpuralis. The sequence continues at coordinate 7,012,610 of OZ001668.1, forward strand.
TTTATATTGACCGTCGCGTCGAGCCCGTTGCGTAGACACCTCGATTGTGTAGATCGGACCTGTTGCACTTCGAAAACATTGCAATATGGATTCTGTTTGCAATAATTTTAGCGTTTTCACCTACTTTAGACACTGAATATTTGTCGTTTTGAAGCTCAGTTTGAAATGTTTTAGTTTGTCGTTTCTGTTCAAATCGATCTTATTTTAGCATACTTTTCGATCATATTAGCTCACCGGAGTGTTTGTGCGCACGCTCCGTTGTTTAAATAGGTTCTTTCTTGCGTTATTTTAAAATATACATTCCATACAATGTTATTCGAATTTTACACTTTTTCGGTCACCGTGAAATATTTTGTCTTGATATTAACCGACTTTATATTGACCGTCGCGTCGAGCCCGTTGCGTAGACACCTAGATTGTGTAGATCGGACCTGTTGCACTTCGAATACATTGCAATATGGATTCTGTTTGCAATAATTTTAGCGTTTTCACCTACTTTAGACACTGAATATTTGTCGTTTTGAAGCTCAGTTTGAAATGTTTTAGTTTGTCGTTTCTGTTCAAATCGATCATCTTTTAACATACTTTTCGATCATATTAGCTCCTCGGAGTGTTTGTGCGCACGCTCCGCTGTTCTAGTAGGTACTCTTTTGCGATATTTTAAAAGATACACATACAATACAATGTTAGTCGAATTTTACACTTTTTCGGTCACCGTGAAATATTTGTCTTGATATTAACCGTTTTTATATTGACCGTCGCGTCGATGCCGTTGCGTAGACACCTTGTTTATTTAGAACGGACCTGTTACTTTAAAAACATCGCAATATGGATTCTGTTTGCAATAATTTTAGCGTTTTCACCTACCTTAGTCACTGAATATTTGCCGTTTTAAAGCTTAGTTTGAAATGTTTTAGTTTGTCGTTTCTGTTAAAATTGATCATTTTTTAAGTGAACACTTCTTTAGCGACGTTAAGCACTTAAGTGGGATGGGGGAATAATGTGAATCTCGCGTCAGGTCACGTGGGCTGATCGAAAAACCGTAAGACGGTTGGCGAAATTATGAATGTAAGTTGATATTTCTGAGAGATAAACTTTTTAATATAATTTAATATTATATAAATTGTAATGTTTGTGTACGATAGCGCAATAAATAAATATTGTATTCTTTAAAAATATAATACTTATTATTATTATTATTGTATTATTATGATTGTTTCATTATTATTATTATTATTATTACATTATGATTATTATTGTATTATTGTTATTATTAAAATCATTATTATTATTATTCTATTCTATCACAAAAATGACAGTACTTTTATATTGATAATAACTATTCCAAAAAATCAAAAACGCACAACGTTGATATTCAAGTTTTCACTTCTGCCGGCACTCCCGGAGTGAAATTTTTCTAGCATACTTTTCGATTATATAAGCTCACCAGAGTGTTTGTGCGCACGCTCTGCTGTTAAAATGGGTACTTTCCTGCGTTATTTTAAAAGATACATGCCATACAAAGTTAGTCGAATTTTACACTTTTTCGGTCACCGTGAAATATTTTGTCTTGATATTCACCGACTTTATATTGACCGTCGCGTCGAGGACGTTGCGTAGACACCTCGATTGTGTAGATCGGACCTGTTGCACTTCGAAAACATTGCAATATGGATTCTGTTTGCAATAATTTTAGCGTTTTCACCTACTTTAGACACTAATTATTTGTCGTTTTGAAGCTCAGTTTGAAATGTTTAAGTTTATCGTTTCTGTTCAAATCGATCATATTTTAGCATATTTTTCGATCATATTAGCTCACCGGAGTGTTTGTGCGCACGCTCCGTTGTTTAAATAGGTTCTTTCTTGCGTTATTTTAAAATATACATTACATACAATGTAAGTCGAATTTTACACTTTTTCGGTCACCGTGAAATATTTTGTCTTGATATTAACCGACTTTATATTGACCGTCGCGTCGAGCCCGTTGCGTAGACACCTCGATTGTGTAGATCGGACCTGTTGCACTTCGAAAACATTGCAATATGGATTCTGTTTGCAATAATTTTAGCGTTTTCACCTACTTTAGACACTGAATATTTGTCGTTTTGAAGCTCAGTTTGAAATGTTTTAGTTTGTCGTTTCTGTTCAAATCGATCTTATTTTAGCATACTTTTCGATCATATTAGCTCACCGGAGTGTTTGTGCGCACGCTCCGTTGTTTAAATAGGTTCTTTCTTGCGTTATTTTAAAAGATACATCCCATACAAAGTGAGTCGAATTTTACACTTTTTTGGTCACCGTGAAATATTTTGTCTTGATATTAACCGACTTTATATTGACCGTCGCGTCGATGCCGTTGCGTAGACACCTTGTTCATTTAGAACGGACCTGTTACTTTAAAAACATCGCAATATGGATTCTGTTTGCAATAATTTTAGCGTTTTCACCTACCTTAGTCACTGAATATTTGCCATTTTAAAGCTTAGTTTGAAATGTTTAAGTTTGTCGTTTCTGTTAAATTTGATCATTTTTTAAGTGAAAACTTCTTTAGCGGCGTTAAGCACTTTAGTGGGATGGGGGAATAATGTGAATCTCGCGTCAGGTCACGTGGGCTGATCGAAAAACCGTAAGACGGTTGGCGAAATTATGAATGTAAGTTGATATTTCTGAGAGATAAACTTTTTAATATAATTTAATATAATATAAATTGTAATGTTTGTGTACGATAGCGCAATAAATAAATATTGTATTCTTTAAAAATATAATACTTATTATTGAAGTGAAAACTTCTTTAGCGGCGTTGAGCACTTTTGTGGGATGGGGGAAAAATGTGAAACTCGCGTCAGGACACGTGACCTGATCGAAAAACCGTAAGACGGTTGGCGAAATTATGGATGTAAGTTGATTTTTCTGAGAGATAAACTTTTTAATGTAATTTAATATAATATAAATTGTAATGTTTGTGTACGATAGCGCAATAAATAAATATTGTATTCTATAAAAATATTATATTATTATTATTATTATTGTATTCTATCACAAAAATGATAGTACTTTTATACTGATAATAACTATTCCAAAAAATCAAAAATGCACAACGTTGATTTTCAAGTTTTCACTTCTGCCGGCACTCCCGGAGTGCTTTCACAGTTTTTTATTATTAATGTATTATTATGATTGTTTCATTAATATTATTATTATTATTATTATTATTAAAATCATTATTATTATAATTATAATTATTATTTTTATTGTATTCTATCACAAAAATGACAGTTCTTTTATATTGATAATAACTATTCCAAAAAATCAAAAATGCACAACGTTGATATTCAAGTTTTCACTTCTGCCGGCACTCCCGGAGTGCAATTTTTCTAGCATACTTTTCGATTATATAAGCTCACCAGAGTGTTTGTGCGCACGCTCTGCTGTTAAAATGGGTACTCTCCTGCGTAATTTTAACAGATACATGCCATACAAAGTTAGTCGAATTTTACACTTTTTCGGTCACCGTGAAATATTTTGTATTGATATTAACCGACTTTATATTGACCGTCGCGTCGATGCCGTTGCGTAGACACCTTGTTCATTTAGAACGGACCTGTTACTTTAAAAACATCGCAATATGGATTCTGTTTGCAATAATTTTAGCGTTTTCACCTACCTTAGTCACTGAATATTTGCCGTTTTAAAGCTTAGTTTGAAATGTTTTAATTTGTCGTTTCTGTTCAAATCGATCATCTTTTAGCATACTTTTCGATCAAATTAACTCACCGGAGTGTTTGTGCGCACGCACCGCTGTTGAAGTAGGTACTCTTTTGCGTTATTTTAAAAGATACATGCCATACAATGTTATTCGAATTTTACACTTTTTCGGTCACCGTGCAATATTTTGTCTTGATATTAACCGACTTTATATTGACCGTCGCGTCGAGCCCGTTGCGTAGACACCTCGTTTGTGTAGACCGGACCTGTTGCACTTCGAAAACATTGCAATATGGATTCTGTTTGCAATAATTTTAGCGTTTTCACCTACTTTAGACACTGAATATTTGTCGTTTTGAAGCTCAGTTTGAAATGTTTTAGTTTGTCGTTTCTGTTAAAATTGATCATTTTTTAAGTGAACACTTCTTTAGCGGCGTTAAGCACTTAAGTGGGATGGGGGAATAATGTGAATCTCGCGTCAGGTCACGTGGGCTGATCGAAAAACCGTAAGACGGTTGGCGAAATTATGAATGTAAGTTGATATTTCTGAGAGATAAACTTTTTAATATAATTTAATATTATATAAATTGTAATGTTTGTGTACGATAGCGCAATAAATAAATATTGTATTCTTTAAAAATATAATACTTATTATTATTATTATTGTATTATTATGATTGTTTCATTATTATTATTATTACATTATGATTATTATTGTATTATTGTTATTATTAAAATCATTATTATTATTATTCTATTCTATCACAAAAATGACAGTACTTTTATATTGATAATAACTATTCCAAAAAATCAAAAACGCACAATGTTGATATTCAAGTTTTCACTTCTGCCGGCACTCCCGGAGTGAAATTTTTCTAGCATACTTTTCGATTATATAAGCTCACCAGAGTGTTTGTGCGCACGCTCTGCTGTTAAAATGGGTACTCTCCTGCGTTATTTTAAAAGATACATGCCATACAAAGTTAGTCAAATTTTACACTTTTTCGGTCATCGTGAAATATTTTGTCTTGATATTAACCGACTTTATATTAACCATCGCGTCGAGGACGTTGCGTAGACACCTCGATTGTGTAGATCGGACCTGTTGCACTTCGAAAACATTGCAATATGGATTCTGTTTGCAATAATTTTAGCGTTTTCACCTACTTTAGACACTAATTATTTGTCGTTTTGAAGCTCAGTTTGAAATGTTTTAGTTTATCGTTTCTGTTCAAATCGATCATATTTTAGCATATTTTTCGATCATTTTAGCTCACCGGAGTGTTTGTGCGCACGCTCCGTTGTTTAAATAGGTTCTTTCTTGCGTTATTTTAAAATATACATTCCATACAATGTAAGTCGAATTTTACACTTTTTCGGTCACCGTGAAATATTTTGTCTTGATATTAACCGACTTTATATTGACCGTCGCGTCGAGCCCGTTGCGTAGACACCTCGATTGTGTAGATCGGACCTGTTGCACTTCGAAAACATTGCAATATGGATTGTGTTTGCAATAATTTTAGCGTTTTCACCTACTTTAGACACTGAATATTTGTCGTTTTGAAGCTCAGTTTGAAATGTTTTAGTTTGTCGTTTCTGTTCAAATCGATCTTATTTCAGCATACTTTTCGATCATATTAGCTCACCGGAGTGTTTGTGCGCACGCTCCGTTGTTTAAATAGGTTCTTTCTTGCGTTATTTTAAAATATACATTCCATACAAAGTGAGTCGAATTTTACACTTTTTCGGTCACCGTGAAATATTTTGTCTTGATATTAACCGACTTTATATTGACCGTCGCGTCGAGCCCGTTGCGTAGACACCTCGATTGTGTAGATCGGACCTGTTGCACTTCGAAAACATTGCAATATGGATTCTGTTTGCAATAATTTTAGCGTTTTCACCTACTTTAGACACTGAATATTTGTCGTTTAGAAGCTCAGTTTGAAATGTTTTAGTTTGTCGTTTCTGTTAAAATTGATCATTTTTTAAGTGAACACTTCTTTAGCGGCGTTAAGCACTTAAGTGGGATGGGGGAATAATGTGAATCTCGCGTCAGGTTAAGTGGGCTGATCGAAAAACCGTAAGACGGTTGGCGAAATTATGAATGTAAGTTGATATTTCTGAGAGATAAACTTTTTAATATAATTTAATATTATATAAATTGTAATGTTTGTGTACGATAGCGCAATAAATAAATATTGTATTCTTTAAAAATATAATACTTATTATTATTATTATTATCGTATTATTATGATTGTTTCATTATTATTATTATTATTATTATTATTATTGCATTATTATTATTATTGTATTCTATCACAAAAATGACAGTACTTTTATATTGATAATAACTATTCCAAAAAATCAAAAATGCACAACGTTGATATTCAAGTTTTCACTTCTGCCGGCACTCCCGGAGTGCAATTTTTCTAGCATACTTTTCGATTATATTAGCTCACCAGAGTGTTTGTGCGCACGCTCTGCTGTTAAAATGGGTACTCTCCTGCGTTATTTCAAAAGATACATGCCATACAAAGTAAGTCGAATTTTACACTTTTTCGGTCATCGTGAAATATTTTGTCTTGATATTAACCGACTTTATATTGACCGTCGCGTCGAGGACGTTGCGTAGACACCTCGATTGTGTAGATTGGACCTGTTGCACTTTGAAAACATTGCAATATGGATTCTGTTTGCAATAATTTTAGCGTTTTCACCTACTTTAGACACTGAATATTTGTCGTTTTGAAGCTCAGTTTGAAATGTTTTAGTTTGTCGTTTCTGTTCAAATCGATCTTATTTTAGCATACTTTTCGATCATATTAGCTCACCGGAGTGTTTGTGCGCACGCTCCGTTGTTTAAGTAGGTTCTTTCTTGCGTTATTTTAAAATATACATTCCATACAATGTTAGTCGAATTTTACACTTTTTCGGTCACCGTGAAATATTTTGTCTTGATATTAACCGACTTTATATTGACCGTCGCGTCGAGCCCGTTGCGTAGACACCTCGATTGTGTAGATCGGACCTGTTGCACTTCGAAAACATTGCAATATGGATTCTGTTTGCAATAATTTTAGCGTTTTCACCTACTTTAGACACTGAATATTTGTCGTTTTGAAGCTCAGTTTGAAATGTTTTAGTTTGTCGTTTCTGTTCAAATCGATCATCTTTTAACATACTTTTCGATCATATTAGCTCCTCGGAGTGTTTGTGCGCACGCTCCGCTGTTCTAGTAGGTACTCTTTTGCGATATTTTAAAAGATACACATACAATACAATGTTAGTCGAATTTTACACTTTTTCGGTCACCGTGAAATATTTGTCTTGATATTAACCGTTTTTATATTGACCGTCGCGTCGATGCCGTTGCGTAGACACCTTGTTCATTTAGAACGGACCTGTTACTTTAAAAACATCGCAATATGGATTCTGTTTGCAATAATTTTAGCGTTTTCACCTACCTTAGTCACTGAATATTTGCCGTTTTAAAGCTTAGTTTGAAATGTTTTAGTTTGTCGTTTCTGTTAAAATTGATCATTTTTTAAGTTAACACTTCTTTAGCGGCGTTAAGCACTTAAGTGGGATGGGGGAATAATGTGAATCTCGCGTCAGGTCACGTGGGCTGATCGAAAAACCGTAAGACGGTTGGCGAAATTATGAATGTAAGTTGATATTTCTGAGAGATAAACTTTTTAATATAATTTAATATTATATAAATTGTAATGTTTGTGTACGATAGCGCAATAAATAAATATTGTATTCTTTAAAAATATAAAACTTATTATTATTATTATTGTATTATTATGATTGTTTCATTATTATTATTATTATTATTACATTATGATTATTATTGTATTATTGTTATTATTAAAATCATTATTATTATAATTATTATTATTATTATTATTCTATTCTATCACAAAAATGACAGTACTTTTATATTGATAATAACTATTCCAAAAAATCAAAAAGGCACAACGTTGATATTCAAGTTTTCACTTCTGCCGGCACTCCCGGAGTGAAATTTTTCTAGCATACTTTTCGATTATATAAGCTCACCAGAGTGTTTGTGCGCACGCTCTGCTGTTAAAATGGGTACTCTCCTGCGTTATTTTAAAAGATACATGCCATACAAAGTTAGTCGAATTTTACACTTTTTCGGTCATCGTGAAATATTTTGTCTTGATATTAACCGACTTTATATTGACCGTCGCGTCGAGGACGTTGCGTAGACACCTCGATTGTGTAGATCGAACCTGTTGCACTTCGAAAACATTGCAATATGGATTCTGTTTGCAATAATTTTAGCGTTTTCACCTACTTTAGACACTAATTATTTGTCGTTTTGAAGCTCAGTTTGAAATGTTTAAGTTTATCGTTTCTGTTCAAATCGATCATATTTTAGCATATTTTTCGATCATATTAGCTCACCGGAGTGTTTGTGCGCACGCTCCGTTGTTTAAATAGGTTCTTTCTTGCGTTATTTTAAAATATACATTACATACAATGTAAGTCGAATTTTACACTTTTTCGGTCACCGTGAAATATTTTGTCTTGATATTAACCGACTTTATATTGACCGTCGCGTCGAGCCCGTTGCGTAGACACCTCGATTGTGTAGATCGGACCTGTTGCACTTCGAAAACATTGCAATATGGATTCTGTTTGCAATAATCACAGATGCGTCTTGTTTGCTGATGATATTTCCGTGATAGTTAAAACCGATAGTAATTTGACATTAAATGACCATATTTTCGACATAAACAATACAATAAAAACAATAATTACGTGGATTAAAAATAATAACTTAGTAATCAATATTGACAAGACATATTTTATTAATTTCAATAATTCATTACACCAGACAATTGACATACATTTTGAAGGGCAACCCCTTAAGGGTACTGACACGACGAAATTTCTAGGCATATGGATTGACCAAAAATTAGATTGGAAGACTCAAGTGGATAAAGTATGTAACAAAATTAATAGATTTTCTTATGCTTTGTATAAATTAACGAAAGTTGCAACTAAAAGTACAGCGCTAACAGCATACTTTGCTTATGTTGAATCTGTACTTCGTTATGGCATAATTGTATGGGGAAATAGTTCAAATGTGGACAAGGCTTTTATTGCACAGAAAAAATGTATCAGGGCTCTATGTGGCTCAGCGCCTGACGAGCCATGTAGACCACTTTTTAAGCACCTCAAAATTTTACCTCTCCCATGCCTATATATCTTTGAAATTGCTAAATTTGCAAAACAAAACTTGTACTATTTCAGACAAGCGAAAGACATATATGTACGTAACACCAGAAATTGCAATAGACTAGTGTCTGTTGAGACTCCCAAGAGCGCTAGATTTAAGAAGAACTGCTATTGGATGTGTATAGCTATTTTCAATAAAATACCCTCATATATAAAGGACTTACCATTGAATAGATTTAAAGGTGCCCAATACAGATGGCTTAATGGACATTGTTTTTATAGTGTTAATGAATTTTTAAATTTCAATTGTTAATTTGTTAATGACATGTTTATACAATAACTATTTTATATTTAATAACTTGACATTTTGTGAATTGAATTGATTTAATTGTATTTTGATGTAATTATTATTCTGATGTTTGTTTATTGATTTGGTCTACTTGAGTTTGATTTTTGACATTTCATTATTATTATTTTTAGTCTGTATTAAATATTTGCATGCTATCTTTATATGGCTGAACAAGATGAACTAATACTTAATGATTCCATCTAAACTGTACCCTTTTTCAAAAGCAAATAAATAAATTTCATTTCATTTCATTTCATTTCATTTCATTTCATAATTTTAGCGTTTTCACCTACTTTAGACACTGAATATTTGTCGTTTTGAAGCTCAGTTTGAAATGTTTTAGTTTGTCGTTTCTGTTCAAATCGATCATCTTTTAACATACTTTTCGATCATATTTGCTCACCGGAGTGTTTGTGCGCACGCTACGTTGTTAAAATAGGTACTTTCTTTCGATATTTTAAAAGATACATCCCATACAAAGTGAGTCGAATTTTACACTTTTTTGGTCAACGTGAAATATTTTGTCTTGATATTAACCGACTTTATATTGACCGTCGCGTCGATGCCGTTGCGTAGACACCTTGTTCATTTAGAACGGACCTGTTACTTTAAAAACATCGCAATATGGATTCTGTTTGCAATAATTTTAGCGTTTTCACCTACCTTAGTCACTGAATATTTGCCGTTTTAAAGCTTAGTTTGAAATGTTTTAGTTTGTCGTTTCTGTTCAAATCGATCATCTTTTAGCATACTTTTCGATCAAATTAACTCACCGGAGTGTTTGTGCGCACGCACCGCTGTTGAAGTAGGTACTCTTTTGCGTTATTTTAAAAGATACATGCCATACAATGTTATTCGAATTTTACACTTTTTCGGTCACCGTGCAATATTTTGTCTTGATATTAACCGACTTTATATTGACCGTCGCGTCGAGCCCGTTGCGTAGACACCTCGTTTGTGTAGACCGGACCTGTTGCACTTCGAAAACATTGCAATATGGATTCTGTTTGCAATAATTTTAGCGTTTTCACCTACTTTAGACACTGAATATTTGTCGTTTTGAAACTCAGTTTGAAATGTTTTAGTTTGTCGTTTCTGTTCAAATTGATCATCTTTTAGCATACTTTTCGATCATATAAGCTCACCAAAGTGGTTCTTCGAACGCTTAGCTATTGAAATAGCTACTTTTTTGCGAAATTTTAAAAGATACATCCCATACAAAGTTAGTCGAATTTTACACTTTTTCGGTCACCGTGAAAGCTTTTGTTTTGAAATTAACCGACTTTATATTGACCGTCGCATCGTGCCTGTTGCGGAGACACCTCGTTTGTGTAGATCGGACCTGTTGCACTTTAAAAACATCGCAATATGGATTCTGTTTGCAATATTTTTAACGTTTTCACCTACTTTAGACACTGAATATTTGTCGTTTTGAAGCTCAGTTTGAAATATTTTAGTTTATCGTTTCTGTTCAAATCGATCATCTTTTAGCATATTTTTCGATCATATTAGCTCACCGAAGTGGTTTTGCGCATGCTTCGCTGTTCTTATAGGTACTCTTTTGCGATATTTTAAAAGATACATCCCATACAAAGTTAGTCGAATTTTACACTTTTTCGGTAACCGTGAAATATTTTGTATTGATATTAACCGACTTTATATTGACCGTCGCGTCGAGGCCGTTGCGTAGATACCTCGTGTGTGTAGACCGGACCTGTGACATTTCATAAACATTGCAATATGGATTCTGTTTGCAATAATTTTAGCGTACGCTGAAATTATTGCAAACAGTGTAGACCGGACCTGTTGCACTTCAAAAACATCGCAATATGGATTCTGTTTGCAATAATTTTAGCGTTTTCACCCACTTTAGACACTGAATATTTGTCGTATTAAAGCTCAGTTTGAAATGTTTTAGTTTGTCGTTTCTGATCAAATCGATCATCTTTTAGTATACTTTTCTATCATATTAGCTCCTAGGAGTGTTTTTGCGCACGCTCCGCTGTTAAAGTAGGTACTCTATTACGTTTTTTTAAAAGATACATGCCATACAATGTTAGTCGAATTTTACACTTTTTCGGTTACCGTGAAATATTTTGTATTGATATTAACCGACTTTATTTTGACCGTCGCATCGAGCCCGTAGCGTAGACACATCAATTGTGTAGATTGGACCTGTTGCACTTAAAAAACATCGCAATATGGTTTCTGTTTGCAAATTTTTTAGCGTTTTCACCTACTTTAGACACTGAATATTTGTCGTTTTGAATCTCAGTTTGAAATGTTTTAGTTTGTCGTTTCTGTTTAAATCCATCATATTTTAGCATACTTTTGAATCATATTAGCTCACCGAAGTGGTTTTGCGCATGCTCTGTTGTTGAAATAGGTACTCTCTTGCGCTGTTTTAAAAGATACATCCCATACAATGTTAGTCGAATTTTACACTTTTTCGGTCATCGTGAAATATTTTGTATTGATATTAACCGACTTAATATTGACCGTCGCATCGAGCCCGTAGCGAAGACATCTCGTTTGTGTAGATCAGACCTGTTACACTTCTAAAACATCGCAATATGGATTCTGTTTGCAATAATTTTAGCGTTTTCACCTACCTTAGTCACTGAATATTTGCCGTTTTAAAGCTTAGTTTGAAATGTTTTAGTTTGTCGTTTCTGTTAAAATTGATCATTTTTTAAGTGAACACTTCTTTAGCGGCGTTAAGCACTTAAGTGGGATGGGGGAATAATGTGAATCTCGCGTCAGGTCACGTGGGCTGATCGAAAAACCGTAAGACGGTTGGCGAAATTATGAATGTAAGTTGATATTTCTGAGAGATAAACTTTTTAATATAATTAATATTATATAAATTGTAATGTTTGTGTACGATAGCGCAATAAATAAATATTGTATTCTTTAAAACTATAATACTTATTATTATTATTATTGTATGATTATGATTGTTTCATTATTATTATTATTATTATTACATTATGATTATTATTGTATTATTGTTATTATTAAAATCATTATTATTATAATTATTATTATTATTATTATTCTATTCTATCACAAAAATGACAGTACTTTTATATTGATAATAACTATTCCAAAAAATCAAAAAGGCACAACGTTGATATTCAAGTTTTCACTTCTGCCGGCACTCCCGGAGTGAAATTTTTCTAGCATACTTTTCGATTATACTCGTATAAGCTCACCAGAGTGTTTGTGCGCACGCTCTGCTGTTAAAATGGGTACTCTCCTGCGTTATTTTAAAAGATACATGCCATACAAAGTTAGTCGAATTTTACACTTTTTCGGTCATCGTGAAATATTTTGTCTTGATATTAACCGACTTTATATTGACCGTCGCGTCGAGGACGTTGCGTAGACACCTCGATTGTGTAGATCGGACCTGTTGCACTTCGAAAACATTGCAATATGGATTCTGTTTGCAATAATTTTAGCGTTTTCACCTACTTTAGACACTAATTATTTGTCGTTTTGAAGCTCAGTTTGAAATGTTTTAGTTTATCGTTTCTGTTCAAATCGATCATATTTTAGCATATTTTTCGATCATATTAGCTCATCGGAGTGTTTGTGCGCACGCTCCGTTGTTTAAATAGGTTCTTTCTTGCGTTATTTTAAAATATACATTCCATACAATGTAAGTCGAATTTTACACTTTTTCGGTCACCGTGAAATATTTTGTCTTGATATTAACCGACTTTATATTGACCGTCGCGTCGAGCCCGTTGCGTAGACACCTCGATTGTGTAGATTGGACCTGTTGCACTTTGAAAACATTGCAATATGGATTCTGTTTGCAATAATTTTAGCGTTTTCACCTACTTTAGACACTGAATATTTGTCGTTTTGAAGCTCAGTTTGAAATGTTTTAGTTTGTCGTTTCTGTTCAAATCGATCTTATTTTAGCATACTTTTCGATCATATTAGCTCACCGGAGTGTTTGTGCGCACGCTCCGTTGTTTAAGTAGGTTCTTTCTTGCGTTATTTTAAAATATACATTCCATACAATGTTAGTCGAATTTTACACTTTTTCGGTCACCGTGAAATATTTTGTCTTGATATTAACCGACTTTATATTGACCGTCGCGTCGAGCCCGTTGCGTAGACACCTCGATTGTGTAGATCGGACCTGTTGCACTTCGAAAACATTGCAATATGGATTCTGTTTGCAATAATTTTAGCGTTTTCACCTACTTTAGACACTGAATATTTGTCGTTTTGAAGCTCAGTTTGAAATGTTTTAGTTTGTCGTTTCTGTTCAAATCGATCATCTTTTAACATACTTTTCGATCATATTAGCTCCTCGGAGTGTTTGTGCGCACGCTCCGCTGTTCTAGTAGGTACTCTTTTGCGATATTTTACAAGATACACATACAATACAATGTTAGTCGAATTTTACACTTTTTCGGTCACCGTGAAATATTTGTCTTGATATTAACCGTTTTTATATTGACCGTCGCGTCGATGCCGTTGCGTAGACACCTTGTTCATTTAGAACGGACCTGTTACTTTAAAAACATCGCAATATGGATTCTGTTTGCAATAATTTTAGCGTTTTCACCTACCTTAGTCACTGAATATTTGCCGTTTTAAAGCTTAGTTTGAAATGTTTTAGTTTGTCGTTTCTGTTAAAATTGATCATTTTTTAAGTTAACACTTCTTTAGCGGCGTTAAGCACTTAAGTGGGATGGGGGAATAATGTGAATCTCGCGTCAGGTCACGTGGGCTGATCGAAAAACCGTAAGACGGTTGGCGAAATTATGAATGTAAGTTGATATTTCTGAGAGATAAACTTTTTAATATAATTTAATATTATATAAATTGTAATGTTTGTGTACGATAGCGCAATAAATAAATATTGTATTCTTTAAAAATATAAAACTTATTATTATTATTATTGTATTATTATGATTGTTTCATTATTATTATTATTATTATTACATTATGATTATTATTGTATTATTGTTATTATTAAAATCATTATTATTATAATTATTATTATTATTATTATTCTATTCTATCACAAAAATGACAGTACTTTTATATTGATAATAACTATTCCAAAAAATCAAAAAGGCACAACGTTGATATTCAAGTTTTCACTTCTGCCGGCACTCCCGGAGTGAAATTTTTCTAGCATACTTTTCGATTATATAAGCTCACCAGAGTGTTTGTGCGCACGCTCTGCTGTTAAAATGGGTACTCTCCTGCGTTATTTTAAAAGATACATGCCATACAAAGTTAGTCGAATTTTACACTTTTTCGGTCATCGTGAAATATTTTGTCTTGATATTAACCGACTTTATATTGACCGTCGCGTCGAGGACGTTGCGTAGACACCTCGATTGTGTAGATCGAACCTGTTGCACTTCGAAAACATTGCAATATGGATTCTGTTTGCAATAATTTTAGCGTTTTCACCTACTTTAGACACTAATTATTTGTCGTTTTGAAGCTCAGTTTGAAATGTTTAAGTTTATCGTTTCTGTTCAAATCGATCATATTTTAGCATATTTTTCGATCATATTAGCTCACCGGAGTGTTTGTGCGCACGCTCCGTTGTTTAAATAGGTTCTTTCTTGCGTTATTTTAAAATATACATTACATACAATGTAAGTCGAATTTTACACTTTTTCGGTCACCGTGAAATATTTTGTCTTGATATTAACCGACTTTATATTGACCGTCGCGTCGAGCCCGTTGCGTAGACACCTCGATTGTGTAGATCGGACCTGTTGCACTTCGAAAACATTGCAATATGGATTCTGTTTGCAATAATCACAGATGCGTCTTGTTTGCTGATGATATTTCCGTGATAGTTAAAACCGATAGTAATTTGACATTAAATGACCATATTTTCGACATAAACAATACAATAAAAACAATAATTACGTGGATTAAAAATAATAACTTAGTAATCAATATTGACAAGACATATTTTATTAATTTCAATAATTCATTACACCAGACAATTGACATACATTTTGAAGGGCAACCCCTTAAGGGTACTGACACGACGAAATTTCTAGGCATATGGATTGACCAAAAATTAGATTGGAAGACTCAAGTGGATAAAGTATGTAACAAAATTAATAGATTTTCTTATGTTTTGTATAAATTAACGAAAGTTGCAACTAAAAGTACAGCGCTAACAGCATACTTTGCTTATGTTGAATCTGTACTTCGTTATGGCATAATTGTATGGGGAAATAGTTCAAATGTGGACAAGGCTTTTATTGCACAGAAAAAATGTATCAGGGCTCTATGTGGCTCAGCGCCTGACGAGCCATGTAGACCACTTTTTAAGCACCTCAAAATTTTACCTCTCCCATGCCTATATATCTTTGAAATTGCTAAATTTGCAAAACAAAACTTGTACTATTTCAGACAAGCGAAAGACATATATGTACGTAACACCAGAAATTGCAATAGACTAGTGTCTGTTGAGACTCCCAAGAGCGCTAGATTTAAGAAGAACTGCTATTGGATGTGTATAGCTATTTTCAATAAAATACCCTCATATATAAAGGACTTACCATTGAATAGATTTAAAGGTGCCCTCTACAGATGGCTTAATGGACATTGTTTTTATAGTGTTAATGAATTTTTAAATTTCAATTGTTAATTTGTTAATGACATGTTTATACAATAACTATTTTATATTTAATAACTTGACATTTTGTGAATTGAATTGATTTAATTGTATTTTGATGTAATTATTATTCTGATGTTTGTTTATTGATTTGGTCTACTTGAGTTTGATTTTTGACATTTCATTATTATTATTTTTAGTCTGTATTAAATATTTGCATGCTATCTTTATATGGCTGAACAAGATGAACTAATACTTAATGATTCCATCTAAACTGTACCCTTTTTCAAAAGCAAATAAATAAATTTCATTTCATTTCATTTCATTTCATTTCATTTCATAATTTTAGCGTTTTCACCTACTTTAGACACTGAATATTTGTCGTTTTGAAGCTCAGTTTGAAATGTTTTAGTTTGTCGTTTCTGTTCAAATCGATCATCTTTTAACATACTTTTCGATCATATTTGCTCAACGGAGTGTTTGTGCGCACGCTACGTTGTTAAAATAGGTACTTTCTTTCGATATTTTAAAAGATACATCCCATACAAAGTGAGTCGAATTTTACACTTTTTTGGTCAACGTGAAATATTTTGTCTTGATATTAACCGACTTTATATTGACCGTCGCGTCGATGCCGTTGCGTAGACACCTTGTTCATTTAGAACGGACCTGTTACTTTAAAAACATCGCAATATGGATTCTGTTTGCAATAATTTTAGCGTTTTCACCTACCTTAGTCACTGAATATTTGCCGTTTTAAAGCTTAGTTTGAAATGTTTTAGTTTGTCGTTTCTGTTCAAATCGATCATCTTTTAGCATACTTTTCGATCAAATTAACTCACCGGAGTGTTTGTGCGCACGCACCGCTGTTGAAGTAGGTACTCTTTTGCGTTATTTTAAAAGATACATGCCATACAATGTTATTCGAATTTTACACTTTTTCGGTCACCGTGCAATATTTTGTCTTGATATTAACCGACTTTATATTGACCGTCGCGTCGAGCCCGTTGCGTAGACACCTCGTTTGTGTAGACCGGACCTGTTGCACTTCGAAAACATTGCAATATGGATTCTGTTTGCAATAATTTTAGCGTTTTCACCTACTTTAGACACTGAATATTTGTCGTTTTGAAACTCAGTTTGAAATGTTTTAGTTTGTCGTTTCTGTTCAAATTGATCATCTTTTAGCATACTTTTCGATCATATAAGCTCACCAAAGTGGTTCTTCGAACGCTTAGCTATTGAAATAGCTACTTTTTTGCGAAATTTTAAAAGATACATCCCATACAAAGTTAGTCGAATTTTACACTTTTTCGGTCACCGTGAAAGCTTTTGTTTTGAAATTAACCGACTTTATATTGACCGTCGCATCGTGCCTGTTGCGGAGACACCTCGTTTGTGTAGATCGGACCTGTTGCACTTTAAAAACATCGCAATATGGATTCTGTTTGCAATATTTTTAACGTTTTCACCTACTTTAGACACTGAATATTTGTCGTTTTGAAGCTCAGTTTGAAATATTTTAGTTTATCGTTTCTGTTCAAATCGATCATCTTTTAGCATATTTTTCGATCATATTAGCTCACCGAAGTGGTTTTGCGCATGCTTCGCTGTTCTTATAGGTACTCTTTTGCGATATTTTAAAAGATACATCCCATACAAAGTTAGTCGAATTTTACACTTTTTCGGTAACCGTGAAATATTTTGTATTGATATTAACCGACTTTATATTGACCGTCGCGTCGAGGCCGTTGCGTAGATACCTCGTGTGTGTAGACCGGACCTGTGACATTTCATAAACATTGCAATATGGATTCTGTTTGCAATAATTTTAGCGTACGCTGAAATTATTGCAAACAGTGTAGACCGGACCTGTTGCACTTCAAAAACATCGCAATATGGATTCTGTTTGCAATAATTTTAGCGTTTTCACCCACTTTAGACACTGAATATTTGTCGTATTAAAGCTCAGTTTGAAATGTTTTAGTTTGTCGTTTCTGATCAAATCGATCATCTTTTAGTATACTTTTCTATCATATTAGCTCCTAGGAGTGTTTTTGCGCACGCTCCGCTGTTAAAGTAGGTACTCTATTACGTTTTTTTAAAAGATACATGCCATACAATGTTAGTCGAATTTTACACTTTTTCGGTTACCGTGAAATATTTTGTATTGATATTAACCGACTTTATTTTGACCGTCGCATCGAGCCCGTAGCGTAGACACATCAATTGTGTAGATTGGACCTGTTGCACTTAAAAAACATCGCAATATGGTTTCTGTTTGCAAATTTTTTAGCGTTTTCACCTACTTTAGACACTGAATATTTGTCGTTTTGAATCTCAGTTTGAAATGTTTTAGTTTGTCGTTTCTGTTTAAATCCATCATATTTTAGCATACTTTTGAATCATATTAGCTCACCGAAGTGGTTTTGCGCATGCTCTGTTGTTGAAATAGGTACTCTCTTGCGCTGTTTTAAAAGATACATCCCATACAATGTTAGTCGAATTTTACACTTTTTCGGTCATCGTGAAATATTTTGTATTGATATTAACCGACTTAATATTGACCGTCGCATCGAGCCCGTAGCGAAGACATCTCGTTTGTGTAGATCAGACCTGTTACACTTCTAAAACATCGCAATATGGATTCTGTTTGCAATAATTTTAGCGTTTTCACCTACCTTAGTCACTGAATATTTGCCGTTTTAAAGCTTAGTTTGAAATGTTTTAGTTTGTCGTTTCTGTTAAAATTGATCATTTTTTAAGTGAACACTTCTTTAGCGGCGTTAAGCACTTAAGTGGGATGGGGGAATAATGTGAATCTCGCGTCAGGTCACGTGGGCTGATCGAAAAACCGTAAGACGGTTGGCGAAATTATGAATGTAAGTTGATATTTCTGAGAGATAAACTTTTTAATATAATTAATATTATATAAATTGTAATGTTTGTGTACGATAGCGCAATAAATAAATATTGTATTCTTTAAAACTATAATACTTATTATTATTATTATTGTATGATTATGATTGTTTCATTATTATTATTATTATTATTACATTATGATTATTATTGTATTATTGTTATTATTAAAATCATTATTATTATAATTATTATTATTATTATTATTCTATTCTATCACAAAAATGACAGTACTTTTATATTGATAATAACTATTCCAAAAAATCAAAAAGGCACAACGTTGATATTCAAGTTTTCACTTCTGCCGGCACTCCCGGAGTGAAATTTTTCTAGCATACTTTTCGATTATATAAGCTCACCAGAGTGTTTGTGCGCACGCTCTGCTGTTAAAATGGGTACTCTCCTGCGTTATTTTAAAAGATACATGCCATACAAAGTTAGTCGAATTTTACACTTTTTCGGTCATCGTGAAATATTTTGTCTTGATATTAACCGACTTTATATTGACCGTCGCGTCGAGGACGTTGCGTAGACACCTCGATTGTGTAGATCGGACCTGTTGCACTTCGAAAACATTGCAATATGGATTCTGTTTGCAATAATTTTAGCGTTTTCACCTACTTTAGACACTAATTATTTGTCGTTTTGAAGCTCAGTTTGAAATGTTTTAGTTTATCGTTTCTGTTCAAATCGATCATATTTTAGCATATTTTTCGATCATATTAGCTCATCGGAGTGTTTGTGCGCACGCTCCGTTGTTTAAATAGGTTCTTTCTTGCGTTATTTTAAAATATACATTCCATACAATGTAAGTCGAATTTTACACTTTTTCGGTCACCGTGAAATATTTTGTCTTGATATTAACCGACTTTATATTGACCGTCGCGTCGAGCCCGTTGCGTAGACACCTCGATTGTGTAGATCGGACCTGTTGCACTTCGAAAACATTGCAATATGGATTCTGTTTGCAATAATTTTAGCGTTTTCACCTACTTTAGACACTGAATATTTGTCGTTTTGAAGCTCAGTTTGAAATGTTTTAGTTTGTCGTTTCTGTTCAAATCGATCTTATTTTAGCATACTTTTCGATCATATTAGCTCACCGGAGTGTTTGTGCGCACGCTCCGTTGTTTAAATAGGTTCTTTCTTGCGTTATTTTAAAATATACATTCCATACAATGTTAGTCGAATTTTACACTTTTTCGGTCACCGTGAAATATTTTGTCTTGATATTAACCGACTTTATATTGACCGTCGCGTCGAGCCCGTTGCGTAGACACCTCGATTGTGTAGATCGGACCTGTTGCACTTCGAAAACATTGCAATATGGATTCTGTTTGCAATAATTTTAGCGGTTTCACCTACTTTAGACACTGAATATTTGTCGTTTTGAAGCTCAGTTTGAAATGTTTTAGTTTGTCGTTTCTGTTCAAATCGATCATCTTTTAACATACTTTTCGATCATATTAGCTCCTCGGAGTGTTTGTGCGCACGCTCCGCTGTTCTAGTAGGTACTCTTTTGCGATATTTTAAAAGATACACATACAATACAATGTTAGTCGAATTTTACACTTTTTCGGTCACCGTGAAATATTTGTCTTGATATTAACCGTTTTTATATTGACCGTCGCGTCGATGCCGTTGCGTAGACACCTTGTTCATTTAGAACGGACCTGTTACTTTAAAAACATCGCAATATGGATTCTGTTTGCAATAATTTTAGCGTTTTCACCTACCTTAGTCACTGAATATTTACCGTTTTAAAGCTTAGTTTGAAATGTTTTAGTTTGTCGTTTCTGTTAAAATTGATCATTTTTTAAGTGAACACTTCTTTAGCGGCGTTAAGCACTTAAGTGGGATGGGGGAATAATGTGAATCTCGCGTCAGGTCACGTGGGCTGATCGAAAAACCGTAAGACGGTTGGCGAAATTATGAATGTAAGTTGATATTTCTGAGAGATAAACTTTTTAATATAATTTAATATTATATAAATTGTAATGTTTGTGTACGATAGCGCAATAAATAAATATTGTATTCTTTAAAAATATAATACTTATTATTATTATTGTATTATTATGATTGTTTCATTATTATTATTATTATTATTATTACATTATGATTATTATTGTATTATTGTTATTATTAAAATCATTATTATTATTATTATTATTCTATTCTATCACAAAAATGACAGTACTTTTATATTGATAATAACTATTCCAAAAAATCAAAAACGCACAACGTTGATATTCAAGTTTTCACTTCTGCCGGCACTCCCGGAGTGAAATTTTTCTAGCATACTTTTCGATTATATAAGCTCACCAGAGTGTTTGTGCGCACGCTCTGCTGTTAAAATGGGTACTTTCCTGCGTTATTTTAAAAGATACATGCCATACAAAGTTAGTCGAATTTTACACTTTTTCGGTCACCGTGATTTTGTCTTGATATTCACCGACTTTATATTGACCGTCGCGTCGAGGACGTTGCGTAGACACCTCGATTGTGTAGATCGGACCTGTTGCACTTCGAAAACATTGCAATATGGATTCTGTTTGCAATAATTTTAGCGTTTTCACCTACTTTAGACACTAATTATTTGTCGTTTTGAAGCTCAGTTTGAAATGTTTAAGTTTATCGTTTCTGTTCAAATCGATCATATTTTAGCATATTTTTCGATCATATTAGCTCACCGGAGTGTTTGTGCGCACGCTCCGTTGTTTAAATAGGTTCTTTCTTGCGTTATTTTAAAATATACATTACATACAATGTAAGTCGAATTTTACACTTTTTCGGTCACCGTGAAATATTTTGTCTTGATATTAACCGACTTTATATTGACCGTCGCGTCGAGCCCGTTGCGTAGACACCTCGATTGTGTAGATCGGACCTGTTGCACTTCGAAAACATTGCAATATGGATTCTGTTTGCAATAATTTTAGCGTTTTCACCTACTTTAGACACTGAATATTTGTCGTTTTGAAGCTCAGTTTGAAATGTTTTAGTTTGTCGTTTCTGTTCAAATCGATCATCTTTTAACATACTTTTCGATCATATTTGCTCACCGGAGTGTTTGTGCGCACGCTACGTTGTTAAAATAGGTACTTTTTTTCGATATTTTAAAAGATACATCCCATACAAAGTGAGTCGAATTTTACACTTTTTTGGTCACCGTGAAATATTTTGTCTTGATATTAACCGACTTTATATTGACCGTCGCGTCGATGCCGTTGCGTAGACACCTTGTTCATTTAGAACGGACCTGTTACTTTAAAAACATCGCAATATGGATTCTGTTTGCAATAATTTTAGCGTTTTCACCTACCTTAGTCACTGAATATTTGCCATTTTAAAGCTTAGTTTGAAATGTTTAAGTTTGTCGTTTCTGTTAAAATTGATCATTTTTTAAGTGAAAACTTCTTTAGCGGCGTTAAGCACTTTAGTGGGATGGGGGAATAATGTGAATCTCGCGTCAGGTCACGTGGGCTGATCGAAAAACCGTAAGACGGTTGGCGAAATTATGAATGTAAGTTGATATTTCTGAGAGATAAACTTTTTAATATAATTTAATATAATATAAATTGTAATGTTTGTGTACGATAGCGCAATAAATAAATATTGTATTCTTTAAAAATATAATACTTATTATTGAAGTGAAAACTTCTTTAGCGGCGTTGAGCACTTTTGTGGGATGGGGGAAAAATGTGAAACTCGCGTCAGGACACGTGACCTGATCGAAAAACCGTAAGACGGTTGGCGAAATTATGGATGTAAGTTGATTTTTCTGAGAGATAAACTTTTTAATGTAATTTAATATAATATAAATTGTAATGTTTGTGTACGATAGCGCAATAAATAAATATTGTATTCTATAAAAATATTATATTATTATTATTATTATTGTATTCTATCACAAAAATGATAGTACTTTTATACTGATAATAACTATTCCAAAAAATCAAAAATGCACAACGTTGATTTTCAAGTTTTCACTTCTGCCGGCACTCCCAGAGTGCTTTCACAGTTTTTTATTATTAATGTATTATTATGATTGTTTCATTATTATTATTATTATTATTATTAAAAACATTATTATTATAATTATAATTATTATTTTTATTGTATTCTATCACAAAAATGACAGTTCTTTTATATTGATAATAACTATTCCAAAAAATCAAAAATGCACAACGTTGATATTCAAGTTTTCACTTCTGCCGGCACTCCCGGAGTGCAATTTTTCTAGCATACTTTTCGATTATATAAGCTCACCAGAGTGTTTGTGCGCACGCTCTGCTGTTAAAATGGGTACTCTCCTGCGTAATTTTAACAGATACATGCCATACAAAGTTAGTCGAATTTTACACTTTTTCGGTCACCGTGAAATATTTTGTATTGATATTAACCGACTTTATATTGACCGTCGCGTCGATGCCGTTGCGTAGACACCTTGTTCATTTAGAACGGACCTGTTACTTTAAAAACATCGCAATATGGATTCTGTTTGCAATAATTTTAGCGTTTTCACCTACCTTAGTCACTGAATATTTGCCGTTTTAAAGCTTAGTTTGAAATGTTTTAATTTGTCGTTTCTGTTCAAATCGATCATCTTTTAGCATACTTTTCGATCAAATTAACTCACCGGAGTGTTTGTGCGCACGCACCGCTGTTGAAGTAGGTACTCTTTTGCGTTATTTTAAAAGATACATGCCATACAATGTTATTCGAATTTTACACTTTTTCGGTCACCGTGCAATATTTTGTCTTGATATTAACCGACTTTATATTGACCGTCGCGTCGAGCCCGTTGCGTAGACACCTCTTTTGTGTAGACCGGACCTGTTGCACTTCGAAAACATTGCAATATGGATTCTGTTTGCAATAATTTTAGCGTTTTCACCTACTTTAGACACTGAATATTTGTCGTTTTGAAGCTCAGTTTGAAATGTTTTAGTTTGTCGTTTCTGTTAAAATTGATCATTTTTTAAGTGAACACTTCTTTAGCGGCGTTAAGCACTTAAGTGGGATGGGGGAATAATGTGAATCTCGCGTCAGGTCACGTGGGCTGATCGAAAAACCGTAAGACGGTTGGCGAAATTATGAATGTAAGTTGATATTTCTGAGAGATAAACTTTTTAATATAATTTAATATTATATAAATTGTAATGTTTGTGTACGATAGCGCAATAAATAAATATTGTATTCTTTAAAAATATAATACTTATTATTATTATTATTGTATTATTATGATTGTTTCATTATTATTATTATTACATTATGATTATTATTGTATTATTGTTATTATTAAAATCATTATTATTATTATTCTATTCTATCACAAAAATGACAGTACTTTTATATTGATAATAACTATTCCATAAAATCAAAAACGCACAATGTTGATATTCAAGTTTTCACTTCTGCCGGCACTCCCGGAGTGAAATTTTTCTAGCATACTTTTCGATTATATAAGCTCACCAGAGTGTTTGTGCGCACGCTCTGCTGTTAAAATGGGTACTCTCCTGCGTTATTTTAAAAGATACATGCCATACAAAGTTAGTCAAATTTTACACTTTTTCGGTCATCGTGAAATATTTTGTCTTGATATTAACCGACTTTATATTAACCGTCGCGTCGAGGACGTTGCGTAGACACCTCGATTGTGTAGATCGGACCTGTTGCACTTCGAAAACATTGCAATATGGATTCTGTTTGCAATAATTTTAGCGTTTTCACCTACTTTAGACACTAATTATTTGTCGTTTTGAAGCTCAGTTTGAAATGTTTTAGTTTATCGTTTCTGTTCAAATCGATCATATTTTAGCATATTTTTCGATCATTTTAGCTCACCGGAGTGTTTGTGCGCACGCTTCGTTGTTTAAATAGGTTCTTTCTTGCGTTATTTTAAAATATACATTCCATACAATGTAAGTCGAATTTTACACTTTTTCGGTCACCGTGAAATATTTTGTCTTGATATTAACCGACTTTATATTGACCGTCGCGTCGAGCCCGTTGCGTAGACACCTCGATTGTGTAGATCGGACCTGTTGCACTTCGAAAACATTGCAATATGGATTCTGTTTGCAATAATTTTAGCGTTTTCACCTACTTTAGACACTGAATATTTGTCGTTTTGAAGCTCAGTTTGAAATGTTTTAGTTTGTCGTTTCTGTTCAAATCGATCTTATTTCAGCATACTTTTCGATCATATTAGCTCACCGGAGTGTTTGTGCGCACGCTCCGTTGTTTAAATAGGTTCTTTCTTGCGTTATTTTAAAATATACATTCCATACAAAGTGAGTCGAATTTTACACTTTTTCGGTCACCGTGAAATATTTTGTCTTGATATTAACCGACTTTATATTGACCGTCGCGTCGAGCCCGTTGCGTAGACACCTCGATTGTGTAGATCGGACCTGTTGCACTTCGAAAACATTGCAATATGGATTCTGTTTGCAATAATTTTAGCGTTTTCACCTACTTTAGACACTGAATATTTGTCGTTTAGAAGCTCAGTTTGAAATGTTTTAGTTTGTCGTTTCTGTTAAAATTGATCATTTTTTAAGTGAACACTTCTTTAGCGGCGTTAAGCACTTAAGTGGGATGGGGGAATAATGTGAATCTCGCGTCAGGTTAAGTGGGCTGATCGAAAAACCGTAAGACGGTTGGCGAAATTATGAATGTAAGTTGATATTTCTGAGAGATAAACTTTTTAATATAATTTAATATTATATAAATTGTAATGTTTGTGTACGATAGCGCAATAAATAAATATTGTATTCTTTAAAAATATAATACTTATTATTATTATTATTATCGTATTATTATGATTGTTTCATTATTATTATTATTATTATTATTGCATTATTATTATTATTGTATTCTATCACAAAAATGACAGTACTTTTATATTGATAATAACTATTCCAAAAAATCAAAAATGCACAACGTTGATATTCAAGTTTTCACTTCTGCCGGCACTCCCGGAGTGCAATTTTTCTAGCATACTTTTCGATTATATTAGCTCACCAGAGTGTTTGTGCGCACGCTCTGCTGTTAAAATGGGTACTCTCCTGCGTTATTTCAAAAGATACATGCCATACAAAGTAAGTCGAATTTTACACTTTTTCGGTCATCGTGAAATATTTTGTCTTGATATTAACCGACTTTATATTGACCGTCGCGTCGAGGACGTTGCGTAGACACCTCGATTGTGTAGATTGGACCTGTTGCACTTTGAAAACATTGCAATATGGATTCTGTTTGCAATAATTTTAGCGTTTTCACCTACTTTAGACACTGAATATTTGTCGTTTTGAAGCTCAGTTTGAAATGTTTTAGTTTGTCGTTTCTGTTCAAATCGATCTTATTTTAGCATACTTTTCGATCATATTAGCTCACCGGAGTGTTTGTGCGCACGCTCCGTTGTTTAAGTAGGTTCTTTCTTGCGTTATTTTAAAATATACATTCCATACAATGTTAGTCGAATTTTACACTTTTTCGGTCACCGTGAAATATTTTGTCTTGATATTAACCGACTTTATATTGACCGTCGCGTCGAGCCCGTTGCGTAGACACCTCGATTGTGTAGATCGGACCTGTTGCACTTCGAAAACATTGCAATATGGATTCTGTTTGCAATAATTTTAGCGTTTTCACCTACTTTAGACACTGAATATTTGTCGTTTTGAAGCTCAGTTTGAAATGTTTTAGTTTGTCGTTTCTGTTCAAATCGATCATCTTTTAACATACTTTTCGATCATATTAGCTCCTCGGAGTGTTTGTGCGCACGCTCCGCTGTTCTAGTAGGTACTCTTTTGCGATATTTTAAAAGATACACATACAATACAATGTTAGTCGAATTTTACACTTTTTCGGTCACCGTGAAATATTTGTCTTGATATTAACCGTTTTTATATTGACCGTCGCGTCGATGCCGTTGCGTAGACACCTTGTTCATTTAGAACGGACCTGTTACTTTAAAAACATCGCAATATGGATTCTGTTTGCAATAATTTTAGCGTTTTCACCTACCTTAGTCACTGAATATTTGCCGTTTTAAAGCTTAGTTTGAAATGTTTTAGTTTGTCGTTTCTGTTAAAATTGATCATTTTTTAAGTTAACACTTCTTTAGCGGCGTTAAGCACTTAAGTGGGATGGGGGAATAATGTGAATCTCGCGTCAGGTCACGTGGGCTGATCGAAAAACCGTAAGACGGTTGGCGAAATTATGAATGTAAGTTGATATTTCTGAGAGATAAACTTTTTAATATAATTTAATATTATATAAATTGTAATGTTTGTGTACGATAGCGCAATAAATAAATATTGTATTCTTTAAAAATATAAAACTTATTATTATTATTATTGTATTATTATGATTGTTTCATTATTATTATTATTATTATTACATTATGATTATTATTGTATTATTGTTATTATTAAAATCATTATTATTATAATTATTATTATTATTATTATTCTATTCTATCACAAAAATGACAGTACTTTTATATTGATAATAACTATTCCAAAAAATCAAAAAGGCACAACGTTGATATTCAAGTTTTCACTTCTGCCGGCACTCCCGGAGTGAAATTTTTCTAGCATACTTTTCGATTATATAAGCTCACCAGAGTGTTTGTGCGCACGCTCTGCTGTTAAAATGGGTACTCTCCTGCGTTATTTTAAAAGATACATGCCATACAAAGTTAGTCGAATTTTACACTTTTTCGGTCATCGTGAAATATTTTGTCTTGATATTAACCGACTTTATATTGACCGTCGCGTCGAGGACGTTGCGTAGACACCTCGATTGTGTAGATCGAACCTGTTGCACTTCGAAAACATTGCAATATGGATTCTGTTTGCAATAATTTTAGCGTTTTCACCTACTTTAGACACTAATTATTTGTCGTTTTGAAGCTCAGTTTGAAATGTTTAAGTTTATCGTTTCTGTTCAAATCGATCATATTTTAGCATATTTTTCGATCATATTAGCTCACCGGAGTGTTTGTGCGCACGCTCCGTTGTTTAAATAGGTTCTTTCTTGCGTTATTTTAAAATATACATTACATACAATGTAAGTCGAATTTTACACTTTTTCGGTCACCGTGAAATATTTTGTCTTGATATTAACCGACTTTATATTGACCGTCGCGTCGAGCCCGTTGCGTAGACACCTCGATTGTGTAGATCGGACCTGTTGCACTTCGAAAACATTGCAATATGGATTCTGTTTGCAATAATCACAGATGCGTCTTGTTTGCTGATGATATTTCCGTGATAGTTAAAACCGATAGTAATTTGACATTAAATGACCATATTTTCGACATAAACAATACAATAAAAACAATAATTACGTGGATTAAAAATAATAACTTAGTAATCAATATTGACAAGACATATTTTATTAATTTCAATAATTCATTACACCAGACAATTGACATACATTTTGAAGGGCAACCCCTTAAGGGTACTGACACGACGAAATTTCTAGGCATATGGATTGACCAAAAATTAGATTGGAAGACTCAAGTGGATAAAGTATGTAACAAAATTAATAGATTTTCTTATGCTTTGTATAAATTAACGAAAGTTGCAACTAAAAGTACAGCGCTAACAGCATACTTTGCTTATGTTGAATCTGTACTTCGTTATGGCATAATTGTATGGGGAAATAGTTCAAATGTGGACAAGGCTTTTATTGCACAGAAAAAATGTATCAGGGCTCTATGTGGCTCAGCGCCTGACGAGCCATGTAGACCACTTTTTAAGCACCTCAAAATTTTACCTCTCCCATGCCTATATATCTTTGAAATTGCTAAATTTGCAAAACAAAACTTGTACTATTTCAGACAAGCGAAAGACATATATGTACGTAACACCAGAAATTGCAATAGACTAGTGTCTGTTGAGACTCCCAAGAGCGCTAGATTTAAGAAGAACTGCTATTGGATGTGTATAGCTATTTTCAATAAAATACCCTCATATATAAAGGACTTACCATTGAATAGATTTAAAGGTGCCCTCTACAGATGGCTTAATGGACATTGTTTTTATAGTGTTAATGAATTTTTAAATTTCAATTGTTAATTTGTTAATGACATGTTTATACAATAACTATTTTATATTTAATAACTTGACATTTTGTGAATTGAATTGATTTAATTGTATTTTGATGTAATTATTATTCTGATGTTTGTTTATTGATTTGGTCTACTTGAGTTTGATTTTTGACATTTCATTATTATTATTTTTAGTCTGTATTAAATATTTGCATGCTATCTTTATATGGCTGAACAAGATGAACTAATACTTAATGATTCCATCTAAACTGTACCCTTTTTCAAAAGCAAATAAATAAATTTCATTTCATTTCATTTCATTTCATTTCATTTCATAATTTTAGCGTTTTCACCTACTTTAGACACTGAATATTTGTCGTTTTGAAGCTCAGTTTGAAATGTTTTAGTTTGTCGTTTCTGTTCAAATCGATCATCTTTTAACATACTTTTCGATCATATTTGCTCACCGGAGTGTTTGTGCGCACGCTACGTTGTTAAAATAGGTACTTTCTTTCGATATTTTAAAAGATACATCCCATACAAAGTGAGTCGAATTTTACACTTTTTTGGTCAACGTGAAATATTTTGTCTTGATATTAACCGACTTTATATTGACCGTCGCGTCGATGCCGTTGCGTAGACACCTTGTTCATTTAGAACGGACCTGTTACTTTAAAAACATCGCAATATGGATTCTGTTTGCAATAATTTTAGCGTTTTCACCTACCTTAGTCACTGAATATTTGCCGTTTTAAAGCTTAGTTTGAAATGTTTTAGTTTGTCGTTTCTGTTCAAATCGATCATCTTTTAGCATACTTTTCGATCAAATTAACTCACCGGAGTGTTTGTGCGCACGCACCGCTGTTGAAGTAGGTACTCTTTTGCGTTATTTTAAAAGATACATGCCATACAATGTTATTCGAATTTTACACTTTTTCGGTCACCGTGCAATATTTTGTCTTGATATTAACCGACTTTATATTGACCGTCGCGTCGAGCCCGTTGCGTAGACACCTCGTTTGTGTAGACCGGACCTGTTGCACTTCGAAAACATTGCAATATGGATTCTGTTTGCAATAATTTTAGCGTTTTCACCTACTTTAGACACTGAATATTTGTCGTTTTGAAACTCAGTTTGAAATGTTTTAGTTTGTCGTTTCTGTTCAAATTGATCATCTTTTAGCATACTTTTCGATCATATAAGCTCACCAAAGTGGTTCTTCGAACGCTTAGCTATTGAAATAGCTACTTTTTTGCGAAATTTTAAAAGATACATCCCATACAAAGTTAGTCGAATTTTACACTTTTTCGGTCACCGTGAAAGCTTTTGTTTTGAAATTAACCGACTTTATATTGACCGTCGCATCGTGCCTGTTGCGGAGACACCTCGTTTGTGTAGATCGGACCTGTTGCACTTTAAAAACATCGCAATATGGATTCTGTTTGCAATATTTTTAACGTTTTCACCTACTTTAGACACTGAATATTTGTCGTTTTGAAGCTCAGTTTGAAATATTTTAGTTTATCGTTTCTGTTCAAATCGATCATCTTTTAGCATATTTTTCGATCATATTAGCTCACCGAAGTGGTTTTGCGCATGCTTCGCTGTTCTTATAGGTACTCTTTTGCGATATTTTAAAAGATACATCCCATACAAAGTTAGTCGAATTTTACACTTTTTCGGTAACCGTGAAATATTTTGTATTGATATTAACCGACTTTATATTGACCGTCGCGTCGAGGCCGTTGCGTAGATACCTCGTGTGTGTAGACCGGACCTGTGACATTTCATAAACATTGCAATATGGATTCTGTTTGCAATAATTTTAGCGTACGCTGAAATTATTGCAAACAGTGTAGACCGGACCTGTTGCACTTCAAAAACATCGCAATATGGATTCTGTTTGCAATAATTTTAGCGTTTTCACCCACTTTAGACACTGAATATTTGTCGTATTAAAGCTCAGTTTGAAATGTTTTAGTTTGTCGTTTCTGATCAAATCGATCATCTTTTAGTATACTTTTCTATCATATTAGCTCCTAGGAGTGTTTTTGCGCACGCTCCGCTGTTAAAGTAGGTACTCTATTACGTTTTTTTAAAAGATACATGCCATACAATGTTAGTCGAATTTTACACTTTTTCGGTTACCGTGAAATATTTTGTATTGATATTAACCGACTTTATTTTGACCGTCGCATCGAGCCCGTAGCGTAGACACATCAATTGTGTAGATTGGACCTGTTGCACTTAAAAAACATCGCAATATGGTTTCTGTTTGCAAATTTTTTAGCGTTTTCACCTACTTTAGACACTGAATATTTGTCGTTTTGAATCTCAGTTTGAAATGTTTTAGTTTGTCGTTTCTGTTTAAATCCATCATATTTTAGCATACTTTTGAATCATATTAGCTCACTGAAGTGGTTTTGCGCATGCTCTGTTGTTGAAATAGGTACTCTCTTGCGCTGTTTTAAAAGATACATCCCATACAATGTTAGTCGAATTTTACACTTTTTCGGTCATCGTGAAATATTTTGTATTGATATTAACCGACTTAATATTGACCGTCGCATCGAGCCCGTAGCGAAGACATCTCGTTTGTGTAGATCAGACCTGTTACACTTCTAAAACATCGCAATATGGATTCTGTTTGCAATAATTTTAGCGTTTTCACCTACCTTAGTCACTGAATATTTGCCGTTTTAAAGCTTAGTTTGAAATGTTTTAGTTTGTCGTTTCTGTTAAAATTGATCATTTTTTAAGTGAACACTTCTTTAGCGGCGTTAAGCACTTAAGTGGGATGGGGGAATAATGTGAATCTCGCGTCAGGTCACGTGGGCTGATCGAAAAACCGTAAGACGGTTGGCGAAATTATGAATGTAAGTTGATATTTCTGAGAGATAAACTTTTTAATATAATTAATATTATATAAATTGTAATGTTTGTGTACGATAGCGCAATAAATAAATATTGTATTCTTTAAAACTATAATACTTATTATTATTATTATTGTATGATTATGATTGTTTCATTATTATTATTATTATTATTACATTATGATTATTATTGTATTATTGTTATTATTAAAATCATTATTATTATAATTATTATTATTATTATTATTCTATTCTATCACAAAAATGACAGTACTTTTATATTGATAATAACTATTCCAAAAAATCAAAAAGGCACAACGTTGATATTCAAGTTTTCACTTCTGCCGGCACTCCCGGAGTGAAATTTTTCTAGCATACTTTTCGATTATACTCGTATAAGCTCACCAGAGTGTTTGTGCGCACGCTCTGCTGTTAAAATGGGTACTCTCCTGCGTTATTTTAAAAGATACATGCCATACAAAGTTAGTCGAATTTTACACTTTTTCGGTCATCGTGAAATATTTTGTCTTGATATTAACCGACTTTATATTGACCGTCGCGTCGAGGACGTTGCGTAGACACCTCGATTGTGTAGATCGGACCTGTTGCACTTCGAAAACATTGCAATATGGATTCTGTTTGCAATAATTTTAGCGTTTTCACCTACTTTAGACACTAATTATTTGTCGTTTTGAAGCTCAGTTTGAAATGTTTTAGTTTATCGTTTCTGTTCAAATCGATCATATTTTAGCATATTTTTCGATCATATTAGCTCATCGGAGTGTTTGTGCGCACGCTCCGTTGTTTAAATAGGTTCTTTCTTGCGTTATTTTAAAATATACATTCCATACAATGTAAGTCGAATTTTACACTTTTTCGGTCACCGTGAAATATTTTGTCTTGATATTAACCGACTTTATATTGACCGTCGCGTCGAGCCCGTTGCGTAGACACCTCGATTGTGTAGATCGGACCTGTTGCACTTCGAAAACATTGCAATATGGATTCTGTTTGCAATAATTTTAGCGTTTTCACCTACTTTAGACACTGAATATTTGTCGTTTTGAAGCTCAGTTTGAAATGTTTTAGTTTGTCGTTTCTGTTCAAATCGATCTTATTTTAGCATACTTTTCGATCATATTAGCTCACCGGAGTGTTTGTGCGCACGCTCCGTTGTTTAAATAGGTTCTTTCTTGCGTTATTTTAAAATATACATTCCATACAATGTTAGTCGAATTTTACACTTTTTCGGTCACCGTGAAATATTTTGTCTTGATATTAACCGACTTTATATTGACCGTCGCGTCGAGCCCGTTGCGTAGACACCTCGATTGTGTAGATCGGACCTGTTGCACTTCGAAAACATTGCAATATGGATTCTGTTTGCAATAATTTTAGCGGTTTCACCTACTTTAGACACTGAATATTTGTCGTTTTGAAGCTCAGTTTGAAATGTTTTAGTTTGTCGTTTCTGTTCAAATCGATCATCTTTTAACATACTTTTCGATCATATTAGCTCCTCGGAGTGTTTGTGCGCACGCTCCGCTGTTCTAGTAGGTACTCTTTTGCGATATTTTAAAAGATACACATACAATACAATGTTAGTCGAATTTTACACTTTTCCGGTCACCGTGAAATATTTGTCTTGATATTAACCGTTTTTATATTGACCGTCGCGTCGATGCCGTTGCGTAGACACCTTGTTCATTTAGAACGGACCTGTTACTTTAAAAACATCGCAATATGGATTCTGTTTGCAATAATTTTAGCGTTTTCACCTACCTTAGTCACTGAATATTTACCGTTTTAAAGCTTAGTTTGAAATGTTTTAGTTTGTCGTTTCTGTTAAAATTGATCATTTTTTAAGTGAACACTTCTTTAGCGGCGTTAAGCACTTAAGTGGGATGGGGGAATAATGTGAATCTCGCGTCAGGTCACGTGGGCTGATCGAAAAACCGTAAGACGGTTGGCGAAATTATGAATGTAAGTTGATATTTCTGAGAGATAAACTTTTTAATATAATTTAATATTATATAAATTGTAATGTTTGTGTACGATAGCGCAATAAATAAATATTGTATTCTTTAAAAATATAATACTTATTATTATTATTGTATTATTATGATTGTTTCATTATTATTATTATTATTATTATTACATTATGATTATTATTGTATTATTGTTATTATTAAAATCATTATTATTATTATTATTATTCTATTCTATCACAAAAATGACAGTACTTTTATATTGATAATAACTATTCCAAAAAATCAAAAACGCACAACGTTGATATTCAAGTTTTCACTTCTGCCGGCACTCCCGGAGTGAAATTTTTCTAGCATACTTTTCGATTATATAAGCTCACCAGAGTGTTTGTGCGCACGCTCTGCTGTTAAAATGGGTACTTTCCTGCGTTATTTTAAAAGATACATGCCATACAAAGTTAGTCGAATTTTACACTTTTTCGGTCACCGTGATTTTGTCTTGATATTCACCGACTTTATATTGACCGTCGCGTCGAGGACGTTGCGTAGACACCTCGATTGTGTAGATCGGACCTGTTGCACTTCGAAAACATTGCAATATGGATTCTGTTTGCAATAATTTTAGCGTTTTCACCTACTTTAGACACTAATTATTTGTCGTTTTGAAGCTAAGTTTGAAATGTTTAAGTTTATCGTTTCTGTTCAAATCGATCATATTTTAGCACATTTTTCGATCATATTAGCTCACCGGAGTGTTTGTGCGCACGCTCCGTTGTTTAAATAGGTTCTTTCTTGCGTTATTTTAAAATATACATTACATACAATGTAAGTCGAATTTTACACTTTTTCGGTCACCGTGAAATATTTTGTCTTGATATTAACCGACTTTATATTGACCGTCGCGTCGAGCCCGTTGCGTAGACACCTCGATTGTGTAGATCGGACCTGTTGCACTTCGAAAACATTGCAATATGGATTCTGTTTGCAATAATTTTAGCGTTTTCACCTACTTTAGACACTGAATATTTGTCGTTTTGAAGCTCAGTTTGAAATGTTTTAGTTTGTCGTTTCTGTTCAAATCGATCATCTTTTAACATACTTTTCGATCATATTTGCTCACCGGAGTGTTTGTGCGCACGCTACGTTGTTAAAATAGGTACTTTTTTTCGATATTTTAAAAGATACATCCCATACAAAGTGAGTCGAATTTTACACTTTTTTGGTCACCGTGAAATATTTTGTCTTGATATTAACCGACTTTATATTGACCGTCGCGTCGATGCCGTTGCGTAGACACCTTGTTCATTTAGAACGGACCTGTTACTTTAAAAACATCGCAATATGGATTCTGTTTGCAATAATTTTAGCGTTTTCACCTACCTTAGTCACTGAATATTTGCCATTTTAAAGCTTAGTTTGAAATGTTTAAGTTTGTCGTTTCTGTTAAAATTGATCATTTTTTAAGTGAAAACTTCTTTAGCGGCGTTAAGCACTTTAGTGGGATGGGGGAATAATGTGAATCTCGCGTCAGGTCACGTGGGCTGATCGAAATACCGTAAGATGGTTGGCGAAATTATGAATGTAAGTTGATATTTCTGA
Organism: Pyrausta purpuralis; assembly: GCA_963924145.1. Lineage (NCBI taxonomy): Eukaryota > Metazoa > Arthropoda > Insecta > Lepidoptera > Crambidae > Pyrausta > Pyrausta purpuralis. Next base: position 7,047,946 of record OZ001668.1, read on the forward strand.
GAGATAAACTTTTTAATATAATTAAATATAATATAAATTGTAATGTTTGTGTACGATAGCGCAATAAATAAATATTGTATTCTTTAAAAATATAAAACTTATTATTGAAGTGAAAACTTCTTTAGCGGCGTTGAGCACTTTTGTAGGATGGGGGAAAAATGTGAAACTCGCGTCAGGACACGTGACCTGATCGAAAAACCGTAAGACGGTTGGCGAAATTATGGATGTAAGTTGATTTTTCTGAGAGATAAACTTTTTAATGTAATTTAATATAATATAAATTGTAATGTTTGTGTACGATAGCGCAATAAATAAATATTGTATTCTATAAAAATATTATATTATTATTATTATTATTGTATTCTATCACAAAAATGATAGTACTTTTATATTGATAATAACTATTCCAAAAAATCAAAAATGCACAACGTTGATATTCAAGTTTTCACTTCTGCCGGCACTCCCGGAGTGCTTTCACAGTTTTTTATTATTAATGTATTATTATGATTGTTTCATTAATATTATTATTATTATTATTAAAATCATTATTATTATAATTATAATTATTATTTTTATTGTATTCTATCACAAAAATGACAGTTCTTTTATATTGATAATAACTATTCCAAAAAATCAAAAATGCACAACGTTGATATTCAAGTTTTCACTTCTGCCGGCACTCCCGGAGTGCAATTTTTCTAGCATACTTTTCGATTATATAAGCTCACCAGAGTGTTTGTGCGCACGCTCTGCTGTTAAAATGGGTACTCTCCTGCGTAATTTTAAAAGATACATGCCATACAAAGTTAGTCGAATTTTACACTTTTTCGGTCACCGTGAAATATTTTGTATTGATATTAACCGACTTTATATTGACCGTCGCGTCGATGCCGTTGCGTAGACACCTTGTTCATTTAGAACGGACCTGTTACTTTAAAAACATCGCAATATGGATTCTGTTTGCAATAATTTTAGCGTTTTCACCTACCTTAGTCACTGAATATTTGCCGTTTTAAAGCTTAGTTTGAAATGTTTTAGTTTGTCGTTCCTGTTCAAATCGATCATCTTTTAGCATACTTTTCGATCAAATTAACTCACCGGAGTGTTTGTGCGCACGCACCGCTGTTGAAGTAGGTACTCTTTTGCGTTATTTTAAAAGATACATGCCATACAATGTTATTCGAATTTTACACATTTTCGGTCACCGTGCAATATTTTGTCTTGATATTAACCGACTTTATATTGACCGTCGCGTCGAGCCCGTTGCGTAGACACCTCGTTTGTGTAGACCGGACCTGTTGCACTTCGAAAACATTGCAATATGGATTCTGTTTGCAATAATTTTAGCGTTTTCACCTACTTTAGACACTGAATATTTGTCGTTTTGAAACTCAGTTTGAAATGTTTTAGTTTGTCGTTTCTGTTCAAATTGATCATCTTTTAGCATACTTTTCGATCATATAAGCTCACCGAAGTGGTTCTTCGAACGCTTAGCTATTGAAATAGCTACTTTTTTGCGATATTTTAAAAGATACATCCCATACAAAGTTAGTCGAATTTGACACTTTTTCGGTCACCGTAAAAGCTTTTGTTTTGAAATTAACCGACTTTATATTGACCGTCGCATCGTGCCTGTTGCGGAGACACCTCGTTTGTGTAGATCGGACCTGTTGCACTTTAAAAATATCGCAATATGGATTCTGTTTGCAATATGTTTAACGTTTTCACCTACTTTAGACACTGAATATTTGTCGTTTTGAAGCTCAGTTTGAAATATTTTAGTTTATCGTTTCTGTTCAAATCGATCATCTTTTAGCATATTTTTCGATCATATTAGCTCACCGAAGTGGTTTTGCGCACGCTTCGCTGTTCTTATAGGTACTCTTTTGCGATATTTTAAAAGATACGTCCCATACAAAGTTAGTCGAATTTTACACTTTTTCGATAACCGTGAAATATTTTGTATTGATATTAACCGACTTTATATTGACCGTCGCGTCGAGGCCGTTGCGTAGATACCTCGTGTGTGTAGACCGGACCTGTGACATTTCATAAACATTGCAATATGGATTCTGTTTGCAATAATTTTATTGTACGCTGAAATTATTGCAAACAGTGTAGACCGGACCTGTTGCACTTCAAAAACATCGCAATATGGATTCTGTTTGCAATAATTTTAGCGTTTTCACCCACTTTAGACACTGAATATTTGTCGTATTAAAGCTCAGTTTGAAATGTTTTAGTTTGTCGTTTCTGATCAAATCGATCATCTTTTAGTATACTTTTCTATCATATTAGCTCCTAGGAGTGTTTTTCCGCACGCTCCGCTGTTAAAGTAGGTACTCTATTACGTTTTTTTAAAAGATACATGCCATACAATGTTAGTCGAATTTTACACTTTTTCGGTTACCGTGAAATATTTTGTATTGATATTAACCGACTTTATTTTGACCGTCGCATCGAGCCCGTAGCGTAGACACATCAATTGTGTAGATTGGACCTGTTGCACTTCAAAAACATCGCAATATGGTTTCTGTTTGCAAATTTTTTAGCGTTTTCACCTACTTTAGACACTGAATATTTGTCGTTTTGAATCTCAGTTTGAAATGTTTTAGTTTGTCGTTTCTGTTTAAATCCATCATATTTTAGCATACTTTTGAATCATATTAGCTCACCGAAGTGGTTTTGCGCATGCTCTGTTGTTGAAATAGGTACTCTCTTGCGCTGTTTTAAAAGATACATCCCATACAATGTTAGTCGAATTTTACACTTTTTCGGTCATCGTGAAATATTTTGTATTGATATTAACCGACTTTATATTGACCGTCGCATCGAGCCCGTAGCCAAGACATCTCGTTTGTGAAGATCAGACCTGTTACACTTCTAAAACATCGCAATATGGATTCTGTTTGCAATAATTTTAGGGTTTTCACCTACTTTAGACACTGAATATTTGTCGTTTTGAAACTCAGTTTGAAATGTTTTAGTTTGTCGTTTCTGTTCAAATTGATCATCTTTTAGCATACTTTTCGATCATATAAGCTCACCGAAGTGGTTCTTCGAACGCTTAGCTATTGAAATAGCTACTTTTTTGCGATATTTTAAAAGATACATCCCATACAAAGTTAGTCGAATTTGACACTTTTTCGGTTACCGTGAAAGCTTTTGTTTTGAAATTAACCGACTTTATATTGACCGTCGCATCGTGCCTGTTGCGGAGACACCTCATTTGTGTAGATCGGACCTGTTGCACTTTAAAAATATCGCAATATGGATTCTGTTTGCAATATGTTTAACGTTTTCACCTACTTTAGACACTGAATATTTGTCGTTTTGAAGCTCAGTTTGAAATATTTTAGTTTATCGTTTCTGTTCAAATCGATCATCTTTTAGCATAATTTTCGATCATATTAGCTCACCGAAGTGGTTTTGCGCACGCTTCGCTGTTCTTATAGGTACTCTTTTGCGATATTTTAAAAGATACGTCCCATACAAAGTTAGTCGAATTTTACACTTTTTCGATAACCGTGAAATATTTTGTATTGATATTAACCGACTTTATATTGACCGTCGCGTCGAGGCCGTTGCGTAGATACCTCGTGTGTGTAGACCGGACCTGTGACATTTCATAAACATTGCAATATGGATTCTGTTTGCAATAATTTTAGCGTACGCTGAAATTATTGCAAACAGTGTAGACCGGACCTGTTGCACTTCAAAAACATCGCAATATGGATTCTGTTTGCAATAATTTTAGCGTTTTCACCCACTTTAGACACTGAATATTTGTCGTATTAAAGCTCAGTTTGAAATGTTTTAGTTTGTCGTTTCTGATCAAATCGATCATCTTTTAGTATACTTTTCTATCATATTAGCTCCTAGGAGTGTTTTTCCGCACGCTCCGCTGTTAAAGTAGGTACTCTATTACGTTTTTTTAAAAGATACATGCCATACAATGTTAGTCGAATTTTACACTTTTTCGGTTACCGTGAAATATTTTGTATTGATATTAACCGACTTTATTTTGACCGTCGCATCGAGCCCGTAGCGTAGACACATCAATTGTGTAGATTGGACCTGTTGCACTTCAAAAACATCGCAATATGGTTTCTGTTTGCAAATTTTTTAGCGTTTTCACCTACTTTAGACACTGAATATTTGTCGTTTTGAATCTCAGTTTGAAATGTTTTAGTTTGTCGTTTCTGTTTAAATCCATCATATTTTAGCATACTTTTGAATCATATTAGCTCACCGAAGTGGTTTTGCGCATGCTCTGTTGTTGAAATAGGTACTCTCTTGCGCTGTTTTAAAAGATACATCCCATACAATGTTAGTCGAATTTTACACTTTTTCGGTCATCGTGAAATATTTTGTATTGATATTAAGCGACTTTATATTGACCGTCGCATCGAGCCCGTAGCCAAGACATCTCGTTTGTGAAGATCAGACCTGTTACACTTCTAAAACATCGCAATATGGATTCTGTTTGCAATAATTTTAGCGTTTTCACCTACCTTAGTCACTGAATATTTGCCGTTTTAAAGCTTAGTTTGAAATGTTTTAGTTTGTCGTTTCTGTTAAAATTGATCATTTTTTAAGTGAACACTTCTTTAGCGGCGTTAAGCACTTAAGTGGGATGGGGGAATAATGTGAATCTCGCGTCAGGTCACGTGGGCTGATCGAAAAACCGTAAGACGGTTGGCGAAATTATGAATGTAAGTTGATATTTCTGAGAGATAAACTTTTTAATATAATTAATATTATATAAATTGTAATGTTTGTGTACGATAGCGCAATAAATAAATATTGTATTCTTTAAAAATATAATACTTATTATTATTATTATTGTATTATTATGATTGTTTCATTATAATTATTATTATTATTACATTATGATTATTATTGTATTATTGTTATTATTAAAATCATTATTATTATAATTATTATTATTATTATTATTCTATTCTATCACAAAAATGACAGTACTTTTATATTGATAATAACTATTCCAAAAAATCAAAAAGGCACAACGTTGATATTCAAGTTTTCACTTCTGCCGGCACTCCCGGAGTGAAATTTTTCTAGCATACTTTTCGATTATATAAGCTCACCAGAGTGTTTGTGCGCACGCTCTGCTGTTAAAATGGGTACTCTCCTGCGTTATTTTAAAGGATACATGCCATACAAAGTTAGTCGAATTTTACACTTTTTCGGTCATCGTGAAATATTTTGTCTTGATATTAACCGACTTTATATTGACCGTCGCGTCGAGGACGTTGCGTAGACACCTCGATTGTGTAGATCGGACCTGTTGCACTTCGAAAACATTGCAATATGGATTCTGTTTGCAATAATTTTAGCGTTTTCACCTACTTTAGACACTAAATATTTGTCGTTTTGAAGCTCAGTTTGAAATGTTTTAGTTTATCGTTTCTGTTCAAATCGATCATCTTTTAGCATACTTTTCGATCATATTAGCTCACCGGAGTGTTTGTGCGCACGCTCCGTTGTTTAAATAGGTTCTTTCTTGCGTTATTTTAAAATATACATTCCATACAATGTAACTCGAATTTTACACTTTTTCGGTCACCGTGAAATATTTTGTCTTGATATTAACCGACTTTATATTGACCGTCGCGTCGAGCCCGTTGCGTAGACACCTCGATTGTGTAGATCGGACCTGTTGCACTTCGAAAACATTGCAATATGGATTCTGTTTGCAATAATTTTAGCGTTTTCACCTACTTTAGACACTGAATATTTGTCGTTTTGAAGCTCAGTTTGAAATGTTTTAGTTTGTCGTTTCTGTTCAAATCGATCTTATTTTAGCATACTTTTCGATCATATTAGCTCACCGGAGTGTTTGTGCGCACGCTCCGTTGTTTAAATAGATTCTTTCTTGCGTTATTTTAAAATATACATTCCATACAATGTTAGTCGAATTTTACACTTTTTCGGTCACCGTGAAATATTTTGTCTTGATATTAACCGACTTTATATTGACCGTCGCGTCGAGCCCGTTGCGTAGACACCTCGATTGTGTAGATCGGACCTGTTGCACTTCGAAAACATTGCAATATGGATTCTGTTTGCAATAATTTTAGCGGTTTCACCTACTTTAGACACTGAATATTTGTCGTTTTGAAGCTCAGTTTGAAATGTTTTAGTTTGTCGTTTCTGTTCAAATCGATCATCTTTTAACATACTTTTCGATCATATTAGCTCCTCGGAGTGTTTGTGCGCACGCTCCGCTGTTCTAGTAGGTACTCTTTTGCGATATTTTAAAAGATACACATACAATACAATGTTAGTCGAATTTTACACTTTTTCGGTCACCGTGAAATATTTGTCTTGATATTAACCGTTTTTATATTGACCGTCGCGTCGATGCCGTTGCGTAGACACCTTGTTCATTTAGAACGGACCTGTTACTTTAAAAACATCGCAATATGGATTCTGTTTGCAATAATTTTAGCGTTTTCACCTACCTTAGTCACTGAATATTTGCCGTTTTAAAGCTTAGTTTGAAATGTTTTAGTTTGTCGTTTCTGTTAAAATTGATCATTTTTTAAGTGAACACTTCTTTAGCGGCGTTAAGCACTTAAGTGGGATGGGGGAATAATGTGAATCTCGCGTCAGGTCACGTGGGCTGATCGAAAAACCGTAAGACGGTTGGCGAAATTATGAATGTAAGTTGATATTTCTGAGAGATAAACTTTTTAATATAATTTAATATTATATAAATTGTAATGTTTGTGTACGATAGCGCAATAAATAAATATTGTATTTTTTAAAAATATAATACTTATTATTATTATTATTGTATTATTATGATTGTTTCATTATTATTATTATTATTATTACATTATGATTATTATTGTATTATTGTTATTATTAAAATCATTATATTATTATTATTATTCTTTTCTATCACAAAAATGACAGTACTTTTATATTGATAATAACTATTCCAAAAAATCAAAAACGCACAACGTTGATATTCAAGTTTTCACTTCTGCCGGCATTCCCGGAGTGAAATTTTTCTAGCATACTTTTCGATTATATAAGCTCACCAGAGTGTTTGTGCGCACGCTCTGCTGTTAAAATGGGTACTCTCCTGCGTTATTTTAAAAGATACATGCCATACAAAGTTAGTCGAATTTTACACTTTTTCGGTCATCGTGAAATATTTTGTCTTGATATTAACCGACTTTATATTGACCGTCGCGTCGAGGACGTTGCGTAGACACCTCGATTGTGTAGATCGAACCTGTTGCACTTCGAAAACATTGCAATATGGATTCTGTTTGCAATAATTTTAGCGTTTTCACCTACTTTAGACACTAATTATTTGTCGTTTTGAAGCTCAGTTTGAAATGTTTAAGTTTATCGTTTCTGTTCAAATCGATCATATTTTAGCATACTTTTCGATCATATTAGCTCACCGGAGTGTTTGTGCGCACGCTCCGTTGTTTAAATAGGTTCTTTCTTGCGTTATTTTAAAATATACATTACATACAATGTAAGTCGAATTTTACACTTTTTCGGTCACCGTGAAATATTTTGTCTTGATATTAACCGACTTTATATTGACCGTCGCGTCGAGCCCGTTGCGTAGACACCTCGATTGTGTAGATCGGACCTGTTGCACTTCGAAAACATTGCAATATGGATTCTGTTTGCAATAATTTTAGCGTTTTCACCTACTTTAGACACTGAATATTTGTCGTTTTGAAGCTCAGTTTGAAATGTTTTAGTTTGTCGTTTCTGTTCAAATCGATCTTATTTTAGCATACTTTTCGATCATATTAGCTCACCGGAGTGTTTGTGCGCACGCTCCGTTGTTTAAATAGATTCTTTCTTGCGTTATTTTAAAATATACATTCCATACAATGTTAGTCGAATTTTACACTTTTTCGGTCACCGTGAAATATTTTGTCTTGATATTAACCGACTTTATATTGACCGTCGCGTCGAGCCCGTTGCGTAGACACCTCGATTGTGTAGATCGGACCTGTTGCACTTCGAAAACATTGCAATATGGATTCTGTTTGCAATAATTTTAGCGGTTTCACCTACTTTAGACACTGAATATTTGTCGTTTTGAAGCTCAGTTTGAAATGTTTTAGTTTGTCGTTTCTGTTCAAATCGATCATCTTTTAACATACTTTTCGATCATATTAGCTCCTCGGAGTGTTTGTGCGCACGCTCCGCTGTTCTAGTAGGTACTCTTTTGCGATATTTTAAAAGATACACATACAATACAATGTTAGTCGAATTTTACACTTTTTCGGTCACCGTGAAATATTTGTCTTGATATTAACCGTTTTTATATTGACCGTCGCGTCGATGCCGTTGCGTAGACACCTTGTTCATTTAGAACGGACCTGTTACTTTAAAAACATCGCAATATGGATTCTGTTTGCAATAATTTTAGCGTTTTCACCTACCTTAGTCACTGAATATTTGCCGTTTTAAAGCTTAGTTTGAAATGTTTTAGTTTGTCGTTTCTGTTAAAATTGATCATTTTTTAAGTGAACACTTCTTTAGCGGCGTTAAGCACTTAAGTGGGATGGGGGAATAATGTGAATCTCGCGTCAGGTCACGTGGGCTGATCGAAAAACCGTAAGACGGTTGGCGAAATTATGAATGTAAGTTGATATTTCTGAGAGATAAACTTTTTAATATAATTTAATATTATATAAATTGTAATGTTTGTGTACGATAGCGCAATAAATAAATATTGTATTTTTTAAAAATATAATACTTATTATTATTATTATTGTATTATTATGATTGTTTCATTATTATTATTATTATTATTACATTATGATTATTATTGTATTATTGTTATTATTAAAATCATTATATTATTATTATTATTCTTTTCTATCACAAAAATGACAGTACTTTTATATTGATAATAACTATTCCAAAAAATCAAAAACGCACAACGTTGATATTCAAGTTTTCACTTCTGCCGGCATTCCCGGAGTGAAATTTTTCTAGCATACTTTTCGATTATATAAGCTCACCAGAGTGTTTGTGCGCACGCTCTGCTGTTAAAATGGGTACTCTCCTGCGTTATTTTAAAAGATACATGCCATACAAAGTTAGTCGAATTTTACACTTTTTCGGTCATCGTGAAATATTTTGTCTTGATATTAACCGACTTTATATTGACCGTCGCGTCGAGGACGTTGCGTAGACACCTCGATTGTGTAGATCGAACCTGTTGCACTTCGAAAACATTGCAATATGGATTCTGTTTGCAATAATTTTAGCGTTTTCACCTACTTTAGACACTAATTATTTGTCGTTTTGAAGCTCAGTTTGAAATGTTTAAGTTTATCGTTTCTGTTCAAATCGATCATATTTTAGCATACTTTTCGATCATATTAGCTCACCGGAGTGTTTGTGCGCACGCTCCGTTGTTTAAATAGGTTCTTTCTTGCGTTATTTTAAAATATACATTACATACAATGTAAGTCGAATTTTACACTTTTTCGGTCACCGTGAAATATTTTGTCTTGATATTAACCGACTTTATATTGACCGTCGCGTCGAGCCCGTTGCGTAGACACCTCGATTGTGTAGATCGGACCTGTTGCACTTCGAAAACATTGCAATATGGATTCTGTTTGCAATAATTTTAGCGTTTTCACCTACTTTAGACACTGAATATTTGTCGTTTTGAAGCTCAGTTTGAAATGTTTTAGTTTGTCGTTTCTGTTCAAATCGATCATCTTTTAACATACTTTTCGATCATATTTGCTCACCGGAGTGTTTGTGCGCACGCTACGTTGTTAAAATAGGTACTTTCTTTCGATATTTTAAAAGATACATCCCATACAAAGTGAGTCGAATTTTACACTTTTTTGGTCACCGTGAAATATTTTGTCTTGATATTAACCGACTTTATATTGACCGTCGCGTCGATGCCGTTGCGTAGACACCTTGTTCATTTAGAACGGACCTGTTACTTTAAAAACATCGCAATATGGATTCTGTTTGCAATAATTTTAGCGTTTTCACCTACCTAAGTCACTGAATAATTGCCATTTTAAAGCTTAGTTTGAAATGTTTTAGTTTGTCGTTTCTGTTAAAATTGATCATTTTTTAAGTGAAAACTTCTTTAGCGGCGTTAAGCACTTTAGTGGGATGGGGGAATAATGTGAATCTCGCGTCAGGTCACGTGGGCTGATCGAAAAACCGTAAGACGGTTGGCGAAATTATGAATGTAAGTTGATATTTCTGAGAGATAAACTTTTTAATATAATTTAATATAATATAAATTGTAATGTTTGTGTACGATAGCGCAATAAATAAATATTGTATTCTTTAAAAATATAATACTTATTATTGAAGTGAAAACTTCTTTAGCGGCGTTGAGCACTTTTGTGGGATGGGGGAAAAATGTGAAACTCGCGTCAGGACACGTGACCTGATCGAAAAACCGTAAGACGGTTGGCGAAATTATGGATGTAAGTTGATTTTTCTGAGAGATAAACTTTTTAATGTAATTTAATATAATATAAATTGTAATGTTTGTGTACGATAGCGCAATAAATAAATATTGTATTCTATAAAAATATTATATAATTATTATTATTATTGTATTCTATCACAAAAATGATAGTACTTTTATATTGATAATAACTATTCCAAAAAATTAAAAATGCACAACGTTGATATTCAAGTTTTCACTTCTGCCGGCACTCCCGGAGTGCTTTCACAGTTTTTTATTATTAATGTATTATTATGATTGTTTCATTAATATTATTATTATTATTGTTATTATTAAAATCATTATTATTATAATTATAATTATTATTTTTATTGTATTCTATCACAAAAATAACAGTACTTTTATATTGATAATAACTATTCCAAAAAATCAAAAATGCACAACGTTGATATTCAAGTTTTCACTTCTGCCGGCACTCCCGGAGTGCAATTTTTCTAGCATACTTTTCGATTATATAAGCTCACCAGAGTGTTTGTGCGCACGCTCTGCTGTTAAAATGGGTACTCTCCTGCGTAATTTTAAAAGATACATGCCATACAAAGTTAGTCGAATTTTACACTTTTTCGGTCACCGTGAAATATTTTGTCTTGATATTAACCGACTTTATATTGACCGTCGCGTCGAGCCTGTTGCGTAGCCACCTCGTTTGTGTAGATCGGACCTGTTGCACTTCAAAAACATCGCAATATGGATTCTGTTTGCAATAATTTTAGCGTTTTCACCTACTTTAGACACTGAATATTTGTCGTTTTGAAGCTCAGTTTGAAATGTATTAGTTTGTCGTTTCTGTTCAAATCGATCATCTTTTAGCATACTTTTCGATCAAATTAACTCACCGGAGTGTTTGTGCGCACGCACCGCTGTTGAAGTAGGTACTCTCTTGCGTTATTTTAAAAGATACATGCCATACAATGTTATTCGAATTTTACACTTTTTCGGTCACCGTGCAATATTTTGTCTTGATATTAACCGACTTTATATTGACCGTCGCGTCGAGGCCGTTGCGTAGACACCTCGTTTGTGTAGACCGGACCTGTTGCACTTTGAAAACATTGCAATATGGATTCTGTTTGCAATAATTTTAGCGTTTTCACCTACTTTAGACACTGAATATTTGTCGTTTTGAAACTCAGTTTGAAATGTTTTAGTTTGTCGTTTCTGTTCAAATTGATCATCTTTTAGCATACTTTTCGATCATATAAGCTCACCAAAGTGGTTCTTCGAACGCTTAGCTATTGAAATAGCTACTTTTTTGCGATATTTTAAAAGATACATCCCATACAAAGTTAGTCGAATTTTACACTTTTTCGGTCACAGTGAAAGCTTTTGTTTTGAAATTAACCGACTTTATATTGACCGTCGCATCGTGCCTGTTGCGGAGACACCTCGTTTGTGTAGATCGGACCTGTTGCACTTTAAAAACATCGCAATATGGATTCTGTTTGCAATATTTTTAACGTTTTCACCTACTTTAGACACTGAATATTTGTCGTTTTGAAGCTCAGTTTGAAATATTTTAGTTTATCGTTTCTGTTCAAATCGATCATCTTTTAGCATATTTTTCGATCATATTAGCTCACCGAAGTGGTTTTGCGCACGCTTCGCTGTTCTTATAGGTACTCTTTTGCGATATTTTAAAAGATACATCCCATACAAAGTTAGTCGAATTTTACACTTTTTCGGTAACCGTGAAATATTTTGTATAGATATTAACCGACTTTATATTGACCGTCGCGTCGAGGCCGTTGCGTAGATACCTCGTGTGTGTAGACCGGACCTGTGACATTTCATAAACATTGCAATATGGATTCTGTTTGCAATAATTTTAGCGTACGCTGAAATTATTGCAAACAGTGTAGACCGGACCTGTTGCACTTCAAAAACATCGCAATATGGATTCTGTTTGCAATAATTTTAGCGTTTTCACCCACTTTAGACACTGAATATTTGTCGTATTAAAGCTCAGTTTGAAATGTTTTAGTTTGTCGTTTCTGATCAAATCGATCATCTTTTAGTATACTTTTCTATCATATTAGCTCCTAGGAGTGTTTTTGCGCACGCTCCGCTGTTAAAGTAGGTACTCTATTACGTTTTTTTAAAAGATACATGCCATACAATGTTAGTCGAATTTTACACTTTTTCGGTCACCGTGAAATATTTTGTATTGATATTAACCGACTTTATTTTGACCGTCGCATCGAGCCCGTAGCGTAGACACATCAATTGTGTAGATTGGACCTGTTGCACTTAAAAAACATCGCAATATGGTTTCTGTTTGCAAATTTTTTAGCGTTTTCACCTACTGTAGACACTGAATATTTGTCGTTTTGAATCTCAGTTTGAAATGTTTTAGTTTGTCGTTTGTGTTTAAATCCATCATATTTTAGCATACTTTTGAATCATATTAGCTCACCGAAGTGGTTTTGCGCATGCTCTGTTGTTGAAATAGGTACTCTCTTGCGCTGTTTTAAAAGATACATCCCATACAATGTTAGTCGAATTTTACACTTTTTCGGTCATCGTGAAATATTTTGTATTGATATTAACCGACTAAATATTGACCGTCGCATCGAGCCCGTAGCGAAGACATCTCGTTTGTGTAGATCGGACCTGTTACACTTCTAAAACATCGCAATATGGATTCTGTTTGCAATAATTTTAGCGATTTCACCTACTTTAAACACTGAATATTTGTCGGTTTGAAGCTCAGTTTGAAATGTTTTAGTTTGTCGTTTCTGTTCAAATCGATCATCTTTTAGCATACTTTTCGATCATATTATCTCACCGGAGTTTTTTTTCGCACGCTTCGCTGTTCTTGTAGGTACTCTCTGCGTTAGTTTAAAAGATACATGCCATACAATGTTAGTCGAATTTTACACTTTTTCGGACACCGTGAAATATTTTGTCTTGATATTAACCGACTTTATATTGACCGTCGCGTCGAGCCTGTTGCGTAGCCACCTCGTTTGTGTAGATCGGACCTGTTGCACTTCAAAAACATCGCAATGTGGATTCTGTTTGCAATAATTTTAGCGTTTTCACCTACTTTAGACACTGAATATTTGTCGTTTTGAAGCTCAGTTTGAAATGTATTAGTTTGTCGTTTCTGTTCAAATCGATCATCTTTTAGCATACTTTTCGATCAAATTAACTCACCGGAGTGTTTGTGCGCACGCACCGCTGTTGAAGTAGGTACTCTCTTGCGTTATTTTAAAAGATACATGCCATACAATGTTATTCGAATTTTACACTTTTTCGGTCACCGTGCAATATTTTGTCTTGATATTAACCGACTTTATATTGACCGTCGCGTCGAGCCCGTTGCGTAGACACCTCGTTTGTGTAGACCGGACCTGTTGCACTTCGAAAACATTGCAATATGGATTCTGTTTGCAATAATTTTAGCGTTTTTACCTACTTTAGACACTGAATATTTGTCGTTTTGAAACTCAGTTTGAAATGTTTTAGTTTGTCGTTTCTGTTCAAATTGATCATCTTTTAGCATACTTTTTGATCATATAAGCTCACCGAAGTGGTTCTTCGAACGCTTAGCTATTGAAATAGCTACTTTTTTGCGATATTTTAAAAGATACATCCCATACAAAGTTAGTCGAATTTTACACTTTTTCGGTCACAGTGAAAGCTTTTGTTTTGAAATTAACCGACTTTATATTGACCGTCGCATCGTGCCTGTTGCGGAGACACCTCGTTTGTGTAGATCGGACCTGTTGCACTTTAAAAACATCGCAATATGGATTCTGTTTGCAATATTTTTAACGTTTTCACCTACTTTAGACACTGAATATTTGTCGTTTTGAAGCTCAGTTTGAAATATTTTAGTTTATCGTTTCTGTTCAAATCGATCATCTTTTAGCATATTTTTCGATCATATTAGCTCACCAAAGTGGTTTTGCGCACGCTTCGCTGTTCTTATAGGTACTCTTTTGCGATATTTTAAAAGATACATCCCATACAAAGTTAGTCGAATTTTACACTTTTTCGGTAACCGTGAAATATTTTGTATTGATATTAACCGACTTTATATTGACCGTCGCGTCGAGGCCGTTGCGTAGATACCTCGTGTGTGTAGACCGGACCTGTGACATTTCATAAACATTGCAATATGGATTCTGTTTGCAATAATTTTAGCGTACGCTGAAATTATTGCAAACAGTGTAGACCGGACCTGTTGCACTTCAAAAACATCGCAATATGGATTCTGTTTGCAATAATTTTAGCGTTTTCACCCACTTTAGACACTGAATATTTGTCGTATTAAAGCTCAGTTTAAATGTTTTAGTTTGCCGTTTCTGATCAAATCGATCATCTTTTAGTATACTTTTCTATCATATTAGCTCCTAGGAGTGTTTTTGCGCACGCTCCGCTGTTAAAGTAGGTACTCTATTACGTTTTTTTAAAAGATACATGCCATACAATGTTAGTCGAATTTTACACTTTTTCGGTCACCGTGAAATATTTTGTATTGATATTAACCGACTTTATTTTGACCGTCGCATCGAGCCCGTAGCGTAGACACATCAATTGTGTAGATTGGACCTGTTGCACTTAAAAAACATCGCAATATGGTTTCTGTTTGCAAATTTTTTAGCGTTTTCACCTACTTTAGACACTGAATATTTGTCGTTTTGAATCTCAGTTTGAAATGTTTTAGTTTGTCGTTTCTGTTTAAATCCATCATATTTTAGCATACTTTTGAATCATATTAGCTCACCGAAGTGGTTTTGCGCATGCTCTGTTGTTGAAATAGGTACTCTCTTGCGCTGTTTTAAAAGATACATCCCATACAATGTTAGTCGAATTTTACACTTTTTCGGTCATCGTGAAATATTTTGTATTGATATTAACCGACTAAATATTGACCGTCGCATCGAGCCCGTAGCGAAGACATCTCGTTTGTGTAGATCGGACCTGTTACACTTCTAAAACATCGCAATATGGATTCTGTTTGCAATAATTTTAGCGTTTTCACCTACTTTAAACACTGAATATTTGTCGGTTTGAAGCTCAGTTTGAAATGTTTTAGTTTGTCGTTTCTGTTCAAATCGATCATCTTTTAGCATACTTTTCGATCATATTATCTCACCGGAGTTTTTTTTCGCACGCTCCGCTGTTCTTGTAGGTACTCTCTGCGTTAGTTTAAAAGATACATGCCATACAATGTTAGTCGAATTTTACACTTTTTCGGACACCGTGAAATATTTTGTCTTGATATTAACCGACTTTTTATTGACCGTCGCATCGAGCCCGTAGCGTAGACATCTCGTTTGTGTAGATCGGACCTGTTTCACTTCTAAAACATCGCAATATGGATTCTGTTTGCAATAATTTTAGCGTTTTCACCTATTTTAGACATGAATATTTGTCGTTTTAAAGCTTAGTTTGAAATGTTTTAGTTTGTCGTTTCTGTTCAAAATCGTGTATAAAAATGCTTGTTTAGTTATAACATTATGAACCTAGCAAAAAACCACTATTTATTCATGTATAACAATATAAATCGAGTTATAACCTTTAACACTAGTGTCAATTTCAATTTGTATTTCGTGCTCATAAATAGAACTCAAGTTATATTTTAATACACATGATTAAATATTGATTTTTTTTCGGTGAAAACAAGTACAACTCGACTTTTATCGTTTAAAATGAAATTTTAGGAATGATTTTTTTAATGTATAATGACATAAGTGAAGTTGTATCATTGAAAACCAAACGAAAAAGATTTGTATACTGCACAAATAGAGTTATATGAAGAAGTATTGTAATATTTGAAGATTTTTTTGTGTTTTATATTGTGTAAAGCGGTATAAGTGAGTCACCGCCCCTGCCTCCCTTCCACCTCCGTAACGCAGGAAAGAAAAGCTAGATATGTAAAACATGCATGCATGAGTGAGAAAAAACATCAGGTGAGTAAACGCGCAGCTCAGAAGCACTCAGTCCGCAGCCAACGTTCACGCACAACAGTCATTATGAAGCGTAATGTAAGTTATACCAGTTTACACTAATTTTTCGTAATTTTGATCCGTAAATAAGTTGTAACTTGAACCCGTTTACACGAAATCCACGATAATTTATTTTTGTGTAAAATATTTTTTTCTTAAGATATCTTAGTTTAATGTCTTTATGATTCCTTTACTAAATTCAAATTACGTTCTTAATTGCTAAACATGAACCGAGACTAATTAGATGTAATATGTATTGAGTAGTTTTATAGTTTTTTTTTTGTAAAATTTCATCATAGTGTAAACATGACGTGTTATGACACACACTCATAACAAATGCTGCGCATACAACATGCATTGGTTCTCAGTATAATAATTTTAAGTGGTAAGTGATTTGTAAGTAGGTATTGTGTAAAGGTATATTCGCGAGATTATTTTGACTGAGTAGAAATAAGTGAAGTAATGTTAACCTAATCCATAGACTTATTCTGCCCTTAAAAGTCAAGTCTGTTTACAATTTCGTAACAATTGATTGATGATCTCTTCTATTATTTTCAAAAAAGACTGCTTACAATGGTGATAAGATCTTTACGCTAAGGTAAAAGTTACCCATTTGTGTTTTTTCTTCTTGAAAGCCTGTCTTATGATTATAAATTTAAAAAGTTCTTTTATTTTTCTTAAATGATTAATTTCATCTCATATTGATAGCATATACTGCTACAAAATACGTTCTGATCTTTAAGCTTATTAAGACTGGCAAGCCTTTTGTATTTTTTTTTGTACTTCTCTTTTATTGTATTTACCCTTTAAATAATTATGAAAGTCTAATGAGTATATAAACTTAAACCACAACTTTGATACCTTTATAATATAATAATTAAAATATTATTTCCACTAAAGATAACATACCAGATTATGTACATACGAGGGTCAAACTGAAAGTTCTTAGAACTGGCCACTTATAAACAATATAATAAAAAAAATATTCTAAAATTTGAAAATAGAACTCTTTGCCAATATTACTGAGTATATATTTTATTCATTTGTCATTTGTTTTACGATTTGGCGGCAAATTGAAAATTGTCTGTGTCACGTCAACATGAATTTAACACGAGAAAATTTTCGTGCAATGATTTTTTATGACTTTCGATGTCATTTAAGTCAACAAGAAAGTTATGATAGACTACGATTGGCCTTTCACGATGAAGCCCCATCTCGTGCGACTGTTTACAACTGGTTTAATGAGTTTAAACGTGGTCGCACTAATCTCACTGATGATGTACGTGAGGGACGGCTTTCTACGGCGACGACTGAAAATAACATCTGTGTTGTGCGGCGTATGATAGAGACTGACAAAAGAGTGACCTATCAGCAGATTTGGACAAGCTTAGGCATCGGTATGAGTCAAGTGCACAAAATCCTCCACGAACATTTAGCGGTCAGGAAGCTTTGCGCCCGGTGAATACCTCATAATTTGACTAGGGCTCAAAAACTCCATCGTGTGGATTGGTGCCGTAAAATGATTGAAAGATTTAACGGAGGTGACTCAAATGCTGTGTTCGACATACTAACAGGTGACGAAAGCTGGATTTACTGTTATGATCCTGAAACCAAAAGACAATCTGCTCAGTGGGTGTTTCCTTTCGAGGAGTTGCCAACTAAAGTGAAGAGAGATCGAAGTGCGGGAAAAAAAATGGTGGCCTCGTTCTTTGGAAGGATAGGTCATTTCGCAACAATTGTGTTAGAGGATCAAAAAACAGTTTCTGCAGAATGGTACACTACCAATTGTTTGCCACTTGTCTTGGAAAAAGTTCGAGAGAAACGACCTCGCAGTAGGATCCTCCTTCACCACGACAACGCCTCGTCGCACACCGCCAAGCGAACGATCGACTATTTGGCGACATCAAACGTTGAATTACTGGGTCACCCGCCGTATAGCCCCGACCTCGCGCCTCGTGATTTTTATTTATTTCCAAAAATTAAAGAAAAACTTAAAGGAAAGCGGTTTATGAATGCTGAAGAAGCGGTGGCTGCGTATCGCGATGCCATTGAAGAGACCCCTAAGGTCGAGTGGGCAAAGTGCCTTTCCCAGTGGTTCCATCGCATGCAGCGGTGTATTGACGTCAATGGACAATATTTTGAAAAGATATAATAAAACTAATAACTGGCTAATGTAATCAGTTTTTGATTTTCTAAGAACTTTCAGTTTGACCCTCGTATCTCTTTAATATTTCGTTTACTTTGTGTAAGTGAAAATGTTACCTCAATTATTATAATAGGTACATAAAAATAATTAAAATTGATTGAACTGAAGTTTTGTTTTTGTTAACCATCACAACCATCTTTTTTTTTAATTTAAGGAGGAATTTAACATTCTTCAATGTTAAGAACTTAGCACTATGGCAAAAAATAAGCAATTTTCAAATAAAATATTAAATATTTCCTTTAGATATTCTTATATTTATCAGGGATAGAGTTAAATGATGATCATGTTATTTTAGTATATTATATTAACTTTTGAATAGAAACAAAATACAATGCCTTTATTTCGTTTTAGTAAACTAACAGTCGTTTTTAAAATAAATTAAAAAATGATGCTGTAAATGTATCATAATACACGAAATTCATGACAAGTTATATCACTTAAATGACTAATTATATCACAGTACACCCGTCTTATATCGCTCAAATGCTGTGTAAGTTAATTTAAATTAATAAAATGATAGCAAATCACAAACTACATACGACCAGAATAATCAACATTCAAAACTATGAATATTCGCTCTTTACCCTTTTATGATATACCAAACACAAATGAAAATATGCTTGTTTTTAAGGAAGTTGTATCATAGAACACTAACATAAGTTTCGTTGTGTAAAATGTTTGAAGTCAAGTTACATCAATATACACAAAACAATTCTTAAACATTCTAATGTGTCAAGTGATGTAATAAAACATTTTTGTAGATAAATAATTAACTAAATCATTTTAAAATTTTATTCACATGTAAAAAAAAAAACTTCAAATTAATAACTTTAATTTCCAAAAACCCGTTTCAAAAAATCTGTACCAGAAAAAGAAAAAAAATTTTTAAAAACTTTTAACGCCATTTCCCAAAATCAAGATTTTCGAGTTATATCCCTTTTCACGGAGACTCCAGATTTGTCGTTTTAAAGCTCAGTTTGAAATGTTTTAGTTTGTCGTTTCTGTTCAAATCGATCATCTTTTAGCATACTTTCCGATCACATTAGCTTACCGAAATGGTTCTGCGCACGCTCCGCTGTTGAAGTAGGTACTCTTTTGCGACATTTTAAAAGATACATCCCATACAAAGTTAGTCGAATTTTACACTTTTTCGGTCACCGTGAAATATTTTGTCTTGATATTAACCGACTTTATATTGACCGTCGCGTCGAGCCCGTTGCGTAGTTACCTCGTTTGTGTAGACCGGACCTGTTGCACTTCAAAAACATTGCAATATGGATTCTGTTTGCAATAATTTTAGCGTTTTCACCCACTTTAGACACTGAATATTTGTCGTTTTAAAGCTCAGTTTGAAATGTTTTAGTTTGTCGTTTCGGTTTAAATCGATCATATTTTAGCATACTTTTCGATCATATAAGTTCACTGGAGTGTTTGTGCGCACAATCCGTTGTTAAAATAGGTACTCTATGGCGTTATTTTAAAAGATACATCCCATACAATGTTTGTCGAATTTTACACTTTTTCGGTCACCGTGAAATATTTTGTATTGATATTAACCGACTTTATATTGACCGTCGCATTGAGCCCGTAGCGTAGACACATCGATTGTTTAGATTGTACCTGTTGCACTTCAAAAACATCGCAAAATGGATTCTGTTTGCAATAATTTTATCGTTTTCACCTACTTTAGACACTGAATATTTGTCAGTTTGAAGCTCAGTTTAAAATGTTTTAATTTGTCGTTTCTGTTCAAATCGATCATTTTTTAGCATACTTTTCGATCATATTAGCTCCCCGAAGTGGTTCTGCGCCCGCTACGCTGTTCTAGTAGGTACTCTTTGCGTTATTTTAAAAGATGCATGCCATACAATGTTAGTCGAATTTTACACTTTTTCGGTCACCGTGAAATATTTTGTCTTGATATTAACCGACTTCATATTGACCGTCGCGTCGAGCCCGTTGCGTAGATACCTCGTTTGTGTAGACCGGACCTGTTGCACTTCAAAAACATCGCAATATGGATTCTGTTTGCAATAATTTTAGCGTTTTCACCTACTATAGACACTGAATATTTGTCGTTTTGAAGCTAAGTTTGAAATGTTTTAGTTTGTCGTTTCTGTTCAAATCGATCATCGTTAGCATTTTTTTCGATCATACTAGCTCACGAGAGTGTTTGTGCGCACAAGTCGCTGTTGAAGTAGGTACTCTTTTGCGATATTTTAAAAGATACATCTCATACAAAGTTAGTCAAATTTTACACTTTTTCGGTCACCGTGAAATATTTTGTCTTGATATTAACCGACTTTATATTGACCGTCGCATGGAGCGCGTTGCGTAGACACCTCAATTGTGTTGATCGGATTTGTTGCACTTCAAAAACATCGCAATATGGATTCTGTTTGCAATAATTTTAGCGTTTTTACCTACTTTAGACACTGAATATTTGTTGTTTAAAAGCTCAGTTTGAAATGTTTTTTTGTCGTTTCTGTTCAAATCGATCATGTTTTAGCATTTTTTTCGTTTTTATTAGCTCACCGAAGTGGTTCTGCGCACGCTCCGCTATTCTAGTAGGTACTCTTTTGCGATATTTTAAAAGATACATGCCATATAAAGTTAGTCGAATTTTACACTTTTTCAGTCACCGTGAAATATTTTGTCTTGATATTAACCGACTTTATATTGACCGTCGCATCGAGCCCGTTGCGTAGACACCTTGTCTGTGTAAATCGGACCTGTTGCACTTCAAAGACATCCCGATATGGATTCTGTTTGCAATAACTTTAGCGTTTTCACTCACTTTAGACACTAAATATTTGTCGTTTTGTAGCTCAGTTTAAAATGTTTTAGTTTGTCGTTTCTGTTCAAATAGATCATCTTTGAGCATATTTTTCGATCATATTAGCTCACCGAAGTGGTTCTGCGCACGCTCCGCTATTCAGGTAGGTACTGTTTTGCGATATTTTCAAAGATACATCCCATTAAAAGTTAATCGAATTTTCACATTTTCGGTCACCGTGAAATATTTTGTCTTGATATTAACCGACTTTATATTGACCGTCGCGTCGAAGCCGTTGCGTAAACACCTCGATTGTGTAGATCGGACCTGTTGCACTTCGAAAACATTGCAATATGGATTCTGTTTGCAAAAATTTTAGCGTTTACACCTACTTTAGTCACTGAATATTTGTCGTTTTGAAGCTCAGTTTGAAATGTTTTAGTTTGTCGTTTCTGTTCAAATCGATCATCTTTGAGCATACATTTCGATCATATTAGCTCACCGAAGTGGCTCTGCGCACGCTCAGCTGTTAAAGTAGGTACTCTTTTGCGATATTTTAAAACAATACATCCCATACAAAGTAAGTCGAATTTTACACTTTTTCGGTCATCGTGAAATATTTTGTCTTGATATTTACCGACTTTATATTGACCGTCGCATCGAGCCCGTTGCATAGACACATCGTTTGTGTAGATCAGACTTGTTACTCTTCAAAAACATCGCAGTATAGATTCTGTTTGCAATAATTTTAACGTTTTCAACTACTTTAGACACTGAATATTTGTCGTTTTGAAGCTCAGTTTGAAATGTTTTAGTTTGTCGTTTCTGATCAAATCGATCATCTTTTAGCATACTTTTTGATCATGTAAGCTTACCGAAGTATTTTTGCCCACACTCCGCTTTTCTATTAGGTACTTTCTGTGTATAATTAAAAGATACATGCCTTAGAATGTTAGTCGAATTTTACACTTTTTCGGTCATCGTGAAATATTTTGTCTTGATATTAACCGACTTTATATTGACCGTCGCGTCGAGGCCGTTACGTAGACAACTCGATTGTGTAGATCGGACCTGTTGCACTTCGGAAACATTTTAATATGGATTCTGTTTGCAATAATTTTAGCGTTTTCATCTACTTTAGACACTGAATATTTGTCGTTTTGATGCTCAGTTTGAAATGTTTTAGTTTGTCGTTTCTGTTCAAATCGATCATATTTTAGCATACTTTTCGATCATATTAGCTCACCGGAGTGATTGTGCGCACGCTCCATTGTTTAAATAGGTTCTTTCTTGCGTTATTTTAAAATAAACATCCCATACAATGTAAGTCGAATTTTACACTTTTTCGGTCACCGTGAAATATTTTGTCTTGATATTAACCGACTTTATATTGACCGTCGCGTCGAGCCCGTTGCGTAGACACCTCGTTTTTGTAGATCGGACCTGTTGCACTTTAAAAACATTGAAATATGGATTCTGTTTGCAATAATTTTAGCGTTTTCACCTACTATAGACACTGAATATTTGTCGTTTTGAAGCTCAGTTTGAAATGTTTTAGTTTGTCGTTTCTGTTTTAATTCATCATATTTTAGCATACTTTTCGATTATATAAGCTCACCAGAGTGTTTGTGCGCATGCACCGCTGTTTAAGTAGGTACTCTCTTGCGTTATTTTAAAAGATACATGCCATACAATGTTAGTCGAATTTTACACTTTTTCGGTCACCGTGCAATATTTTGTCTTGATATTAAGCGACTTTATATTGAGCGTCGCGTCGAGCCTGTTGCGTAGCCACCTCGTTTGTGTAGATCGGACCTGTTGCACTTCAAAAACATCGCAATATGGATTCTGTTTGCAATAATTTTAGGGTTTTCACCTACTTTAGACACTGAATTTTTGTCGTTTTGAAGCTCAGTTTGAAATGTATTAGTTTGTCGTTTCTGTTCAAATCGATCATCTTTTAGCATACTTTTCGATCAAATTAACTCACCGGAGTGTTTGTGCGCACGAACCGCTGTTGAAGTAGGAACTCTCTTGCGTTATTTTAAAAGATACATGCCATACAATGTTAGTCGAATTTTACACTTTTTCGGTCACCGTGCAATATTTTGTCTTGATATTAACCGACTTTATATTGAGCGTCGCGTCGAGCCCGTTGCGTAGACACTTCGTTTGTGTAGACCGGACCTGTTGCACTTCAAAATCATCGCAATATTGATTCTGTTTGCAATAATTTTAAGGTTTTCAACTACTTTAGACACAGAATATTTGTTGTTTTAAAGCTTAGTTTGAAATGTTTTAGTTTGTCGTTCCTGTTCAAATCGATCATCTTTTAGCATACTTTTCGATCAAATTAACTCACCGGAGTGTTTGTGCGCACGCACCGCTGTTGAAGTAGGTACTCTTTTGCGTTATTTTAAAAGATACATGCCATATAAAGTTAGTCGAATTTTACACTTTTTCAGTCACCGTGAAATATTTTGTCTTGATATTAACCGACTTTATATTGACCGTCGCATCGAGCCCGTTGCGTAGACACCTTGTCTGTGTAAATCGGACCTGTTGCACTTCAAAGACATCCCGATATGGATTCTGTTTGCAATAACTTTAGCGTTTTCACTCACTTTAGACACTAAATATTTGTCGTTTTGTAGCTCAGTTTAAAATGTTTTAGTTTGTCGTTTCTGTTCAAATAGATCATCTTTGAGCATATTTTTCGATCATATTAGCTCACCGAAGTGGTTCTGCGCACGCTCCGCTATTCAGGTAGGTACTGTTTTGCGATATTTTCAAAGATACATCCCATTAAAAGTTAATCGAATTTTCACATTTTCGGTCACCGTGAAATATTTTGTCTTGATATTAACCGACTTTATATTGACCGTCGCGTCGAAGCCGTTGCGTAAACACCTCGATTGTGTAGATCGGACCTGTTGCACTTCGAAAACATTGCAATATGGATTCTGTTTGCAAAAATTTTAGCGTTTACACCTACTTTAGTCACTGAATATTTGTCGTTTTGAAGCTCAGTTTGAAATGTTTTAGTTTGTCGTTTCTGTTCGAATCGATCATCTTTGAGCATACATTTCGATCATATTAGCTCACCGAAGTGGCTCTGCGCACGCTCAGCTGTTAAAGTAGGTACTCTTTTGCGATATTTTAAAACAATACATCCCATACAAAGTAAGTCGAATTTTACACTTTTTCGGTCATCGTGAAATATTTTGTCTTGATATTTACCGACTTTATATTGACCGTCGCATCGAGCCCGTTGCATAGACACATCGTTTGTGTAGATCAGACTTGTTACTCTTCAAAAACATCGCAGTATAGATTCTGTTTGCAATAATTTTAACGTTTTCAACTACTTTAGACACTGAATATTTGTCGTTTTGAAGCTCAGTTTGAAATGTTTTAGTTTGTCGTTTCTGATCAAATCGATCATCTTTTAGCATACTTTTTGATCATGTAAGCTTACCGAAGTATTTTTGCCCACACTCCGCTTTTCTATTAGGTACTTTCTGTGTATAATTAAAAGATACATGCCTTAGAATGTTAGTCGAATTTTACACTTTTTCGGTCATCGTGAAATATTTTGTCTTGATATTAACCGACTTTATATTGACCGTCGCGTCGAGGCCGTTACGTAGACAACTCGATTGTGTAGATCGGACCTGTTGCACTTCGGAAACATTTTAATATGGATTCTGTTTGCAATAATTTTAGCGTTTTCATCTACTTTAGACACTGAATATTTGTCGTTTTGATGCTCAGTTTGAAATGTTTTAGTTTGTCGTTTCTGTTCAAATCGATCATATTTTAGCATACTTTTCGATCATATTAGCTCACCGGAGTGATTGTGCGCACGCTCCATTGTTTAAATAGGTTCTTTCTTGCGTTATTTTAAAATAAACATCCCATACAATGTAAGTCGAATTTTACACTTTTTCGGTCACCGTGAAATATTTTGTCTTGATATTAACCGACTTTATATTGACCGTCGCGTCGAGCCCGTTGCGTAGACACCTCGTTTTTGTAGATCGGACCTGTTGCACTTTAAAAACATTGAAATATGGATTCTGTTTGCAATAATTTTAGCGTTTTCACCTACTATAGACACTGAATATTTGTCGTTTTGAAGCTCAGTTTGAAATGTTTTAGTTTGTCGTTTCTGTTTTAATTCATCATATTTTAGCATACTTTTCGATTATATAAGCTCACCAGAGTGTTTGTGCGCATGCACCGCTGTTTAAGTAGGTACTCTCTTGCGTTATTTTAAAAGATACATGCCATACAATGTTAGTCGAATTTTACACTTTTTCGGTCACCGTGCAATATTTTGTCTTGATATTAAGCGACTTTATATTGAGCGTCGCGTCGAGCCTGTTGCGTAGCCACCTCGTTTGTGTAGATCGGACCTGTTGCACTTCAAAAACATCGCAATATGGATTCTGTTTGCAATAATTTTAGGGTTTTCACCTACTTTAGACACTGAATTTTTGTCGTTTTGAAGCTCAGTTTGAAATGTATTAGTTTGTCGTTTCTGTTCAAATCGATCATCTTTTAGCATACTTTTCGATCAAATTAACTCACCGGAGTGTTTGTGCGCACGAACCGCTGTTGAAGTAGGAACTCTCTTGCGTTATTTTAAAAGATACATGCCATACAATGTTAGTCGAATTTTACACTTTTTCGGTCACCGTGCAATATTTTGTCTTGATATTAACCGACTTTATATTGAGCGTCGCGTCGAGCCCGTTGCGTAGACACTTCGTTTGTGTAGACCGGACCTGTTGCACTTCAAAATCATCGCAATATTGATTCTGTTTGCAATAATTTTAAGGTTTTCAACTACTTTAGACACAGAATATTTGTTGTTTTAAAGCTTAGTTTGAAATGTTTTAGTTTGTCGTTCCTGTTCAAATCGATCATCTTTTAGCATACTTTTCGATCAAATTAACTCACCGGAGTGTTTGTGCGCACGCACCGCTGTTGAAGTAGGTACTCTTTTGCGTTATTTTAAAAGATACATGCCATACAATGTTATTCGAATTTTACACTTTTTCGGTCACCGTGCAATATTTTGTCTTGATATTAACCGACTTTATATTGACCGTCGCGTCGAGCCCGTTGCGTAGACACCTCGTTTGTGTAGACCGGACCTGTTGCACTTCGAAAACATTGCAATATGGATTCTGTTTGCAATAATTTTAGCGTTTTCACCTACTTTAGACACTGAATATTTGTCGTTTTGAAACTCAGTTTGAAATGTTTTAGTTTGTCGTTTCTGTTCAAATTGATCATCTTTTAGCATACTTTTTGATCATATAAGCTCACCGAAGTGGTTCTTCGAACGCTTAGCTATTGAAATAGCTACTTTTTTGCGATATTTTAAAAGATACATCCCATACAAAGTTAGTCGAATTTGACACTTTTTCGGTCACCGTGAAAGCTTTTGTTTTGAAATTAACCGACTTTATATTGACCGTCGCATCGTGCCTGTTGCGGAGACACCTCGTTTGTGTAGATCGGACCTGTTGCACTTTAAAAACATCGCAATATGGATTCTGTTTGCAATATTTTTAACGTTTTCACCTACTTTAGACACTGAATATTTGTCGTTTTGAAGCTCAGTTTGAAATATTTTAGTTTATCGTTTCTGTTCAAATCGATCATCTTTTAGCATATTTTTCGATCATATTAGCTCACCGAAGTGGTTTTGCGCACGCTTCGCTGTTCTTATAGGTACTCTTTTGCGATATTTTAAAAGATACGTCCCATACAAAGTTAGTCGAATTTTACACTTTTTCGATAACCGTGAAATATTTTGTATTGATATTAACCGACTTTATATTGACCGTCGCGTCGAGGCCGTTGCGTAGATACCTCGTGTGTGTAGACCGGACCTGTGACATTTCATAAACATTGCAATATGGATTCTGTTTGCAATAATTTTAGCGTACGCTGAAATTATTGCAAACAGTGTAGACCGGACCTGTTGCACTTCAAAAACATCGCAATATGGATTCTGTTTGCAATAATTTTAGCGTTTTCATCCACTTTAGACACTGAATATTTGTCGTATTAAAGCTCAGTTTGAAATGTTTTAGTTTGTCGTTTCTGATCAAATCGATCATCTTTTAGTATACTTTTCTATCATATTAGCTCCTAGGAGTGTTTTTCCGCACGCTCCGCTGTTAAAGTAGGTACTCTATTACGTTTTTTTAAAAGATACATGCCATACAATGTTAGTCGAATTTAACACTTTTTCGGTTACCGTGAAATATTTTGTATTGATATTAACCGACTTTATTTTGACCGTCGCATCGAGCCCGTAGCGTAGACACATCAATTGTGTAGATTGGACCTGTTGCACTTCAAAAACATCGCAATATGGTTTCTGTTTGCAAATTTTTTAGCGTTTTCACCTACTTTAGACACTGAATATTTGTCGTTTTGAATCTCAGTTTGAAATGTTTTAGTTTGTCGTTTCTGTTTAAATCCATCATATTTTAGCATACTTTTGAATCATATTAGCTCACCGAAGTGGTTTTGCGCATGCTCTGTTGTTGAAATAGGTACTCTCTTGCGCTGTTTTAAAAGATACATCCCATACAATGTTAGTCGAATTTTACACTTTTTCGGTCATCCTGAAATATTTTGTCTTGATATTAACCGACTTTATATTGACCGTCGCATCGAGCCCGTAGCGAAGACATCTCGTTTGTGTAGATCAGACCTGTTACACTTCTAAAACATCGCAATATGGATTCTGTTTGCAATAATTTTAGCGTTTTCACCTACCTTAGTCACTGAATATTTGCCGTTTTAAAGCTTAGTTTGAAATGTTTTAGTTTGTCGTTTCTGTTAAAATTGATCATTTTTTAAGTGAACACTTCTTAAGCGGCGTTAAGCACTTAAGTGGGATGGGGGAATAATGTGAATCTCGCGTCAGGTCACGTGGGCTGATCGAAAAACCGTAAGACGGTTGGCGAAATTATGAATGTAAGTTGATATTTCTGAGAGATAAACTTTTTAATATAATTTAATATTATATAAATTGTAATGTTTGTGTACGATAGCGCAATAAATAAATATTGTATTCTTTAAAAATATAATACTTATTATTATTATTATTGTATTATTATGATTGTTTCATTATTATTATTATTATTATTACATTATGATTATTATTGTATTATTGTTATTATTAAAATCATTATTATTATAATTATTATTATTATTCTATTCTATCACAAAAATGACAGTACTTTTATATTTATAATAACTATTCCAAAAAATCAAAAAGGCACAACGTTGATATTCAAGTTTTCACTTCTGCCGGCACTCCCGGAGTGAAATTTTTCTAGCATACTTTTCGATTATATAAGCTCACCAGAGTGTTTGTGCGCACGCTCTGCTGTTAAAATGGGTACTCTCCTGCGTTATTTTAAAAGATACATGCCATACAAAGTTAGTCGAATTTTACACTTTTTCGGTCATCGTGAAATATTTTGTCTTGATATTAACCGACTTTATATTGACCGTCGCGTCGAGGACGTTGCGTAGACACCTCGATTGTGTAGATCGGACCTGTTGCACTTCGAAAACATTGCAATATGGATTCTGTTTGCAATAATTTTAGCGTTTTCACCTACTTTAGACACTAATTATTTGTCGTTTTGAAGCTCAGTTTGAAATGTTTTAGTTTATCGTTTCTGTTCAAATCGATCATATTTTAGCATATTTTTCGATCATATTAGCTCACCGGAGTGTTTGTGCGCACGCTCCGTTGTTTAAATAGGTTCTTTCTTGCGTTATTTTAAAATATACATTTCATACAATGTAACTCGAATTTTACACTTTTTCGGTCACCGTGAAATATTTTGTCTTGATATTAACCGACTTTATATTGACCGTCGCGTCGAGCCCGTTGCGTAGACACCTCGATTGTGTAGATCGGACCTGTTGCACTTCGAAAACATTGCAATATGGATTCTGTTTGCAATAATTTTAGCGTTTTCACCTACTTTAGACACTGAATATTTGTCGTTTTGAAGCTCAGTTTGAAATGTTTTAGTTTGTCGTTTCTGTTCAAATCGATCTTATTTTAGCATACTTTTCGATCATATTAGCTCACCGGAGTGTTTGTGCGCACGCTCCGTTGTTTAAATAGGTTCTTTCTTGCGTTATTTTAAAATATACATTACATACAATGTTAGTCGAATTTTACACTTTTTCGGTCACCGTGAAATATTTTGTCTTGATATTAACCGACTTTATATTGACCGTCGCGTCGAGCCCGTTGCGTAGACACCTCGATTGTGTAGATCAGACCTGTTGCACTTCGAAAACATTGCAATATGGATTCTGTTTGCAATAATTTTACCGGTTTCACCTACTTTAGACACTGAATATTTGTCGTTTTGAAGCTCAGTTTGAAATGTTTTAGTTTGTCGTTTCTGTTCAAATCGATCTTATTTTAGCATACTTTTCGATCATATTAGCTCACCGGAGTGTTTGTGCGCACGCTCCGTTGTTTAAATAGGTTCTTTCTTGCGTTATTTTAAAATATACATTACATACAATGTTAGTCGAATTTTACACTTTTTCGGTCACCGTGAAATATTTTGTCTTGATATTAACCGACTTTATATTGACCGTCGCGTCGAGCCCGTTGCGTAGACACCTCGATTGTGTAGATCAGACCTGTTGCACTTCGAAAACATTGCAATATGGATTCTGTTTGCAATAATTTTACCGGTTTCACCTACTTTAGACACTGAATATTTGTCGTTTTGAAGCTCAGTTTGAAATGTTTTAGTTTGTCGTTTCTGTTCAAATCGATCATCTTTTAACATACTTTTCGATCATATTAGCTCCTCGGAGTGTTTGTGCGCACGCTCCGCTGTTCTAGTAGGTACTCTTTTGCGATATTTTAAAAGATACACATACAATATAATGTTAGTCGAATTTAACACTTTTTCGGTCACCGTGAAATATTTGTCTTGATATTAACCGTTTTTATATTGACCGTCGCGTCGATGCCGTTGCGTAGACACCTTGTTCATTTAGAACGGACCTGTTACTTTAAAAACATCGCAATATGGATTCTGTTTGCAATAATTTTAGCGTTTTCACCTACCTTAGTCACTGAATATTTGCCGTTTTAAAGCTTAGTTTGAAATGTTTTAGTTTGTCGTTTCTGTTAAAATTGATCATTTTTTAAGTGAACACTTCTTTAGCGGCGTTAAGCACTTAAGTGGGATGGGGGAATAATGTGAATCTCGCGTCAGGTCACGTGGGCTGATCGAAAAACCGTAAGACTTATGAATGTAAGTTGATATTTCTGAGAGATAAACTTTTTAATATAATTTAATATTATATAAATTGTAATGTTTGTGTACGATAGCGCAATAAATAAATATTGTATTCTTTAAAAATATAATACTTTTTATTATTATTATTGTATTATTATGATTGTTTCATTATTATTATTATTATTATTACATTATGATTATTATTGTATTATTGTTATTATTAAAATCATTATTATTATTATTATTATTCTATTCTATCACAAAAATGACAGTACTTTTATATTGATAATAACTATTCCAAAAAATCAAAAACGCACAACGTTGATATTCAAGTTTTCACTTCTGCCGGCACTCCCGGAGTGAAATTTTTCTAGCATACTTTTCGATTATATAAGCTCACCAGAGTGTTTGTGCGCACGCTCTGCTGTTAAAATGGGTACTCTCCTGCGTTATTTTAAAAGATACATGATACATGCCATACAAAGTTAGTCGAATTTTACACTTTTTCGGTCACCGTGAAATATTTTGTCTTGATATTCACCGACTTTATATTGACCGTCGCGTCGAGGACGTTGCGTAGACACCTCGATTGTGTAGATCGGACCTGTTGCACTTCGAAAACATTGCAATATGGATTCTGTTTGCAATAATTTTAGCGTTTTCACCTACTTTAGACACTAATTATTTGTCGTTTTGAAGCTCAGTTTGAAATGTTTAAGTTTATCGTTTCTGTTCAAATCGATCATATTTTAGCATATTTTTCGATCATATTAGCTCACCGGAGTGTTTGTGCGCACGCTCCGTTGTTTAAATAGGTTCTTTCTTGCGTTATTTTAAAATATACATTACATACAATGTAAGTCGAATTTTACACTTTTTCGGTCACCGTGAAATATTTTGTCTTGATATTAACCGACTTTATATTGACCGTCGCGTCGAGCCCGTTGCGTAGACACCTCGATTGTGTAGATCGGACCTGTTGCACTTCGAAAACATTGCAATATGGATTCTGTTTGCAATAATTTTAGCGTTTTCACCTACTTTAGACACTGAATATTTGTCGTTTTGAAGCTCAGTTTGAAATGTTTTAGTTTGTCGTTTCTGTTCAAATCGATCATCTTTTAACATACTTTTCGATCATATTTGCTCACCGGAGTGTTTGTGCGCACGCTACGTTGTTAAAATAGGTACTTTCTTTCGATATTTTAAAAGATACATCCCATACAAAGTGAGTCGAATTTTACACTTTTTTGGTCACCGTGAAATATTTTGTCTTGATATTAACCGACTTTATATTGACCGTCGCGTCGACGCCGTTGCGTAGACACCTTGTTCATTTAGAACGGACCTGTTACTTTAAAAACATCGCAATATGGATTCTGTTTGCAATAATTTTAGCGTTTTCACCTACCTTAGTCACTGAATATTTGCCATTTTAAAGCTTAGTTTGAAATGTTTTAGTTTGTCGTTTCTGTTAAAATTGATCATTTTTTAAGTGAAAACTTCTTTAGCGGCGTTAAGCACTTTAGTGGGATGGGGGAATAATGTGAATCTCGCGTCAGGTCACGTGGGCTGATCGAAAAACCGTAAGACGGTTGGCGAAATTATGAATGTAAGTTGATATTTCTGAGAGATAAACTTTTTAATATAATTTAATATAATATAAATTGTAATGTTTGTGTACGATAGCGCAATAAATAAATATTGTATTCTTTAAAAATATAATACTTATTATTGAAGTGAAAACTTCTTTAGCGGCGTTGAGCACTTTTGTGGGATGGGGGAAAAATGTGAAACTCGCGTCAGGACACGTGACCTGATCGAAAAACCGTAAGACGGTTGGTGAAATTATGGATGTAAGTTGATTTTTCTGAGAGATAAACTTTTTAATGTAATTTAATATAATATAAATTGTAATGTTTGTGTACGATAGCGCAATAAATAAATATTGTATTCTATAAAAATATTATATAATTATTATTATTATTGTATTCTATCACAAAAATGATAGTACTTTTATATTGATAATAACTATTCCAAAAAATCAAAAATGCACAACGTTGATATTCAAGTTTTCACTTCTGCCGGCACTCCCGGAGTGCTTTCACAGTTTTTTATTATAAATGTATTATTATGATTGTTTCATTAATATTATTATTATTATTGTTATTATTAAAATCATTATTATTATAATTAAAATTATTATTTTTATTGTATTCTATCACAAAAATGACAGTTCTTTTATATTGATAATAACTATTCCAAAAAATCAAAAATGCACAACGTTGATATTCAAGTTTTCACTTCTGCCGGCACTCCCGGAGTGCAATTTTTCTAGCATACTTTTCGATTATATAAGCTCACCAGAGTGTTTGTGCGCACGCTCTGCTGTTAAAATGGGTACTCTCCTGCGTAATTTTAAAAGATACATGCCATACAAAGTTAGTCGAATTTTACACTTTTTCGGTCACCGTGAAATATTTTGTCTTGATATTAACCGACTTTATATTGACCGTCGCGTCGAGCCTGTTGCGTAGCCACCTCGTTTGTGTAGATCGGACCTGTTGCACTTCAAAAACATCGCAATATGGATTCTGTTTGCAATAATTTTAGCGTTTTCACCTACTTTAGACACTGAATATTTGTCGTTTTGAAGCTCAGTTTGAAATGTATTAGTTTGTCGTTTCTGTTCAAATCGATCATCTTTTAGCATACTTTTCGATCAAATTAACTCACCGGAGTGTTTGTGCGCACGCACCGCTGTTGAAGTAGGTACTCTCTTGCGTTATTTTAAAAGATACATGCCATACAATGTTATTCGAATTTTACACTTTTTCGGTCACCGTGCAATATTTTGTCTTGATATTAACCGACTTTATATTGACCGTCGCGTCGAGCCCGTTGCGTAGACACCTCGTTTGTGTAGACCGGACCTGTTGCACTTCGAAAACATTGCAATATGGATTCTGTTTGCAATAATTTTAGCGTTTTTACCTACTTTAGACACTGAATATTTGTCGTTTTGAAACTCAGTTTGAAATGTTTTAGTTTGTCGTTTCTGTTCAAATTGATCATCTTTTAGCATACTTTTCGATCATATAAGCTCACCGAAGTGGTTCTTCGAACGCTTAGCTATTGAAATAGCTACTTTTTTGCGATATTTTAAAAGATACATCCCATACAAAGTTAGTCGAATTTTACACTTTTTCGCTCACAGTGAAAGCTTTTGTTTTGAAATTGTGATGATTTTTGTATTTAGATTCAATCAGTAGCCCTGTTGTAATCTTAACTCATTATAATAACATTTGACGTTATTTATGTAAAAACGAGTATTGTTACTTTATCGAATAACGTTATCGCTATCGCTATTTAAAAATGGCAACACTGGCTGCCCCTTCCCTTCTTATTTTCTGACTTGCGGAGTGCACTCGAAAGGCGAGCCAGTCTAGTGCTGACCGCCGAAGCGAAAGGTTGAGGGAAGGAACCTATGTTAAATTGTAGTTATAATTATTAATGTGGCTAGAGGTAGTGATTTGTATCATAGATAAGGGTGTTGATCGAATAAAGAACTTTATAAACTCAACCGAGTTTGATTCACGACACATCGGAAGTGGAAGAGGAAACCTTCAGCTCACAAAGGGTATGTATGTACTATTATTTTCAAATGATAAGAGCAAGTAATATTATTTAATAAAATTTTCTTGAAGATAACGCCATAAATACCACGATAGGATAGCATTGGTTGGGATAATATTCTGCTGCGGTTGAACTGTAGCAATATTATCCTGATTTAATCGTGTTAAGTTTCCAACTGATCGTTTGGTCAAGGCTACTCCTTGATAATGATCTGAGGTGATTAATACGAGTATGCTCATAAGCAAAGTAGGTAGGTAGCAAATTGTCGGGTTAGCCCCAGGTTGTTCTTAATATGAACTGGGTCTATGCTAACTCGACGCAGTCGTGCTAAGCTATCATCAAATCATTTGGGCAAGGCTACCCTTTGCTAATGGTATGTGAAAGCTAAATGCGCGATTTATTAAATTGGGTCAACTACGTAGGCATGTTTAACAAAATATTATATATTTTTTTTCTCATAATTATCGGGGTAGTGTTAGGTTGCATTGGTTGGGATAATATTTTGCTGCGGTTAAGCTGTTGCACTATTATCCTGACTAAATTGTGTTACGTTTCTAACTGGCCATTTGGTCAAGGCTACTCCTTGATAATGTTCAGTGGATACGAGACACGAGTACGTGCAACTAAATAGCTAAATATAATGAATGACCTCAGTAGTTCCTTCATCCTAATAGGAAATACGAAAAGAAATAGGTATTAAATATTATCATGTCACTGCCTATTGTAGGTAGCTATGTTTAGTTGATTGAGAATAACCGTTTAACCTGCAACTGTTCTAGGGCTAATATTTTTGTGTTCATAAATAATTATACAGTAAAAAATCTTTATTTCAGACTTTGCATTCATAATTTGTTAACAGACTTATAAACTATGTTAGTGAGTTCATCAATTGTGTGTTAATCAATTGTGTTAAATTTCAACCAATTCAATCCAATTTAATTATAAACATTCGAATCATTTCTTATTTCAATTCAATTTCGTTTGTTATATGACTTGAATTGAGTGCCCTTTAGGGTATATAATTTGTTAATACACCCATTGATTATGTAAGTGAGTTAAATAATACTGAGTTTTTTATATTTATTAAACTGAGTTCAATTTAAACCAACTCAAGTAAATTAAATTAGAATCATTTTACTTTTACTTCAATTCCATTTGATATGACTTGATATAAAGGCTTTTTAGGTAAATGACTTATTGCCAATTCAACCCAATTAAAATTCATATACATTTTTATTTTAAATTCGAATTCATTCAATATATAACTTGAAATAAAGGCCATAGTGTCAGATTTTACAAAGTAGTTTTAGCGGCCAGGTGTGTCGCGTGGACCAAATGTGTCCTTAAGTAGCGGCCAGGTCTGTCGCATGGGCCAATTGTGTCCTTATGTAGCGACCAGGTGTGTCGCATGGACCAAGTGTGTCCTCAAATAGCGGCCAGGTGTGTCGCGTGGACCAAGTGTGTCCTTAAATAGCGGCCAGGTGTGTCGCGTGGACCAAGTGTGTCCTCAAATAGCGGCCAGGTGTGTCGCGTGGTCCAAGTGTGTCCTCAAATAGCGGCCAGGTGTGTCGCGTGGACCAAGTGTGTCCTTAGGTAGCGGCCAAGAGTGTCGCTTTGGCCTAGTGTGTCCATAGTTCTGTACATTTAATTATTCAAAAGCAGCAGAAGTAACCAAGTCAGTCAATCAATCAACAAAATTCATTTATTGTGTAATACATGTACATTAGTTATGTACATGCAAGTTATGTATAGTAGCTATGTATTTTCCTCGATTAGATTGGGCCATTTGTGTCATGAAAGAGCTTTGTATGTTTTACAAAAGGTCAAGTCTAACTGTGAATTCTTTTACTAGAAATTTTCATTAGCAACGGTCATGTGAGCCATATAGGCGCTCTTACTTGCGTTCAGGATTATTTGCAACATTATTCCTTTACTAATTATGCTCTAATAAATGAATAGACTCCATAGTAATTAGATTTAAAGATATTTATTCTCATAAATACATACAGTTCATTTACAAAGATAATTATTGAAACCATAACTTAGTAAATAAATACCATGTCCAAAATATGATTTTGTTGATAACAACACTAATGCTGGTATTCTTTTTCTTCCGAGGTGATGAGACTGAAGAGCACGAGACCAAACCAGGCTGGTTGGGCCTAAAAAGACGAAAGAGCTCGCGATCGAGGTTGAGGACATCGACATCTTCTAAAGGAAGTCACAAATCATAAGTACCCTTTCGGCGTCACCAACGCTCGAAATCGTCGAGTCACCTGAAATTACCGTTTCACACAATCCGAAGTGACTGTTGGCTCCGATCACAAAAAGAAAAAAAGAACAACTACTATGTTTTAATTGTAATATATTCATTCATTGAATAAGTCCTTGTACACACAATTCTGATATTTTTCGCAGAGGTTTATCTTTGATTCCCGTCGTTTTAGAACCATTGCAGCGTTCGTGGTCGCGGGTAGACTAGGATGTTATTTATCCAAAAGAAAATAATATCATCACTTCTTCTTAGTAGAATGGGTTATTTTGTTGCGATTGAGTACAGAATTTTGAATATATGTACAGTCCGACAGCACATCAAATTACCCACTTTTGTTGCAAACTTAACCTTATTGCAATTGCATAAGATACCGCACGTTTTACCTTTACGTGCTGTTTTCCGTAAAACTGATAATTTTGGTAAATGTATAATCGCTCCCACAGACCTAATATACTAAGTTGTCTTTGCGAAAAATACCGCGCATTTATCACGATCATGAGAAAAATATACCTATTGAAACACGATGTCAGTAAATTCTTACTTGAATTAACGTTGTGACTTAATTATTTCAAAACAAAGATTTAATTAATTCATTGACGCGGTGATTTTATTGTCGGCTAACTTAAACGCCATTAAAGTCGCGTAACGCGTTATAATGCAGTTCGTTTACATTCATAGAAAATACCCTTACTTCCTCTACATAAATTGTTCTGTCGTTTTAACCATACTAGAACTATAAAGGGTAGCAGATTCCGTTGCAATTTTGATAGCGCAGTTAACCGCCAAACTTGTAAGACATAAAATGTATATAAAAAGTTTATAAATTATCATTTATTTAATGAAAGAAATACACAGAAGATAAATAATTAATTACAAACTTAACATCGCTCGCTACATGTAAGTAAAACAATTTTATAGGTAAGTTTTACCTGTTAATAAACTGTGGAGTAATTACATTAATTTTGGGACAGATGGTCCTAAACTTATACATATTAATATTAATTTATGACTTCTATAAATATTTAGGAATCAAATAACTTACTACATATTTCTGTAATACTGCACAAACAATAAAAAAATAAATAATTGAAATTATACATCAATAACGAGCTTCGGTAGGTATACTTTACTTATTAAATAACCATCTTATAAGTATTCCTGACTAGTAGACAGTCAGTTATACATAAATTAATGTATCCTCAATGTCTACATAAATTTGTTTTAAATGACATTGTTTATCTATAAATCATTACTCCGACAATTTGTAAAAACATTTGTTTTGTAATATTATTTTTATACTTATTGTCTTTTAGCACTTTTATTATATACGTCTGTCTAGTTTTCGCTCAATCTAGTACTTACGTAAGAGACGAAAGGCATTGTCGCGGGACAGGGTGCCCTTAAAGAATAATATATTTTTTTGTTAGGAAAAATAAAATCATATGCGGGCCAGTTTTCAAAAAAAATGAGTCCTCTTTCTATGTTATTGTTTGATGCTCTGTTAAAATATTATCACTTAAAACGAGGTGACCTTACATAATATACTAATCATTGACTTCAAAAGAAATATATTTTCATATATGAATTTTATATTGACGCCAAACACGACGTTTGCTCTGCAATATGCTTGGGTTTGGAATAACTAAAGACGCGTTGTAATACATTTAAATGGGGACAACGTCTACACGCCAAAACGTAAATAGGAGACCGTGATCTCATAGGTCAATTAATAAAAATTATGCACAAAGGCTTTATTTCAAAACTGGTTTTTATTCTAGTTCCCCACTTTGATATTTTTCTGTATTCTTGGCAATATCAGGCCGTTTATTATTATTTTTTACATGTAACAGCATAATATCGTTGAGTTTACTTTGCTGAGTAAATTGTATTTGTAGTAGGGCTTAATTATACTTATGTTTTCGTCCTCGAGATTGGCATAAGACATTGTAGTACCGCCCAGGTTTTCGCCACTTTTGAGAGGGTATCACTTTTTTTTTTTTTTTTGCTGGTAGTAAAACAAAACTTACTTGTCACCGGCCGTTGAAACCGATCTCCATTCGCGTTCCAGTGCTTCGCCACTTTGTCACTCCGCTACCATTTATGTGTTCAAATTATTAATTGCGTTAATTGTTTGTTTTGAGTACAGTGATTTGTGCAGTGTAGTGGAAAAAACAATGCCAAAACGTAAAAACTGTGATAAGGATGACTACGATAACCTTGCGAAAAAACTACGGAAAATTGAACGCAAATTGAAAAAGGCTCGGCGCAAGGAACGTCGTTTGTCTATTTCGTCGAAAAGTTCCCATGATGATTTTGT
The DNA here is from genome assembly GCA_963924145.1 of Pyrausta purpuralis. NCBI lineage: Eukaryota > Metazoa > Arthropoda > Insecta > Lepidoptera > Crambidae > Pyrausta > Pyrausta purpuralis. The sequence continues at coordinate 7,086,961 of OZ001668.1, forward strand.
GCCGGATGAATTAAATAACAAGGGTATGTACATCTATGATGCCTACAATTTGTTATTCCTCTTGTTCGTGATATCGAAGATGCGGGCAGTTGCGGAAGGACTGTCACTCTGTCGATAATCATGATGACCTACTTTTTAACGAAGTAGCGTTTTTGCAACAGGCATAGGGACTGTTGACTATAATTACAAAAGAGGTGTGTCATTTTTATAATGGCATTATTTTATATACTATTTGGCATATTATGTAGGCAATAAACCTACACAGTCTGTTTCCCCTCTGGGGTAGGCAGTTAATTTAGATATGCAATATCTTATATAATGTTAATATATAGTCATCTTTATAATTATGAATACCGATGACGAAGTGAATTTACGTTTGATAAATTCACATATACGGTATTTTCAGGATTCACATTAGCATCGGAAGGGAATAGCGACGATGAAATCCAATCGTATCCATTACCAACAACTACCAAAGCGGTACCTAAAATCATGGCCGAACCGGTTCGCGAACCATCTCTGACACGAGTGCCTAGTCCGATGCCTGAGCCAGCGCCAGCCCTGACGTCGGAGCCAGCGCCGGATCCTGTTCCAGGGCCTTCTAATATAAACGTGCAATCATCAGAGTCACAACTCGATAGCGCTATTTTGGATATTCTTGGCGATGATCCGACTGCACCAAAGGTGACGGGTAAGGAAATATTACCGGCCCTGGCAGTAAGGTTAGAACATATTGCAACTTCTGGGTTGACTAGCGAGTTAAGAAAGGACCTTTTATGTAAATATGCAGTACCATTAAACTGCCCTCTTATTGGGGCACCGACTCTGAACCCTGAGGTGAAAGCGGCCATTACGGAATCCGTTTTAAAGAGAGATCAAAGTATTGAAGGTAAGCAAAAGCAACTAGCAACAGCTATCTCCTGTGTGACCGAGGCTATATCGCCTTTGATGTCTAACAACAATGACAACCCGAGCCAACTTCAGTTATTGATGGATGCTGCTCGCATGCTTTGCGATATACAATATAAACATACATCTATAAGAAGGGGCCTTTTACTGAATAATCTAAAAAAGGATTTGAAAGACCAAATACAAGGCACTAAAGTGGATAGTTATCTGTTTGGACACAATTTCGCAGATAATTTAAAGACTGCTAAGGCAATTACTAAGTCAGGAGCCGAACTTAAACCTAGCGCACCAAAGACCGTATTACAACCTAAAAAGCCTGGACCATCTGGATCATCTGGACCACCTAGAAAGAACTTTTCATCAACATCCCAGCATTTAAACTGGAAGGCTCCTCCCCCGGGTCGCAGGTCAATGGGGACTCAGAGGACGAAGGAGCCTGCTACTCACAGGAGTCAGCCAGGCAGATCATCGAGGAAGTCGTCGCAGCAGAGCCAAGGTCGGAATTGGCGCTAGAAGAGGTAAAATATGCCGGTCGTCTTTCTGCTTTTTATTCTAAATGGCTTAAAATTACCAATGACGCACAAGTGCTGTCTTGGATTCATGGTTATAAGATTGGTTTTTCCGAACCTGTTGTCCAATCCTCTGTACCTAGTAATATTGTACTGTCTAGTACTGAAAGGTTGAGAATGACTGAGGCTATTAATAAACTAATTTCCATTGGGGCTGTATCAAAATGTATGCCTTGTAAAGGCCAATTTCTATCTAGTTATTTTTTAGTCCCTAAGCCTAACGGTAAAGATCGTTTTGTGCTAAATTTAAAGAAATTAAATAAATTTATCGACACTGCTCATTTTAAGATTGAAGATCTAAGAACTGCTTTAAAATTGATTTCTACGAATTGTTATATGAGTACAGTTGATTTAAAAGACGCCTACTTTTTGGTTAAAATACATTCCGAGTCAAAAAAATATTTACGATTTATATACAATAATGAATTATATGAATTTAATGTATTGGCTTTTGGTTTATGTACGGCACCGTTTATTTTTACCAAAATTATGAAACCAGTCATTAAATTATTACGATGCACGGGTCATTTATCAACTGTATATTTGGATGACTATTTTTTAGTCGGAATAGATTATAATTCATGTAAAGATAATATTTTTGACACGACTCGTCTCCTTCAAGCTTTGGGATTTATAATTAATAAAGAAAAAAGCAATCTACAGCCTGAAAACTCTTGCAAGTTTTTAGGTTTCATAATTGACTCAATAAAACTGCGTATTTATCTTCCAGAGGACAAAAAGATTAAAATAATGAAGGAATTATTAAAATTTCAAAGATTAAAGAACTGTAAAATAAGAGAATTCGCTAAATTAGTAGGTACACTAAATTCTGCATGCAACGCTATTGAATATGGTAGATTGTATACGAAGGAATTTGAACGTATTAAATACTTAAATTTGATAGATAACGATAATTATGAGAAGTGCATGAGCTTGCCTGTTTCTTTAATAAACGACCTTAAATGGTGGTATGGAGCTGTTAATCGTAATAGCGGCAGTAAGATTAAATCCGATAGTTACTGTTTAGAAATTTTTTCCGATGCCTCAACGACTGGTTGGGGGGCCGCGTGCAATAATAATAAAGCCAGCGGATTGTGGAGCGTAAGGGAACAAAAAAATCATATTAATTATTTAGAGATATTAGCAGCATTTTTGGGTCTGAAAACATTTGCAAAAGACAAACGCAATTGTGATATCCTTCTGCGAATCGATAATACTACTGCCATCTCATACATTAATAGGATGGGTGGTGTGCAATTTCCGCACCTAACACGTGTAACAAAAGATTTATGGCAGTGGTGCGAGTCTCGGTCAATTCATGTATTCGCATCTTATATTCGCTCAGCGGATAACTGTGTGGCGGACGCTGAGTCGCGCCGCGTACATCCAGACATCGAGTGGGAGCTCGCGGATTACGCATTTCAGGATATTGTACTGCATTTCGGGAAGCCTGAGATAGATTTGTTTGCAAGCCGTATCAACAAAAAATGCGAAAGATACGTTTCATGGCATAGAGATCCTGACGCATATGCAATTAATGCTTTCACAATATCTTGGTCTGAATTATTCTTTTACGCGTTCCCTCCGTTTTCTATGATATTAAAAATCATAAGAAAAATTATAGCAGAGAAAGCAACCGGTATATTAATTGTTCCTTCATGGCCCACACAACCATGGTATCCGTTATTTAATAGCTTAATAGTTGGTCAAAAAATTGTGTTTTCACAAAATGAGAACTTAATTTTATCTCATTCCAGCAACCGGTTCGTACACCAACAGACTACCCTGGTTGCCGCTTTATTATCCGCACGGCATTACTGAGGAGAAGAATACCACCGTCTTCTCTAAATATAATGATGGCCTCATTGTCTGAAAATTCGTTGCGCCAATATGATTCTTGTTACAAAAAGTGGTTTGATTACTGTTGTGTGAATAATATCGATTTATTTGAGACATCTGTGCCAAAAGTAATTTTATTTCTAACAAGTTTATTTAATGAGGGTGCTCAATTCGGGACTTTGAATAGTTGCAGGTCAGCACTATCACTCATTTCAGGAAATCAAATTGGTACTGATGATCGCATAAAGCGCTTTTTTAAAGGTGTTTATAGACTACGTCCATCGTTGCCCAAATATAGTAATACATGGGATACATCGGTGGTGCTAAATTTTCTTAGTAATTGGTATCCTAATTTTGAAATCACATTCGAAAACTTGACTAAAAAACTAATTACGTTATTGGCTTTAGTTACAGCACATAGAATGCAAACTCTCTCTAAGATTAATATTTTCAACATTGAGAAACACTCTGCTAATATTGTAATTAAAATACCAGACCTCATCAAGACATCTCGACACAGATCTTTACAGCCAACTCTTACATTGCCATTTTTTAGTCAGAACCCAGCCCTGTGTCCTTGCAAAACCTTGACTGATTATTTAGAACGGTCCAAAAATATACGTGGCAATCAGATAAATCTTTTTATAAGTTTTAGAAAGCCCTACTGCGCGGTTGGTCCCCAAACCCTAAGCCGATGGACTAAGTCAGTTTTAGAAAAATGCGGCATAGATGTCTCAATATTTACGGCGCATAGCACGCGACATGCTGCCACGTCAAAGGCTCATAAGCTTGGCGCTAATTTAGATCTCATACGAAAGACTGCTGGCTGGTCCGGCAGCTCGCATGTCTTTGGCAGATACTATAATAGGATTGCGGTAGACAACGAGCTTAATGATAACAATGAATTTGGTATGGTGATTTTGTCAGGCTCAATTAATGATACTACTAATAATAATTGAGTAAAACATAAAGTTCACGATTATAAGTTCTACCTAATTGTTTGTCATAGATAATCACTCTTGTTATACAAGTATGTTAACCTTGTTGTGTGTATGATAACATTGTTTCATATTTGATTTTCTAAAAAACTCGAATATATTCAACTATGTTTGAATAAATTTTCTACTTTGTCTTTATAAATTTGGCTATTTGTTGTGTACCTTTTCTCAATATCTACAATGTCTTATGCCAATCTCGAGGACGAAAACATAAGTATAATTAATGATTAAACGAACTTACCTGTACGTGAAGTTCTATCATAATTATACGAGTGTTTTCGTCCGAAGAGATTGGCATCCCTCCCATCCTCCCCCAAATTTATAAATAAGCTCTAAACGTAATGAAGATCGGTTTCAACGGCCGGTGACAAGTAAGTTTTGTTTTACTACCAGCAAAAAAAAAAAAAAAAAGTGATACCCTCTCAAAAGTGGCGAAAACCTGGGCGGTACTACAATGTCTTATGCCAATCTCTTCGGACGAAAACACTCGTATAATTATGATAGAACTTCACGTACAGGTAAGTTCGTTTAATCATTAATTATTAATGTCATTTGACTATTAAATCTAACCTCAATTCTATTTAAATTATTTGTATAATGATTAATAAAGTGAAGTAAGTACTTGTTCCTACTACTAAATAAAAACCACACCTTCATGTACTGTTCGTATATAATTAACAAATATGTATTAATATGGGCCCTTAAATATTGAATTTTTCTCATACGGACACACATAATATTAGGGAAAGTTAAACTACAAAGTAATATTTTATGGTAACAATAAATTGAAAGATCATAAGAGATTATATAAGTCACTCAGATAATATAATAATAATAATGATCCCTTAATTGACTGTATCTCTGTAAACAGTCTTTATAAGAGATTGAGATTCCATTCAATTGCAATAAAAAACAAACAACGAGTTATTAATAATATACATAATAGCTTAATTCTACTTGTATGACTTTAAGTGCTAAGATTCATAACTTTCATTATTGATATGTGCCACGCAAATTACGAAATTTAACTTTAAAAAAAAAGTTATCTAAGTAGCTTTAATAATTCTAGATTATGTTCTCCCCGATTAACAAGTGACGTTTATTATGGATGCTTTACTGATTTTCTTAATATCTATCTCAATACATAGGTTTATATCCTAATACATTACTTAATATGAAAAATTCAAATCATGAGACTGTGTTTCAGAAAGAAACTTTATTGTTTTCTCCTTATTATTTTATTTACTTTATACATATTATCATTATACAAATTGTGAACTATTATTATATTGCTGAATGCACCGTTCATTCATTCCTTTAAGTTATTCAAAAATTGAATTAGATGCTAGAAAATGACGATAATAGAAATTAAAGACTCGAAAACATATTGTAATGGAGTATAATGATGTTATTTGTAGAAACGAGGTATTAATTTGACAACCTCCGTGGTGTAGTGGCTAGGCACGCTTGTTTCAAGGCGTCGCCGCTCTTAGTTCCCGGGTTCGATTCCCGGTCGGGTCAATATAGATATCAAAATTTTCTATATTGTCTTAGGTCTGGGTGTTGTGGTACCAACTTTGTGTCTAATTTTCATAACACTGAACAATGTATGTGATTGGTGTCCAATAATTTGTTTTTTACTTACTTGACTGATATATTACTTTCTAAATCAACTGTTGTTTATGTAGATAAGGTCTCTTTAAAGTTAGGATCTTAAAACTACAAAAAGTTACCAATAAATTTCATTCATTCATCAATTTAAAAGTCAATTAAGTTAAAGATTCTTTCCATTTTGTTATCTTAAAATCAGATGTTTTTTTTAAAATTCCTATTAAATATATAAGAACATAATAGATTGTTAATAAATAAAATGGCTTCGATAAATGACCCTTTGTCATTCATAGACAGGAGTAAAAAAAAACATTAGTTTCATTAATAATTACGATTGCGATCATAATTATAATAACATAACCATACTTAACCTTTTAGCCTTTAAAACGAAATATCCATGAAATTATAGGTACATAATAGGTTATGAACCCGGTAACATAAAAGATATAAGATGTATAAAATGTTCGTTGCCGCAAGTCTTACAAGACACTGGATTAATACTTCACCCTTGATAAAGCATAATCAATCTAAAGATTCAATAGATCAATCGATATTGGTCAAGTAAACCAAAAAAAAAATTAAATGATAAAAAGTACTAGAAATGTGATAATTGCTATTAATAAGAATATTTTGTAATTATGTATTACTGAGTGAGCTCAACAATATAATTGTAGCATAACCTTTATTTCTTGTTAGACTTAAATGCCGAATGTGATGATTTTATAATGTGTACTCAACAGCTTAATTTTGGCATAATCTTTATTGCTTGTAATATGATAAATGTAGTATGCTGTAGTAGTATTGATATAAATGCGCCATTGTAAATATTTTATAAAATGCACCAGGAGGTGCATTAGGTCGGATGGCCGAATGTGATGATTTTTGTATTTAGATTCAATCAGTAGCCCTGTTGTAATCTTAACTCATTATAATAACATTTGACGTTATTTATGTAAAAACGAGTATTGTTACTTTATCGAATAACGTTATCGCTATCGCTATTTAAAAATGGCAACACTGGCTGCCCCTTCCCTTCTTATTTTCTGACTTGCGGAGTGCACTCGAAAGGCGAGCCAGTCTAGTGCTGACCGCCGAAGCGAAAGGTTGAGGGAAGGAACCTATGTTAAATTGTAGTTATAATTATTAATGTGGCTAGAGGTAGTGATTTGTATCATAGATAAGGGTGTTGATCGAATAAAGAACTTTATAAACTCAACCGAGTTTGATTCACGACAAAATTAACCGACTTTATATTGACCGTCGCATCGTGCCTGTTGCGGAGACACCTCGTTTGTGTAGATCGGACCTGTTGCACTTTAAAAACATCGCAATATGGATTCTGTTTGCAATATTTTTAACGTTTTCACCTACTTTAGACACTGAATATTTGTCGTTTTGAAGCTCAGTTTGAAATATTTTAGTTTATTGTTTCTGTTCAAATCGATCATCTTTTAGCATATTTTTCGATCATATTAGCTCACCGAAGTGGTTTTGCGCACGCTTCGCTGTTCTTATAGGTACTCTTTTGCGATATTTTAAAAGATACATCCCATACAAAGTTAGTCGAATTTTACACTTTTTCGGTAACCGTGAAATATTTTGTATTGATATTAACCGACTTTATATTGACCGTCGCGTCGAGGCCGTTGCGTAGATACCTCGTGTGTGTAGACCGGACCTGTGACATTTCATAAACATTGCAATATGGATTCTGTTTGCAATAATTTTAGCGTACGCTGAAATTATTGCAAACAGTGTAGACCGGACCTGTTGCACTTCAAAAACATCGCAATATGGATTCTGTTTGCAATAATTTTAGCGTTTTCACCCACTTTAGACACTGAATTTTTGTCGTATTAAAGCTCAGTTTGAAATGTTTTAGTTTGTCGTTTCTGATCAAATCGATCATCTTTTAGTATACTTTTCTATCATATTAGCTCCTAGGAGTGTTTTTGCGCACGCTCCGCTGTTAAAGTAGGTACTCTATTACGTTTTTTTAAAAGATACATGCCATACAATGTTAGTCGAATTTTACACTTTTTCGGTCACCGTGAAATATTTTGTATTGATATTAACCGACTTTATTTTGACCGTCGCATCGAGCCCGTAGCGTAGACACATCAATTATGTAGATTGGACCTGTTGCACTTAAAAAACATCGCAATATGGTTTCTGTTTGCAAATTTTTTAGCGGTTTCACCTACTTTAGACACTGAATATTTGTCGTTTTGAATCTCAGTTTGAAATGTTTTAGTTTGTCGTTTCTGTTTAAATCCATCATATTTTAGCATACTTTTGAATCATATTAGCTCACCGAAGTGGTTTTGCGCATGCTCTGTTGTTGAAATAGGTACTCTCTTGCGCTGTTTTAAAAGATACATCCCATACAATGTTAGTCGAATTTTACACTTTTTCGGTCATCGTGAAATATTTTGTATTGATATTAACCGACTAAATATTGACCGTCGCATCGAGCCCGTAGCGAAGACATCTCGTTTGTGTAGATCGGACCTGTAACACTTCTAAAACATCGCAATATGGATTCTGTTTGCAATAATTTTAGCGTTTTCCCCTACTTTAAACACTGAATATTTGTCGGTTTGAAGCTCAGTTTGAAATGTTTTAGTTTGTCGTTTCTGTTCAAATCGATCATCTTTTAGCATACTTTTCGATCATATTATCTCACCGGAGTTTTTTTTCGCACGCTTCGCTGTTCTTGTAGGTACTCTCTGCGTTAGTTTAAAAGATACATGCCATACAATGTTAGTCGAATTTTACACTTTTTCGGACACCGTGAAATATTTTGTCTTGATATTAACCGACTTTATATTGACCGTCGCGTCGAGCCTGTTGCGTAGCCACCTCGTTTGTGTAGATCGGACCTGTGGCACTTCAAAAACATCGCAATGTGGATTCTGTTTGCAATAATTTTAGCGTTTTCACCTACTTTAGACACTGAATATTTGTCGTTTTGAAGCTCAGTTTGAAATGTATTAGTTTGTCGTTTCTGTTCAAATCGATCATCTTTTAGCATACTTTTCGATCAAATTAACTCACCGGAGTGTTTGTGCGCACGCACCGCTGTTGAAGTAGGTACTCTCTTGCGTTATTTTAAAAGATACATGCCATACAATGTTATTCGAATTTTACACTTTTTCGGTCACCGTGCAATATTTTGTCTTGATATTAACCGACTTTATATTGACCGTCGCGTCGAGCCCGTTGCGTAGACACCTCGTTTGTGTAGACCGGACCTGTTGCACTTCGAAAACATTGCAATATGGATTCTGTTTGCAATAATTTTAGCGTTTTCACCTACTTTAGACACTGAATATTTGTCGTTTTGAAACTCAGTTTGAAATGTTTTAGTTTGTCGTTTCTGTTCAAATTGATCATCTTTTAGCATACTTTTTGATCATATAAGCTCACTGAAGTGGTTATTGGACTCGTATCTCTTTAATATTTCGTTTACTTTGTGTAAGTGAAAATGTTACCTCAATTATTATAATAGGTACATAAAAATAATTAAAATTGATTGAACTGAAGTTTTGTTTTTGTTAACCAACACAACCATCTTTTTTTTTTTAATTTTAGGAGGAATTTAACATTCTTCAATGTTAAGAACTTAGCACTATGGCAAAAAATAAGCAATTTTCAAATAAAATATTAAATATTTCCTTTAGATATTTACAGATCGTTTATCAGGGATAGAGTTAAATGATGATCATGTTATTTTAGTATATTATATTAACTTTTGAATAGAAACAAAATACAATGCCTTTATTTCGTTTTAGTAAACTAACAGTCGTTTTTAAAATAAATTAAAAAATGATGCTGTAAATGTATCATAATACACGAAATTCATGACAAGTTATATCACTTAAATGACTAATTATATCACAGTACACCCGTCTTATATCGCTCAAATGCTGTGTAAGTTAATTTAAATTAATAAAATGATAGCAAATCACAAACTACATACGACCAGAATAATCAACATTCAAAACTATGAATATTCGCTCTTTACCCTTTTATGATATACCAAACACAAATGAAAATATGCTTGTTTTTAAGGAAGTTGTATCATAGAACACTAACATAAGTTTCGTTGTGTAAAATGTTTGAAGTCAAGTTACATCAATATACACAAAACAATTCTTAAACATTCTAATGTGTCAAGTGATGTAATAAAACATTTTTGTAGATAAATAATTAACTAAATCATTTTAAAATTTTAGTCACATGTAAAAAAAAAAACTTCAAATTAATAACTTTAATTTCCAAAAACCCGTTTCAAAAAATCTGTACCAGAAAAAGAAAAAAAATTTTTAAAAACTTTTAACGCCATTTCCCAAAATCAAGATTTTCGAGTTATATCCCTTTTCACGGAGACTCCAGATTTGTCGTTTTAAAGCTCAGTTTGAAATGTTTTAGTTTGTCGTTTCTGTTCAAATCGATCATCTTTTAGCATACTTTCCGATCACATTAGCTTACCGAAATGGTTCTGCGCACGCTCCGCTGTTGAAGTAGTTACTCTTTTGCGATATTTTAAAAGATACATCCCATACAAAGTTAGTCGAATTTTACACTTTTTCGGTCACCGTGAAATATTTTGTCTTGATATTAACCGACTTTATATTGACCGTCGCGTCGAGCCCGTTGCGTAGTTACCTCGTTTGTGTAGACCGGACCTGTTGCACTTCAAAAACATTGCAATATGGATTCTGTTTGCAATAATTTTAGCGTTTTCACCCACTTTAGACACTGAATATTTGTCGTTTTAAAGCTCAGTTTGAAATGTTTTAGTTTGTCGTTTCGGTTTAAATCGATCATATTTTAGCATACTTTTCGATCATATAAGTTCACAGGAGTGTTTGTGCGCACAATCCGTTGTTAAAATAGGTACTCTATGGCGTTATTTTAAAAGATACATCCCATACAATGTTTGTCGAATTTTACACTTTTTCGGTCACCGTGAAATATTTTGTATTGATATTAACCGACTTTATATTGACCGTCGCATTGAGCCCGTAGCGTAGACACATCGATTGTTTAGATTGTACCTGTTGCACTTCAAAAACATCGCAAAATGGATTCTGTTTGCAATAATTTTATCGTTTTCACCTACTTTAGACACTGAATATTTGTCAGTTTGAAGCTCAGTTTGAAATGTTTTAATTTGTCGTTTCTGTTCAAATCGATCATTTTTTAGCATACTTTTCGATCATATTAGCTCCTAGGAGTGTTTTTGCGCCCGCTACGCTGTTCTAGTAGGTACTCTTTGCGTTATTTTAAAAGATGCATGCCATACAATGTTAGTCGAATTTTACACTTTTTCGGTCACCGTGAAATATTTTGTCTTGATATTAACCGACTTCATATTGACCGTCGCGTCGAGCCCGTTGCGTAGATACCTCGTTTGTGTAGACCGGACCTGTTGCACTTCTAAAACATCGCAATATGGATTCTGTTTGCAATAATTTTAGCGTTTTCACCTACTATAGACACTGAATATTTGTCGTTTTGAAGCTAAGTTTGAAATGTTTTAGTTTGTCGTTTCTGTTCAAATCGATCATCGTTAGCATTTTTTTCGATCATACTAGCTCACGAGAGTGTTTGTGCGCACAAGTCGCTGTTGAAGTAGGTACTCTTTTGCGATATTTTAAAAGATACATCTCATACAAAGTTAGTCAAATTTTACACTTTTTCGGTCACCGTGAAATATTTTGTCTTGATATTAACCGACTTTATATTGACCGTCGCGTGGAGCGCGTTGCGTAGACACCTCAATTGTGTTGATCGGATTTGTTGCACTTCAAAAACATCGCAATATGGATTCTGTTTGCAATAATTTTAGCGTTTTTACCTACTTTAGACACTGAATATTTGTTGTTTAAAAGCTCAGTTTGAAATGTTTTTTTGTCGTTTCTGTTCAAATCGATCATGTTTTAGCATTTTTTTCGTTTTTATTAGCTCACGGAAGTGGTTCTGCGCACGCTCCGCTATTCTAGTAGGTACTCTTTTGCGATATTTTAAAAGATACATGCCATATAAAGTTAGTCGAATTTTACACTTTTTCAGTCACCGTGAAATATTTTGTCTTGATATTAACCGACTTTATATTGACCGTCGCATCGAGCCCGTTGCGTAGACACCTTGTCTGTGTAAATCGGACCTGTTGCACTTCAAAGACATCCCGATATGGATTCTGTTTGCAATAACTTTAGCGTTTTCACTCACTTTAGACACTAAATATTTGTCGTTTTGTAGCTCAGTTTAAAATGTTTTAGTTTGTCGTTTCTGTTCAAATAGATCATCTTTGAGCATATTTTTCGATCATATTAGCTCACCGAAGTGGTTCTGCGCACGCTCCGCTATTCAGGTAGGTACTGTTTTGCGATATTTTCAAAGATACATCCCATTAAAAGTTAATCGAATTTTCACATTTTCGGTCACCGTGAAATATTTTGTCTTGATATTAACCGACTTTATATTGACCGTCGCGTCGAGGCCGTTGCGTAAACACCTCGATTGTGTAGATCGGACCTGTTGCACTTCGAAAACATTGCAATATGGATTCTGTTTGCAAAAATTTTAGCGTTTACACCTACTTTAGTCACTGAATATTTGTCGTTTTGAAGCTCAGTTTGAAATGTTTTAGTTTGTCGTTTCTGTTCAAATCGATCATCTTTGAGCATACATTTCGATCATATTAGCTCACCGAAATGGCTCTGCGCACGCTCAGCTGTTAAAGTAGGTACTCTTTTGCGATATTTTAAAACAATACATCCCATACAAAGTAAGTCGAATTTTACACTTTTTCGGTCATCGTGAAATATTTTGTCTTGATATTTACCGACTTTATATTGACCGTCGCATCGAGCCCGTTGCATAGACACATCGTTTGTGTAGATCGGACTTGTAACTCTTCAAAAACATCGCAGTATAGATTCTGTTTGCAATAATTTTAGCGTTTTCAACTACTTTAGACACTGAATATTTGTCGTTTTGAAGCTCAGTTTGAAATGTTTTAGTTTGTCGTTTCTGATCAAATCGATCATCTTTTAGCATACTTTTTGATCATGTAAGCTTACCGAAGTATTTTTGCCAACACTCCGCTTTTCTATTAGGTACTTTCTGTGTATAATTAAAAGATACATGCCTTAGAATGTTAGTCGAATTTTACACTTTTTCGGTCATCGTGAAATATTTTGTCTTGATATTAACCGACTTTATATTGACCGTCGCGTCGAGGCCGTTACGTAGACAACTCGATTGTGTAGATCGGACCTGTTGCACTTCGGAAACATTTTAATATGGATTCTGTTTGCAATAATTTTAGCGTTTTCATCTACTTTAGACACTGAATATTTGTCGTTTTGATGCTCAGTTTGAAATGTTTTAGTTTGTCGTTTCTGTTCAAATCGATCATATTTTAGCATACTTTTCGATCATATTAGCTCACCGGAGTGATTGTGCGCACGCTCCATTGTTTAAATAGGTTCTTTCTTGCGTTATTTTAAAATAAACATCCCATACAATGTAAGTCGAATTTTACACTTTTTCGGTCACCGTGAAATATTTTGTCTTGATATTAACCGACTTTATATTGACCGTCGCGTCGAGCCCGTTGCGTAGACACCTCGTTTTTGTAGATCGGACCTGTTGCACTTTAAAAACATCGCAATATGGATTCTGTTTGCAATAATTTTAGCGTTTTCACCTACTATAGACACTGAATATTTGTCGTTTTGAAGCTCAGTTTGAAATGTTTTAGTTTGTCGTTTCTGTTTTAATTCATCATATTTTAGCATACTTTTCGATTATATAAGCTCACCAGAGTGTTTGTGCGCATGCACCGCTGTTGAAGTAGGTACTCTCTTGCGTTATTTTAAAAGATACATGCCATACAATGTTAGTCGAATTTTACACTTTTTCGGTCACCGTGCAATATTTTGTCTTGATATTAAGCGACTTTATATTGAGCGTCGCGTCGAGCCTGTTGCGTAGCCACCTCGTTTGTGTAGATCGGACCTGTTGCACTTCAAAAACATCGCAATATGGATTCTGTTTGCAATAATTTTAGGGTTTTCACCTACTTTAGACACTGAATTTTTGTCGTTTTGAAGCTCAGTTTGAAATGTATTAGTTTGTCGTTTCTGTTCAAATCGATCATCTTTTAGCATACTTTTCGATCAAATTAACTCACCGGAGTGTTTGTGCGCACGAACCGCTGTTGAAGTAGGAACTCTCTTCCGTTATTTTAAAAGATACATGCCATACAATGTTAGTCGAATTTTACACTTTTTCGGTCACCGTGCAATATTTTGTCTTGATATTAACCGACTTTATATTGAGCGTCGCGTCGAGCCCGTTGCGTAGACACTTCGTTTGTGTAGACCGGACCTGTTGCACTTTAAAATCATCGCAATATTGATTCTGTTTGCAATAATTTTAAGGTTTTCACCTACTTTAGACACAGAATATTTGTTGTTTTAAAGCTTAGTTTGAAATGTTTTAGTTTGTCGTTCCTGTTCAAATCGATCATCTTTTAGCATACTTTTCGATCAAATTAACTCACCGGAGTGTTTGTGCGCACGCACCGCTGTTGAAGTAGGTACTCTTTTGCGTTATTTTAAAAGATACATGCCATACAATGTTATTCGAATTTTACACTTTTTCGGTCACCGTGCAATATTTTGTCTTGATATTAACCGACTTTATATTGACCGTCGCGTCGAGCCCGTTGCGTAGACACCTCGTTTGTGTAGACCGGACCTGTTGCACTTCGAAAACATTGCAATATGGATTCTGTTTGCAATAATTTTAGCGTTTTCACCTACTTTAGACACTGAATATTTGTCGTTTTGAAACTCAGTTTGAAATGTTTTAGTTTGTCGTTTCTGTTCAAATTGATCATCTTTTAGCATACTTTTTGATCATATAAGCTCACCGAAGTGGTTCTTCGAACGCTTAGCTATTGAAATAGCTACTTTTTTGCGATATTTTAAAAGATACATCCCATACAAAGTTAGTCAAATTTTACACTTTTTCGGTCACCGTGAAATATTTTGTCTTGATATTGACCGACTTTATATTGACCGTCGCATCGAGCCCGTTGCGTAGACACCTCGTTTGTGTAGACCGGACCTATGGCATTTTATAAACATCGCAATATGGATTCTGTTTGCAATAATTTTAGCGTTTTCACCTACTTTAGACACTTAATATTTGTCGTTTTGAAGCTCAGTTTGAAATGTTTTAGTTTGTCGTTTCTGTTCAAATCGATCATATTTTAGCATACTTTTCGATCATATTAGCTCACTGGAGTGTTTGTGTTCACGCTCCGTTGTTTAAATAGGTTCTTTCTTGCGTTATTTTAAAATATACATTCCATACAATGTTAGTCGAATTTTACACTTTTTCGGTCACCGTGAAATATTTTGTCTTGATATTAACCGACTTTATATTGACCGTCGCGTCGAGCCCGTTGCGTAGACACCTCGATTGTGTAGATCGGACCTGTTGCACTTCAAAAACATCGCAATATGGATTCTGTTTGCAATAATTTAAGCGTTTTTACCTACTTTAGACACTGAATATTTGTCGTTTTGAAGCTCAGTTTGAAATGTTTTAGTTTGTCGTTTCTGTTCAAATCGATCATCTTTTAACATACTTTTCGATCATATTAGCTCCTCGGAGTGTTTGTGCGCACGCTCCGCTGTTATAGTAGGTACTCTTTTGCGATATTTTAAAAGATACACATACAATACAATGTTAGTCGAATTTTACACTTTTTCGGTCACCGTGAAATATTTTGTCTTGATATTGACCGACTTTATATTGACCGTCGCATCGAGCCCGTTGCGTAGACACCTCGTTTGTGTAGACCGGACCTATGGCATTTTATAAACATCGCAATATGGATTCTGTTTGCAATAATTTTAGCGTTTTCACCTACTTTAGACACTTAATATTTGTCGTTTTGAAGCTCAGTTTGAAATGTTTTAGTTTGTCGTTTCTGTTCAAATCGATCATATTTTAGCATACTTTTCGATCATATTAGCTCACTGGAGTGTTTGTGTTCACGCTCCGTTGTTTAAATAGGTTCTTTCTTGCGTTATTTTAAAATATACATTCCATACAATGTTAGTCGAATTTTACACTTTTTCGGTCACCGTGAAATATTTTGTCTTGATATTAACCGACTTTATATTGACCGTCGCGTCGAGCCCGTTGCGTAGACACCTCGATTGTGTAGATCGGACCTGTTGCACTTCAAAAACATCGCAATATGGATTCTGTTTGCAATAATTTAAGCGTTTTTACCTACTTTAGACACTGAATATTTGTCGTTTTGAAGCTCAGTTTGAAATGTTTTAGTTTGTCGTTTCTGTTCAAATCGATCATCTTTTAACATACTTTTCGATCATATTAGCTCCTCGGAGTGTTTGTGCGCACGCTCCGCTGTTCTAGTAGTTACTCTCCTGCGTTATTTTAAAAGATACATGCCATACAATGTTAGTCGAATTTTATACTTTTTCGGTCACCGTGAAATATTTTGTATTGATATTAACCGACTTTATTTTGACCGTCGCATCGAGCCCGTAGCGTAGACACATCAATTGTGTAGATTGGACCTGTTGCACTTAAAAAACATCGCAATATGGTTTCTGTTTGCAAATTTTTTAGCGTTTTCACCTACTTTAGACACTGAATATTTGTCGTTTTGAATCTCAGTTTGAAATGTTTAAGTTTGTCGTTTCTGTTTAAATCCATCATATTTTAGCATACTTTTGAATCATATTAGCTCACCGAAATGGTTTTGCGCATGCTCTGTTGTTGAAATAGGTACTCTCTTGCGCTGTTTTAAAAGATACATCCCATACAATGTTAGTCGAATTTTGCACTTTTTCGGTCATCGTGAAATATTTTGTATTGATATTAACCGACTTAATATTGACCGTCGCATCGAGCCCGTAGCGAAGACATCTCGTTTGTGTAGATCGGACCTGTTACACTTCTAAAACATCGCAATATGGATTCTGTTTGCAATCATTTTAGCGTTTTCACCTACCTTAGTCACTGAATATTTGCCGTTTTAAAGCTTAGTTTGAAATGTTTTAGTTTGTCGTTTCTGTTAAAATTGATCATTTTTTAAGTGAACACTTCTTTAGCGGCGTTAAGCACTTAAGTGGGATGGGGGAATAATGTGAATCTCGCGTCAGGTCACGTGGGCTGATCGAAAAACCGTAAGACGGTTGGCGAAATTATGAATGTAAGTTGATATTTCTGAGAGATAAACTTTTGAATATAATTTAATATTATATAAATTGTAATGTTTGTGTACGATAGCGCAATAAATAAATATTGTATTCTTTAAAAATATTATACTTATTATTATTATTATTATCGTATTATTATGATTGTTTCATTATTATTATTATTATTATTATTATTGCATTATTATTATTATTGTTTTATTATTATTATTAAAATCATTATAATAATAATTATAATTATTATTATTATTGTATTCTATCATAAAAATGACAGTACTTTTATATTGATAATAACTATTCCAAAAAATCAAAAATGCACAACGTTGATATTCAAGTTTTCACTTCTGCCGGCACTCCCGGAGTGCAATTTTTCTAGCATACTTTTCGATTAAATAAGCTCACCAGAGTGTTTGTGCGCACGCTCTGCTGTTAAAATGGGTACTCTCCTGCGTTATTTTAAAAGATACATGATACATGCCATACAAAGTTAGTCGAATTTTACACTTTTTCGGTCATCGTGAAATATTTTGTCTTGATATTAACCGACTTTATATTGACCGTCGCGTCGAGGACGTTGCGTAGACACCTCGATTGTGTAGATCGGACCAGTTGCACTTCGAAAACATTGCAATATGGATTCTGTTTTCAATAATTTTAGCGTTTTCACCTACTTTAGACACTAATTATTTGTCGTTTTGAAGCTCAGTTTGAAATGTTTTAGTTTATCGTTTCTGTTCAAATCTATCATATTTTAGCATACTTTTCGATCATATTAGCTCACCGGAGTGTTTGTGCGCACGCTCCGTTGTTTAAATAGGTTCTTTCTTGCGTTATTTTAAAATATACATTCCATTCAATGTTAGTCGAATTTTACACTTTTTCGGTCACCGTGAAATATTTTGTCTTGATATTAACCGACTTTATATTGACCGTCGCGTCGAGCCCGTTGCGTAGACACCTCGATTGTGTAGATCGGACCTGTTGCACTTCGAAAACATTACAATATGGATTCTGTCTGCAATAATTTTAGCGTTTTCACCTACTTTAGACACTGAATATTTGTCGTTTTGAAGCTTAGTTTGAAATGTTTTAGTTTGTCGTTTCTGTTCAAATCGATCATCTTTTAACATACTTTTCGATCATATTTGCTCACCGGAGTGTTGTTGTTAAAATAGGTACTTTCTTTCGATATTTTAAAAGATACATCCCATACAAAGTGAGTCGAATTTTACACTTTTTTGGTCACCGTGAAATATTTTGTCTTGATATTAACCGACTTTATATTGACCGTCGCGTCGATGCCGTTGCGTAGACACCTTGTTCATTTAGAACGGACCTGTTACTTTAAAAACATCGCAATATGGATTCTGTTTGCAATAATTTTAGCGTTTTCACCTACCTTAGTCACTGAATATTTGCCGTTTTAAAGCTTAGTTTGAAATGTTTTAGTTTGTCGTTTCTGTTAAAATTGATCATTTTTTAAGTGAAAACTTCTTTAGCGGCGTTAAGCACTTTAGTGGGATGGGGGAATAATGTGAATCTCGCGTCAGGTCACGTGGGCTGATCGAAAAACCGTAAGACGGTTGGCGAAATTATGAATGTAAGTTGATATTTCTGAGAGATAAACTTTTTAATATAATTTAATATAATATAAATTGTAATGTTTGTGTACGATAGCGCAATAAATAAATATTGTATTCTTTAAAAATATAATACTTATTATTGAAGTGAAAACTTCTTTAGCGGCGTTGAGCACTTTTGTGGGATGGGGGAAAAATGTGAAACTCGCGTCAGGACACGTGACCTGATCGAAAAACCGTAAGACGGTTGGCGAAATTATGGATGTAAGTTGATTTTTCTGAGAGATAAACTTTTTAATGTAATTTAATATAATATAAATTGTAATGTTTGTGTACGATAGCGCAATAAATAAATATTGTATTCTATAAAAATATTATATTATTATTATTATTATTGTATTCTATCACAAAAATGATAGTACTTTTATATTGATAATAACTATTCCAAAAAATCAAAAATGCACAACGTTGATATTCAAGTTTTCACTTCTGCCGGCACTCCCGGAGTGCTTTCACAGTTTTTTATTATTATTGTATTATTATGATTGTTTCATTATTATTATTATTATTATTATTATTGCATTATTATTATTATTATTAAAATCATTATTATTATAATTATAAATATTATTATTATTGTATTCTATCACAAAAATGACAGTACTTTTATATTGATAATAACTATTCCAAAAAATCAAAAATGCACAACGTTGATATTCAAGTTTTCACTTCTGCCGGCACTCCCGGAGTGCAATTTTTCTAGCATACTTTTCGATTATATAAGCTCACCAGTGTGTTTGTGCGCACGCTTTGCTGTTAAAATGGGTACTCTCCTGCGTTATTTTAAAAGATACATGCCATACAAAGTTAGTCGAATTTTACACTTTTTCGGTCACCGTGAAATATTTTGTCTTGATATTCACCGACTTAATATTGACCGTCGCGTCGAGCCTGTTGCGTAGCCACCTCTTTTGTGTAGATCGGACCTGTTGCACTTCAAAAACATCGCAATATGGATTCTGTTTGCAATAATTTTAGGGTTTTCACCTACTTTAGACACTGAATATTTGTCGTTTTGAAGCTCAGTTTGAAATGTATTAGTTTGTCGTTTCTGTTCAAATCGATCATCTTTTAGCATACTATTCGATCAAATTAACTCACCGGAGTGTTTGTGCGCACGAACCGCTGTTGAAGTAGGTACTCTCTTGCGTTATTTTTAAAGATACATGCCATACAATGTTATTCGAATTTTACACTTTTTCGGTCACCGTGCAATATTTTGTCTTGATATTAACCGACTTTATATTGACCGTCGCGTCGAGCCCGTTGCGTAGACACCTCGTTTGTGTAGACCGGACCTGTTGCACTTCGAAAACATTGCAATATGGATTCTGTTTGCAATAATTTTAGCGTTTTCACCTACTTTAGACACTGAATATTTGTCGTTTTGAAACTCAGTTTGAAATGTTTTAGTTTGTCGTTTCTGTTCATATTGATCATCTTTTAGCATACTTTTCGATCATATGAGCTCACCGAAGTGGTTCTTCGAACGCTTAGCTATTAAAATAGCTAATTTTTTGCAATATTTTAAAAGATACATCCCATAAAAAGTTAGTCGAATTTTACACTTTTTCGGTCACCGTGAAAGCTTTTGTTTTGAAATCAACCGACTTTATATTGACCGTCGCATCGTGCCTGTTGCGGAGACACCTCGTTTGTGTAGATCGGACCTGTTGCACTTTAAAAACATCGCAATATGGATTCTGTTTGCAATATTTTTAACGTTTTCACCTACTTTAGACACTGAATATTTGTCGTTTTGAAGCTCAGTTTGAAATGTTTTAGTTTATCGTTTCTGTTCAAATCGATCATCTTTTAGCATATTTTTCGATCATATTAGCTCACCGAAGTGGTTTTGCGCACGCTTCGCTGTTTTTATAGGTACTCTTTTGCGAAATTTTAAAAAGATACATCCCATACAAAGTTAGTCGAATTTTACACTTTTTCGGTAACCGTGAAATATTTTGTATTGATATTAACCGACTTTATATTGACCGTCGCGTCGAGGCCGTTGCGTAGATACCTCGTGTGTGTAGACCGGACTTGTGTAATTTCATAAACATTGCAATATGGATTCTGTTTGCAATAATTTTAGCGTACGCTGAAATTATTGCAAACAGTGTAGACCGGACCTGTTGCACTTCAAAAACATCGCAATATGGATTCTGTTTGCAATAATTTTAGCGTTTTCACCCACTTTAGACACTGAATATTTGTCGAATTAAAGCTCAGTTTGAAATGTTTTAGTTTGTCGTTTCTGATCAAATCGATCATCTTTTAGTATACTTTTCGATCATATTAGCTCCTAGGAGTGTTTTTGCGCACGCTCCGCTGTTAAAATAGGTACTCTATTACATTTTTTTAAAAGATACATGCCATACAATGTTAGTCGAATTTTACACTTTTTCGGTCACCGTGAAATATTTTGTATTGATATTAACCGACTTTATTTTGACCGTCGCATCGAGCCCGTAGCGTAGACACATCAATTGTGTAGATTGGACCTGTTGCACTTTAAAAAACATCGCAATATGGTTTCTGTTTGCAAATTTTTTAGCGTTTTCACCTACTTTAGACACTGAATATTTGTCGTTTTGAAGCTCAGTTTGAAATGTTTTAGTTTGTCGTTTCTGTTTAAATCCATCATATTTTAGCATACTTTTGAATCATATTAGCTCACCGAAGTGGTTTTGCGCATGCTCTGTTGTTGAAATAGGTACTCTCTTGCGCTGTTTTAAAAGATACATCCCATACAATGTTAGTCGAATTTTACACTTTTTCGGTCATCGTGAAATATTTTGTATTGATATTAACCGACTTAATATTGACCGTCGCATCGAGCCCGTAGCGAAGACATCTCGTTTGTGTAGATCGGACCTGTTACACTTCTAAAACATCGCAATATGGATTCTGTTTGCAATAATTTTAGCGTTTTCACCTACTTTAAACACTGAATATTTGTCGTTTTGAAGCTCAGTTTGAAATGTTTTAGTTTGTCGTTCCTGTTCAAATCGATCATCTTTTAGCATACTTTTCAATCATGTTAGCTTACCGGAGTGTTTTTGCCCACACTTCGCTCTTCTATTAGGTACTCTCTGTGTTATTTTAAAAGATACATGCCATAGAATGTTAGTCGAATTTTACACTTTTTCGGTCATCGTGAAATATTTTGTCTTGATATTAACCGACTTTATATTGACCGTCGCGTCGAGGCCGTTGCGTAGACACCTCGATTGTGTAAATCGGACCTGTTGCACTTCAAAAACATTGCAATATGGATTCTGTTTCCAATAATTTTAGCGTTTTCACCTACTTTTGACACTGAATATTTGTCGTTTTGAAGCTCAGTTTGAAATGTTTTAGTTTGTCGTTTCTGTTCAAATCGATCATATTTTAGCATACTTTTCGATCATTTTAGCTCACCGGAGTGTTTGTGCGCACGCTCCGTTGTTTAAATAGGTTCTTTCTTGCGGTTTTTTAAAATATACATCCCATACAATGTTAGTCGAATTTTACACTTTTTCGGTCACCGTGAAATATTTTGTCTTGATATTAACCGACTTTATATTGACCGTCGCGTCGAGCCCGTTGCGTAGACACCTCGATTGTGTAGATCGGACCTGTTGCACTTCAAAAACATCGCAATATGTATTCTGTTTGCAATAATTTTAGCGTTTTTACCTACTTTAGACACTGAATATTTGTCGTTTTGAAGCTCAGTTTGAAATGTTTTAGTTTGTCGTTTCTGTTCAAATCGATCATCTTTTAGCATACTTTTCGATCATATTGCGTAGACACCTCGTTTGTGTTGATCGGACCTGTTGCACTTCAAAAACATCGCAATATGGATTCTGTGTGCAATAATTTTAGCGTTTTCACCCACTTTAGACACTGAATATTTGTCGAATTAAAGCTCAGTTTGAAATGTTTTAGTTTGTCGTTTCTGATCAAATCGATCATCTTTTAGTATACTTTTCGATCATATTAGCTCCTAGGAGTGTTTTTGCGCACGCTCCGCTGTTAAAATAGGTACTCTATTACATTTTTTTAAAAGATACATGCCATACAATGTTAGTCGAATTTTACACTTTTTCGGTCACCGTGAAATATTTTGTATTGATATTAACCGACTTTATTTTGACCGTCGCATCGAGCCCGTAGCGTAGACACATCAATTGTGTAGATTGGACCTGTTGCACTTCAAAAACATCGCAATATGGTTTCTGTTTGCAAATTTTTTAGCGTTTTCACCTACTTTAGACACTGAATATTTGTCGTTTTGAAGCTCAGTTTGAAATGTTTTAGTTTGTCGTTTCTGTTTAAATCCATCATATTTTAGCATACTTTTGAATCATATTAGCTCACCGAAGTGGTTTTGCGCATGCTCTGTTGTTGAAATAGGTACTCTCTTGCGCTGTTTTAAAAGATACATCCCATACAATGTTAGTCGAATTTTACACTTTTTCGGTCATCGTGAAATATTTTGTATTGATATTAACCGACTTAATATTGACCGTCGCATCGAGCCCGTAGCGAAGACATCTCGTTTGTGTAGATCGGACCTGTTACACTTCTAAAACATCGCAATATGGATTCTGTTTGCAATAATTTTAGCGTTTTCACCTACTTTAAACACTGAATATTTGTCGGTTTGAAGCTCAGTTTGAAATGTTTTAGTTTGTCGTTTCTGTTCAAATCGATCATCTTTTAGCATACTTTTCGATCATATTATCTCACCGGAGTTTTTTTTCGCACGCTCCGCTGTTCTTGTAGGTACTCTCTGCGTTAGTTTAAAAGATACATGCCATACAATGTTAGTCGAATTTTACACTTTTTCGGACACCGTGAAATATTTTGTCTTGATATTAACCGACTTTTTATTGACCGTCGCATCGAGCCCGTAGCGTAGACATCTCGTTTGTGTAGATCGGACCTGTTTCACTTCTAAAACATCGCAATATGGATTCTGTTTGCAATAATTTTAGCGTTTTCACCTACTTTAAACACTGAATATTTGTCGGTTTGAAGCTCAGTTTGAAATGTTTTAGTTTGTCGTTTCTGTTCAAATCGATCATCTTTAAGCATACTTTTCGATCATATTATCTCAACGGAGTTTTTTTTCGCACGCTCCGCTATTCTTGTTAGTCGAATTTAACAATTTTTCGGTCACCGTGAAATATTTTGTCTTGATATTAACCGACTTTTTATTGACCGTCGCGTAGAGCCCGTTGCGTAGACACCTCGTTTGTGTAGATCGGACCTGTTGCACTTTAACAACATCGCAATATGGATTCTGTTTGCAATAATTTTAGCGTTTTCACCTACTTTAGACACTGAATATTTGTCGTTTTAAAGCTCAGTTTGAAATGTTTTAGTTTGTCGTTTCTGTTCAAATCGATCATCTTTTAGCATACTTTTTGATCATATAAGCTCATTGAAGTGGTTCTTCGAACGCTTGGCTATTGAGATAGCTACTTTTTTGTGATATTTTAAAAGATACATCCCATACAAAGTTAGTCGAATTTTACACTTTTTCGGTCACCGTGAAATATTTTGTATTGATATTAACCGACTTTATTTTGACCGTCGCTTCGAGCCCGTAGCGTAGACACATCAATTGTGTAGATTTTACCTGTTGCACTTTAAAAACATCGCAATATGGATTCTGTTTGCAATAATTTTAGCGTTTTCACCTACTTTAGACACTGAATATTTGTCGTTTTGAAGCTCAGTTTGAAATGTTTTAGTTTGCCGTTTCTGTTCAAATCGATCATCTTTAAGCATACTTTTCGATCATATTAGCTCACCGAGTTGGTTCTGCGCACGCTTTGCTGTTAAAGTGAGCACTCTTTTGCGATAATTTAAAAGATTCATCCCATACAAAGTTAGTCGAATTTTACACTTTTTCGGTCACCGTGAAATATTTTGTATTGATATATACCGACTTTATATTGACCGTCGCATCGAGCCCGTTGCATAGACACATCGTTTGTGTAGATCGGACCTGTTTCTCTTCAAAAACATCGCAGTATAAATTCTGTTTGCAATAATTTTTGCGTTTTCAACTACTATAAACATGAATATTTGTCGTTTTAAAGCTTAGTTTGAAATGTTTTAGTTTGTCGTTCCTGTTCAAATCGATCATCTTTTAGCATACTTTTCGATCATGTTAGCTTACCGGAGTGTTTTTGCCCACACTTCGCTCTTCTATTAGGTACTCTCTGTGTTATTTTAAAAGATACATGCCATAGAATGTTAGTCGAATTTTACACTTTTTCGGTCATCGTGAAATATTTTGTCTTGATATTAACCGACTTTATATTGACCGTCGCGTCGAGGCCGTTGCGTAGACACCTCGATTGTGTAAATCGGACCTGTTGCACTTCAAAAACATTGCAATATGGATTCTGTTTCCAATAATTTTAGCGTTTTCACCTACTTTAGACACTGAATATTTGTCGTTTTGAAGCTCAGTTTGAAATGTTTTAGTTTGTCGTTTCTGTTCAAATCGATCATATTTTAGCATACTTTACGATCATATTAGCTCACCGGAGTGTTTGTGCGCAGGCTCCGTTGTTTAAATAGGTTCTTTCTTGCGGTTTTTTAAAATATACATCCCATACAATGTTAGTCGAATTTTACACTTTTTCGGTCACCGTAAAATATTTTGTCTTGATATTAACCGACTTTATATTGACCGTCGCGTCGAGCCCGTTGCGTAGACACCTCGATTGTGTAGATCGGACCTGTTGCACTTCAAAAACATCGCAATATGTATTCTGTTTGCAATAATTTTAGCGTTTTCACCTACTTTAGACACTGAATATTTGTCGTTTTGAAGCTCAGTTTGAAATGTTTTAGTTTGTCGTTTCTGTTCAAATCGATCATCTTTTAGCATACTTTTCGATCATATTGCGTAGACACCTCGTTTGTGTTGATCGGACCTGTTGCACTTCAAAAACATCGCAATATGGATTCTGTTTGCAATAATTTTAGCGTTTTCACCCACTTTAGACACTGAATATTTGTCGAATTAAAGCTCAGTTTGAAATGTTTTAGTTTGTCGTTTCTGATCAAATCGATCATCTTTTAGTATACATTTCGATCATATTAGCTCCTAGGAGTGTTTTTGCGCACGCTCCGCTGTTAAAATAGGTACTCTATTACATTTTTTTAAAAGATACATGCCATACAATGTTAGTCGAATTTTACACTTTTTCGGTCACCGTGAAATATTTTGTATTGATATTAACCGACTTTATTTTGACCGTCGCATCGAGCCCGTAGCGTAGACACATCAATTGTGTAGATTGGACCTGTTGCACTTCAAAAACATCGCAATATGGTTTCTGTTTCCAAATTTTTTAGCGTTTTCACCTACTTTAGACACTGAATATTTGTCGTTTTGAAGCTCAGTTTGAAATGTTTTAGTTTGTCGTTTCTGTTTAAATCCATCATATTTTAGCATACTTTTGAATCATATTAGCTCACCGAAGTGGTTTTGCGCATGCTCTGTTGTTGAAATAGGTACTCTCTTGCGCTGTTTTAAAAGATACATCCCATACAATGTTAGTCGAATTTTACACTTTTTCGGTCATCGTGAAATATTTTGTATTGATATTAACCGACTTAATATTGATCGTCGCATCGAGCCCGTAGCGAAGACATCTCGTTTGTGTAGATCGGACCTGTTACACTTCTAAAACATCGCAATATGGATTCTGTTTGCAATAATTTTAGCGTTTTCACCTACTTTAAACACTGAATATTTGTCGGTTTGAAGCTCAGTTTGAAATGTTTTAGTTTGTCGTTTCTGTTCAAATCGATTATCTTTTAGCATACTTTTCGATCATATTATCTCACCGGAGTTTTTTTTCGCACGCTCCGCTGTTCTTGTAGGTACTCTCTGCGTTAGCTTAAAAGATACATGCCATACAATGTTAGTCGAATTTTACACTTTTTCGGACACCGTGAAATATTTTGTCTTGATATTAACCGACTTTTTATTGACCGTCGCATCGAGCCCGTAGCGTAGACATCTCGTTTGTGTAGATCGGACCTGTTTCACTTCTAAAACATCGCAATATGGATTCTGTTTGCAATAATTTTAGCGTTTTCACCTACTTTAAACACTGAATATTTGTCGGTTTGAAGCTCAGTTTGAAATGTTTTAGTTTGTCGTTTCTGTTCAAATCGATCATCTTTTAGCATACTTTTCGATTATATAAGCTCACTGAAGTGGTTTTTCGAACGCTTGGCTATTGAAATAGCTACTTTTTTGTGATATTTTAAAAGATACATCCCATACAAAGTTAGTCGAATTTTACACTTTTTCGGTCACCGTGAAATATTTTGTATTGATATTAACCGACTTTATTTTGACCGTCGCTTCGAGCCCGTAGCGTAGACACATCAATTGTGTAGATTTTACCTGTTGCACTTTAAAAACATCGCAATATGGATTCTGTTTGCAATAATTTTAGCGTTTTCACCTACTTTAGACACTGAATATTTGTCGTTTTGAAGCTCAGTTTGAAATGTTCTAGTTTGTCGTTTCTGTTCAAAAAGATCATCTTTTAACATACTTTTCGATCATATTAGCTTCTCGGAGTGTTTGTGCGCTCGCTTTGCTGTTCTAGTAGGTACTCTTTTGCGATATTTTTAAAGATACATCCCATACAAAGTTAGTCGAATTTTACACTTTTTCGGTCACCGTGAAATATTTTGTCTTGATATTAACCGACTTCATATTGACCGTCGCGTCGAGCCCGTTGCGTAGACACCTAATTTGTGTAGATCGGACTTGTTGCACTTTAAAAATATCGCAATATGGATTCTGTTTGCAATAATTTTAGCGTTTTCACCTACTTTAGACACTGAATATTTGTCGTTATGAAGCTCAGTTTGAAATGTTTTAGTTTGTCGTTTCTGTTCAAATCGATCATCTTTTAGCATATTTTTCTTTTTTATTAGCTCACCGAAGTGGTTCTGCGCACGCTCCGCTATTCTAGTAGGTACGCTTTTGCGATATTTTAAAAGATACATCCCATACAATGTTAGTCGAATTTTACACTTTTTCGGTCACCGTGAAATATTTTGTCTTGATATTAACCGACTTTATATTGACCGTCGCGTGGATGCCGTTGCGTAGACACGTCGTTTATGTATAAAGGACCTGTGACATTTTAAAAACATTGAAATATGGATTCTCTTTGCAATAATTTTAGCGTTTTCACCTACTTTAGACACTGAATATTTGTCATTTTGAAGCTCAGTTTGAAATGTTTTAGTTTGCCGTTTCTGTTCAAATCGATCATCTTTAAGCATACTTTTCGATCATATTAGCTCACCGAGTTGGTTCTACGCACGCTTTGCTGTTAAAGTGAGCACTCTTTTGCGATTATTTAAAAGATACATCCCATACAAAGTTAGTCTAATTTTTCACTTTTTCGGTCACCGTGAAATATTTTGTATTGATATATACCGACTTTATAGTGACCGTCGCATCGAGCCCGTTGCATAGACACATCGTTTGTGTAGATCGGACCTGTTTCTCTTCAAAAACATCGCAGTATAAATTCTGTTTGCAATAATTTTAGCGTTTTCAACTACTATAGACATGAATATTTGTCGTTTTAAAGCTTAGTTTGAAATGTTTTAGTTTGTCGTTCCTGTTCAAATCGATCATCTTTTAGCATACTTTTCGATCATGTTAGCTTACCGGAGTGTTTTTGCCCACAATTCGCTCTTCTATTAGGTACTCTCTGTGTTATTTTAAAAGATACATGCCATAGAATGTTAGTCGAATTTTACACTTTTTCGGTCATCGTAAAATATTTTGTCTTGATATTAACCGACTTTATATTGACCGTCGCGTCGAGGCCGTTGCGTAGACACCTCGATTGTGTAAATCGGACCTGTTGCACTTCAAAAACATTGCAATATGGATTCTGTTTCCAATAATTTTAGCGTTTTCACCTACTTTAGACACTGAATATTTGTCGTTTTGAAGCTCAGTTTGAAATGTTTTAGTTTGTCGTTTCTGTTCAAATCGATCATATTTTAGCATACTTTTCGATCATATTAGCTCACCGGAGTGTTTGTGCGCACGCTCCGTTGTTTAAATAGGTTCTTTCTTGCGGTTTTTTAAAATATACATCCCATACAATGTTAGTCGAATTTTACACTTTTTCGGTCACCGTGAAATATTTTGTCTTGATATTAACCGACTTTATATTGACCATCGCGTCGAGCCCGTTGCGTAGACACCTCGATTGTGTAGATCGGACCTGTTGCACTTCAAAAACATCGCAATATGTATTCTGTTTGCAATAATTTTAGCGTTTTCACCTACTTTAGACACTGAATATTTGTCGTTTTGAAGCTCAGTTTGAAATGTTTTAGTTTGTCGTTTCTGTTCAAATCGATCATCTTTTAGCATACTTTTCGATCATATTGCGTAGACACCTCGTTTGTGTTGATCGGACCTGTTGCACTTCAAAAACATCGCAATATGGATTCTGTTTGCAATAATTTTAGCGTTTTGACCTACTTTAGACACTGAATATTTGTCGTTTTAAAGCTTAGTTTGAAATGTTTTAGTTTGTCGTTTCTATTCAAATCGATCATCTTTTAGCATTTTTTTCGTTTTTATTAGCTCACCTGAGTTTTTTAGCGCACGATCTGCTGTTCTAGTAGGTACTTTCTGCGTTATTTTAAAAGATACATGCCATACAATGTAAGTCAAATTTTACACTTTTTCGGTTACCGTGAAATATTTTGTCCTGATATTAACCGACTTTTTATTGACCGTCGCGTCGAGCCCGTTGCGTAGACACCTCGTTTTTGTAGATCGGACCTGTTGCACTTCAAAAACATTGCAATATGGATTCTGTTTTCAATAATTTTAGCGTTTTCACCTACTTTAAACACTGAATATTTGTCGTTTTAAAGCTTAGTTTGAAATGTTTTAGTTTGTCGTTTCTGTTCAAATCGATCATCTTTTAGCATACTTTTCGATCATACTAGCTCACCGGAGTGTTTGTGCGCACGCTTCGTTGTTGAAATAGGTACTCTCTTGCGTTATTGTAAAAGATACATCCCATACAAAGTTAGTCGAATTTTACACTTTTTCGGTCACCGTGAAATATGTTGTATTGATATTAATCGACTTTCGCATTGTATTGATATAAATCGACTTTTCCTAATATTAATAAACACATCGATTGAGTAGATCGGACATGTTGCACTTCAAAAACATCGCAATATGGATTCTGTTTGCAATAATTTTAGCGTTTTGACCTACTTTAGACACTGAATATTTGTCGTTTTAAAGCTTAGTTTGAAATGTTTTAGTTTGTCGTTTCTATTCAAATCGATCATCTTTTAGCATTTTTTTCGTTTTTATTAGCTCACCTGAGTTTTTTAGCGCACGATCTGCTGTTCTAGTAGGTACTTTCTGCGTTATTTTAAAAGATACATGCCATACAATGTAAGTCAAATTTTACACTTTTTCGGTTACCGTGAAATATTTTGTCCTGATATTAACCGACTTTTTATTGACCGTCGCGTCGAGCCCGTTGCGTAGACACCTCGTTTTTGTAGATCGGACCTGTTGCACTTCAAAAACATTGCAATATGGATTCTGTTTTCAATAATTTTAGCGTTTTCACCTACTTTAAACACTGAATATTTGTCGTTTTAAAGCTTAGTTTGAAATGTTTTAGTTTGTCGTTTCTGTTCAAATCGATCATCTTTTAGCATACTTTTCGATCACATTAGCTTACCGAAATGGTTCTGCGCACGCTCCGCTGTTGAAGTAGGTACTCTTTTGCGATATTTTAAAAGATACATCCCATACAAAGTAAGTCGAATTTTACACTTTTTCGGTCACCGTGAAATATTTTGTCTCGATACTAACCGTCTTTATATTGACCGTCGCGTCGAGCCCGTTGCGTAGATACCTCGTTTGTGTAGACCGGACTTGTTGCACTTCAAAAACATCGCAATGTGGATTCTGTTTGCAATAATTTTAGCGTTTTCACCTACTTTAGACACTGAATATTTGTCGTTTTAAAGCTTAGTTTGAAATGTTTTAGTTTGCCGTTTCTGTTCAAATCGATCATCTTTTAGCATACTTTTCGATCATACTAGCTCACCGGAGTGTTTGTGCGCACGCTTCGTTGTTGAAATAGGTACTCTCTTGCGTTATTGTAAAAGATACATCCCATACAAAGTTAGTCGAATTTTACACTTTTTCGGTCACCGTGAAATATGTTGTATTGATATTAATCGACTTTCGCATTGTATTGATATAAATCGACTTTTCCTAATATTAATAAACACATCGATTGAGTAGATCGGACATGTTGCACTTCAAAAACATCGCAATATGGATTCTGTTTGCAATAATTTTAGCGTTTTCACCTACTTTAGACACAAAATATTTGTCGTTTTAAAGCTTAGTTTGAAATGTTTTAGTTTGTCGTTTCTGTTCAAATCGATCATCTTTTAGCATACTTTTCGATCATATTAGCTCCTAGGAGTGTTTTTGCGCACGCTCCGCTGTTAAAGTAGGTACTCTTTTGCAATATTTTAAAAGATACATCCCATACAATGTTAGTCGAATTTTACACTTTTTCGGTCACCTTGAAATATTTTGTCTTGATATTAACCGACTTTTTATTGACCGTCGCGTCGAACCCGTTGCGTAGACACATCGGTTGTGTAGATGGTACATGTCGCACTTCAAAAACATCGCAATATGGATTCTGTTTGCAATAATTTTAGCGTTTTCACCTACTTTAGACACTGAATATTTGTCGTTTTAAAGCTCAGTTTGAAATGTTTTAGTTTGTCGTTTCTGTTCAAATCGATCATCTTTTAGCATACTTTTCGATCATATTAGCTCACCAGAGTGTTTTTGCGCACGATCTGCTGTTCTAGTAGGTACTTTCTGCGTTATTTTAAAAGATACATGCCATACAATGTAAGTCAAATTTTACACTTTTTCGGTTACCGTGAAATATTTTGTCCTGATATTAACCGACTTTTTATTGACCGTCGCGTCGAGCCCGTTGCGTAGACACCTCGTTTTTGTAGATCGGACCTGTTGCACTTCAAAAACATTGCAATATGGATTCTGTTTTCAATAATTTTAGCGTTTTCACCTACTTTAAACACTGAATATTTGTCGTTTTAAAGCTTAGTTTGAAATATTTAAGTTTGTCGTTTCTGTTCAAATCGATCATCTTTTAGCATACTTTTCGATCACATTAGCTTACCGAAATGGTTCTGCGCACGCTCCGCTGTTGAAGTAGGTACTCTTTTGCGATATTTTAAAAGATACATCCCATACAAAGTAAGTCGAATTTTACACTTTTTCGGTCACTGTGAAATATTTTGTCTCGATACTAACCGTCTTTATATTGACCGTCGCGTCGAGCCCGTTGCGTAGATACCTCGTTTGTGTAGACCGGACTTGTTGCACTTCAAAAACATCGCAATGTGGATTCTGTTTGCAATAATTTTAGCGTTTTCACCTACTTTAGACACTGAATATTTGTCGTTTTGAAGCTCAGTTTGAAATGTTTTAGTTTGTCGTTTCTGTTCAAATCGATCATATTTTAGCATACTTTTCGATCATATTAGCTCACCGAAGTGTTTGTGCGCACGGTCCGTTGTTTAAATAGGTTCTTTCTTGCGTTATTTTAAAATATACATTCCATACAATGTTAGTCGAATTTTACACTTTTTCGGTCACCGTGAAATATTTTGTCTTGATATTAACCGACTTTATATTGACCGTCGCGTCGAGCCCGTTGCGTAGACACCTCGATTGTGTAGATCGAACCTGTTTCACTTCTAAAACATCGCAATATGGGTTCAATTTGCAATAATTTTAGCGTTTTCACCTACTTTAGACACTGAGTATTTGTCGTTTTGAAGCGCAGTTTGAAATGTTTTAGTTTGTCATTTCTGTTTAAATCCATCATATTTTAGCATATTTTTCGATCATATTAGCTCATTGGAGTGTTTATGCGCAAGCTACGTTGTTGAAATAGGTTTTTTTTTGCGATATTTTAAAAGATACATCCCATACAATTTAGTCGAATTTTACACTTTTTCGGTCATCGTGAAATATTTTGTCTTAATATTAACCGAATTTATATCGACCGTCGCGTCGAGCCCGTAGCGTATACACATTGATTGTGTAGATTGGACCTGTTGCACTTCAACAACATCGCAATATGGATTCTGTTTGCAATAATTTTAGCGTTTTCACCGACTTTAGACACTGAATATTTGTCGTTTTAAAGCTCAGTTTGAAATGTTTAAGTTTGTCGTTTCTGTTCAAATCGATCATCTTTTAGCATACTCTTCGATCATATTAGCTCATCGGAGTGTTTTTGCGCACGCTCCGCTGTTAAAGTAGGTATTCTCTGCGTAATTTTAAAAGATACATGCCATACAATGTTAGTCGAATTTTACACTTTTTCGGTCACCGTGAAATATTTTGTCTTTATATTAACCGACTTTATATTGACCGTCGCGTCGAGCCCGTTGCGTAGACACCTTGTTTGTAAAGATCGGACCTGTTGCACTTCTAAAACATTGCAATATGAATTTTGTTTGCAATAATTTTAGCGTTTTCACCTACTTTATACACTGAATATTTGTCGTTTTAAAACTTAGTTTGAAATGTTTTAGTTTGTCGTTTCTGTTCAAATCGATCATCTTTTAGCATACTTTTCGATCATATTATCTCACCGGAGTTTTTTTCGCACGCTCCGCTGTTCTTGTAGGTACTTTCTGCGTAAGTTTAAAAGATTCATGCCATACAATGTTAGTCGAACTTTACACTTCGGTCACCGTGAAATATTTTGTCTTGATATTAACCGACTTTTTATTGACCGTCGCGTAGAGCCCGTTGCGTAGACACCTCGTTTGTGTAGACCGGACCTGTTGCACTTCAAAAACATCGCAATACGGATTCTGTTTGCAATAATTTTAGCGTTTTTACCTACTTTAAACACTGAATAATTGTCGTTTTTAAGCTCAGTTTGAAATGTTTTAGTTTGTTGTTACTGTTCAAATCGATCATCTTTTAACATACTTTTCGATCATATAAGCTCTTCGGAGTGTTTGTGCGCACGCTCCGCTGTTCTAGTAGGTACTCTTTTGCGATATTTTAAAAGATACATACCATACAATGTTAGTCGAATTTTACACTTTTTCGGTCACCGTGAAATATTTTGTCTTGATATTAACCGACTTTATATTGACCGTCGCGTCGAGCCCGTTGCGTAGACACCTAATTTGTGTAGATCGGACTTGTTGCACTTTAACAATATCGCAATATGGATTCTGTTTGCAATAATTTTAGCGTTTTCACCTACTTTAGACACTGAATATTTGTCGTTTTGAAAATCAGTTTGATATGTTATAATTTGTCGTTTATGTTCAAATCGATCATCTTTTAGCATACTTTTCGATCATATTGCGTAGACACCTCGTTTGTGTTGATCGGACCTGTAGCACTTAAAAAACATCGCAATATGGATTCTGTTTGCAATAATTTTAGCGTTTTGACCTACTTTAGACACTGAATATTTGTCGTTTTAAAGCTTAGTTTGAAATGTTTTAGTTTGTCGTTTCTATTAAAATTGATCATTTTTTAAGTGAAAACTTCTTTAGCGGCGTTAAGCACTTTAGTGGGATGGGGGAATAATGTGAATCTCGCGTCAGGTCACGTGGGCTGATCGAAAAACCGTAAGACGGTTGGCGAAATTATGAATGTAAGTTGATATTTCTGAGAGATAAACTTTTTAATATAATTTAATATAATATAAATTGTAATGTTTGTGTACGATAGCGCAATAAATAAATATTGTATTCTTTAAAAATATAATACTTATTATTATTATTATTATTATTATTGTATTATTATGATTGTTTCATTATTATTATTATTATTATTATTTTTGCATTATTATTATTATTGTATTATTATTATTATTAAAATCATTATTATTATAATTTTAATAATTATTATTATTGTATTCTATCACAAAAATGACAGTACTTTTATATTGATAATAACTATTCCAAAAAATCATAAATGCTCAACGTTGATATTCAAGTTTTCACTTCTGCCGGCACTCCCGTAGTGCAATTTTTCTAGCATACTTTTCGATTATATAAGCTCACCAGAGTGTTTGTGCGCATGCTCTGCTGTTAAAATGGGTACTCTCCTGCGTTATTTTAAAAGATACATGCCATACAAAGTAAGTCGAATTTTACACTTTTTCGGTCACCGTGAAATATTTTGTCTTGATATTCACCGACTTTATATTGACCGTCGCGTCGAGCCTGTTGCGTAGCCACCTCGTTTGTGTAGATCGGACCTGTTGCACTTCAAAAACATCGCAATATGGATTCTGTTTGCAATAATTTTAGGGTTTTCACCTACTTTAGACACTGAATATTTGTCGTTTTGAAGCTCAGTTTGAAATGTATTAGTTTGTCGTTTCTGTTCAAATTGATCATCTTTTAGCATACTTTTCGATCAAATTAACTCACCGGAGTGTTTGTGCGCACGCACCGCTTTTGAAGTAGGTACTTTTTTGCGTTATTTTAAAAGATACTGTACCGTTGTACATGTTTTATGTGTAATAAATTGAGTAGGTACCTTAATATATTTAGTATTCATCGGATCCACATTAACATTTTCATCACATTATCTTTGTTTTTCCATGCTTTCATTTCCTTTTTCCATCCAAAGATTGCTGGTCCGTTTGCTGTAAACACGAACATAAGAGTTAATCATAGATTCTATCTACCATAACGCAGTTTGTATTTTCTCCCTAAAAAGTCGTACTGTAGACATTAAACTATAGGCATTACCTGCCTTTCTACTCTTCTTATTACTATTACTCTGTATTTTTATCTTTATTGACATGGTTGTTATGACAATATCTTTCAAAGTCTGACAACTTCTATCAAAGTCTATTACTTTTTCGGGTTTAATCCTCGGTAAACCACCAGTATTCATGTTCTATTTTTGAACCTACCTCGATCTAAATTTGAACGGCCTAGGTTCCCTATATAACCTAAGCCTTAACTTTTTTCATTCAATTCATTCGATTCCGAGTTCTAAGCTCGAACAGTTCTATTATACTTCAAGAAATAAACACTCTACATCTTCCCTCAAGAAGTCTTGAAGAACCGCCGGTGACTGCTGTAACACCTCCTCACGCTAGGGGAGGGACCGGACACCGGAGGAGTATCCGAGCCCATTGACTGCAGTAACACCTCCTCGCTCTAGGGGAGGGACCTGTCTCCTTCTCGGAAGAGGATCCGAGACCAAGTACTTCTGGCACTCCAACTGATCATAACATTTTCTATATAGTGCCCGTTACCCTCATTACTGCTGTGAGTCACTCCCTCACGGCGCCTGTCACCGCTGCACATCGGCGTCGCTGCTCTTCACGGCGCCTGTCACCGCTGCACATCGGCGTCACTGCTCTTCACGGCGCCTGTCACCGCTGCACATCGGCGTCGCTGCTACCTCCGCTGTGTCGGCCCTGCACTCCGACGCCGCCCTTTGCTACCTCCAGGACAATACTTATTGAAGATTTGAAGATACTTACTCACACCCACTGCACTTTACTTACATTCATACAGACATCACCTCATTTCATATTTCGGTACTGTATTTTTTTTTGTTTCAATATAAATTCTATTCCCTCTTCTACCTCTTTCTTTTACCTTCTTCTACTTCTCCACATTTGTCGCTTCACGACAAATTGGCGCCCAACTTTTAGTCTTCAGTCTTCCCTCTTTCTTTATTTTCTTACATCTCATTTTTTTCATCTTCTATCTTTTTCTAAATTCAAAAATAACACTTTATCTAGTGTTCTTTACCTTTTCACCCTCTTTACCTTATCACCCTCTTTGGCTATCTCTTTTGGATAACATATTATTAACTCCTTCACTATCTTCATATCTTAACCCCTTCACTACCATCTCATATCATCCTAAATCTTAACACCTTAACTATAATTTCAGAACTCAACTCCTTGAAACTCGGAGATAGTAAAATTTTGTTTTAGTTAATTTAACTTGAGAATTATTAACTTAACTAAATCTACCTTAATTGGTCTTAAGTTAACTTTGTTCTTTTAACTTAACTTTGATTTAAATAACTGTTCTCTAATTAACTTAACTTGAGAAGAATTATTAACTTAACTAAATCTACCTTAATTGGTCTTAAGTTAACTTTGTTCTTTTAACTTAACTTTGATTTAAATAATTGTTCTCTAATTAACTTAATTAACTGAGAACTCTTATTTTTCTTAAACTCTCTACCTATTTAATTTTACTCTCCGATTTTCTTTCTCAACCTATATCTTCACTAATTCACTTTAATCACTATTTGAAGAGGAATTAAGGTACTCAATTTTATTTTTAACTTTTATTTTTAACTTTTTAACTTTTTAATTTTTTAACTTAAGGGACTCTAAGTCCCTTACGTTAACTCGGGAGGCTCTAAACCTCTTCTCTTTACTTAAGGGACTCTAAATCCATTACGTTAACTCGGGAAACTATAAACCTCTTCTCTTTACTTAAGGGACTCTAAACCCCTTAGTACTAACTAGTACGTTCTTTTGAGCGGTTGATTACTCGTTAAATAAGACTTAGGTCCGAGCGGTTGATTACTCGTTAAATAAGCCTTAGATTGGAGCGGTTGATTACTCCTTAAGTAAGCCTAGATCAAACTTTTTTTTTTCCATCTATGGAGCGGTTGACAACTCCTTAAATAAGCCTGTCGTTATTGAGGAATTCTTTTCTAGAGTGGCAGTCATTGAATGTGAACTCCACCCTTACGGTATGAAGATGATAGAATGCTAGAAGAAGAATAAATATTTTTATGTGAGTTTGTATATTAGGCGAAATAGATTCCTAGGTTTTCTTTAGGTCTTCTTTCAAAATTTTTTCTCTAAGTCGAAAATTTTTCTGGGGTTAAATGTACCGTTGTACATGTTTTATGTGTAAAAATTGAGTACCTTAATATATTTAGTATTCATCGGATCCACATTAACATTTTCATCACATTATCTTTGTTTTTCCATGCTTTCATTTCCTTTTTCCATCCAAAGATTGCTGGTTCGTTTGCTGTAAACACGAACATAAGAGTTAATCATAGATTCTATCTACCATAACGCAGTTCGTGTTTTCTCCCTAAAAAGTCGTACTGTAGACATTAAACTATAGGCATTACCTGCCTTTCTACTCTTCTTATTACTATTACTCTGTATTTTTGGATTATTGATGTTTTCTAATCCTTTTTGAATAATATTTATTGTGAATCTAAAAATGTCAAACTTTCAAAGCTCTGTTATTCTACTTTTCTTTACATAATACTGTAAAAATAGTTGTGTTTTACCTTTGTTTGCAATTTTCCTTTAATTTGCATTGGGTGATGATTCGTTTTCCTGTATTTTTGTAATTTGCTTGATTTTTGACGGTATTTTTATCTTTATTGACATGGTTGTTATGACAATATCTTTCAAAGTCTGACAACTTGAAGCTCAGTTTGAAATGTTTTAGTTTGTCGTTTCTATTTAAATCGATCATGTTTTAGCATACTTTTCGATCACATCAGCTCACCGAAGTGGTTCTGCGCACGCTCCGCTGTTGAAGTAGGTACTCTTTTGCGATATTTTAAAAGATACATCCCATACAAAGTTAGTCGAATTTTACACTTTTTCGGTCACCGTGAAATATTTTGTCTTGATATTAACCGACTTTATATTGAACGTCGCGTCGAGCCCGTTGCGTAGATACCTCGTTTGTGTAGACCGGACATCGCTATGTGGATTCTGTTTGCAATAATTTTAGCGTTTTCACCTACTTTAGACACTGAATATTTGTCGTTTTAAAGCTCAGTTTGAAATGTTTTTGTTTGTCGTTTCTTTTCAAATCGATCATCTTTTAGCATACTTTCCGATCACATTAGCTTACCGAAATGGTTTTGCGCACGCTCCGCTGTTGAAGTAGGTACTCTCTGCGTTATTTTAAAAGATACATGCCATTCAAATGTTAGTCGAATGTTACACTTTTTCGGTAACCGTGAAATATTTTTTATTGATATTAACCGACTTAATATTGACCGTCGCGTCGAGGCCGTTGCGTAGATACCTCGTGTGTGTAGACCGGACCTGTGACATTTCATAAACATTGCAATATGGATTCTGTTTGGAATATTTTTAGCGTTTTCACCTACTTTAGACACTGAATATTTGTCGTATTAAAGCTCAGTTTGAAATGTTTTAGTTTGTCGTTTCTGATCAAATCGATCATCTTTTAGTATACTTTGCGATCATATTAGCTCCTAGGAGTGTTTTTGCGCTCGCTCCGCTGTTTAAGTAGGTACTCTCTGCGTTTTTTGAAAAGATATATGCCATACAATGGCAGTCGAATTTTACACTTTTTCGGTCACCGTGAAATATTTTGTATTGATATTAACCGACTTTATTTTGACCGTCGCATCGAGCCCGTAGCGTAGACACATTAATTGTGTAGATCGGACCTGTTGCACCTCAAAAACATCGCAATATGGATTCTGTTTGCAATAATTTAAGCGTTTTCACCTACTATAAACACGGAATATTTGTCGTTTTGAAGCTCAGTTTGAAATATTTTAGTTTGTCGTTTCTGTTCAAATCGATCATCTTTTAGCATATTTTTCATTTTTATTAGCTCACCGAAGTGGTTCTGCGCACGCTTCGCTATTCTAGTAGGAACGCTTTTGCGATATTTTAAAAGATACATCCCATACAAAGTTAATCGAATTTTACACTTTTTCGGTCACCGTGAAATATTTTGTCTTGATATTAACCGACTTTATATTGGCCGTCGCGTGGATGCCGTTGCGTAGACACGTCGTTTATGTAGAAAGGACCTGTGGCATTTTAAAAACATTGAAATATGGATTCTGTTTGCAATAATTTTAGCGTTTTCACCTACTTTAGACACTGAATATTTGTCATTTTGAAGCTCAGTTTGAAATGTTTTAGTTTGCCGTTTCTGTTCAAATCGATCATCTTTAAGCATACTTTTCGATCATATTAGCTCACCGAGTTGGTTTTGCGCACGCTCCGCTGTTAAAGTGAGCACTCTTTTGCGATAATTTAAAAGATACATCCCATACAAAGTTAGTCGAATTTTACGCTTTTTCGGTAACCGTGAAATATTTTGTATTGATATTAACCGACTTTATATTGACCGTCGCGTCGAGCCCGTTGCATAGACACATCGTTTGTGTAGATCGGACCTGTAACTCTTCAAAAACATCGCAGTATAGATTCTGTTTGCAATAATTTTAGCGTTTTCAACTATTTTAGACATGAATATTTGTCGTTTTAAAGCTAAGTTTGAAATGTTATAGTTTGTTGTTTCTGTTCTAATCGATCATCTTTTAGGATGCTTTTTGATCGTATTAGCTCACCAAAGTGTTTGTTCGCACGCACCGCTGTTAAAGTAGGTACTCTATTACGTTATTTTAAAAGATACATGCCATACAATGTTAGTCGAACTTTACACTTTTCGGTCACCGTGAAATATTTTGTCTTGATATTTATCGCCGGCAACAACTTATATTACCTATTTTGAGCGGCTGCGTGACCTATACTTACGTGAAAATCCAGAATTCATATACATTATAGGAGACTTTAATTTACCTGATATTGACTGGGTAAAAACCGATGACTGTTGCTATCTAAAACCAGCTCCTAACAACAACTATGCTAAGTCTTCGGTCGCACTTTTAAATACCATGCCTATCTTGAATGTACATCAATATAACTCTTATCGCAACGTAAACAATAGAACGCTGGACTTGTTATTATGCAGTGTGCCGCTTCGAATGAGCGATGATCTAATCTCGCTTGTACCTGTTGATAAAAACCATCGAGCTTTTATATCATACCTACAAGTAAATGCTGATAAGTACTTGTCAAAATCAGTGCGCTCCGCTTACTGCTTTCACAAAGCCGATTATGAATTAATTAATAAGGAGATTCTTGCTATTGATTGGGTGACTGAGTTGACTAGCGATGACGTGAATGTGTGTGTGGATGTTCTGTATGAGTATGTCTATGATATAATTAAAAAACATGTGCCTTCCAAGATATTAAAACCTTCTGCTTATCCAATGTGGTTCACGAGAGAACTCATTAGACTCCATAGATTAAAAAATAAGGCTTGGGTTGCCTATAAACGACGCTCTCACCTCAAAGAACACTATGAACTCTTTTCCTTATACCGCCGTAATTTTAAGTCGTTATCGACAGTTACTTTTCGTAAATACATAAACAACTTAGAAAATGATATCTCAAAAAATGTAAAAACTTTTTGGCGCTACGTATTCAGTAAAAAAGGCAACAAAAGTGCATACCCAGACAAGATGTTATACAATAATACTTCATCTAGTGATCCTGTGGAAATCTGCACATTGTTTGCACGTTTCTTTCAGTCAGTGTATGAACCGTCCCAACTTGACCTTGCAAAATTGGTAGCGGAGAATACTACTACTGCCGATGGGAGAGACAACATTTCCAATCTTCACATTTTACTTAGCACTGTCGAGAAAGAACTTTCATTGTTGGACATCTCCAAAGGAGCTGGGCCAGACCAAATACCACCACTTTTTCTCAAATATACTGCGAAGACGATATCACTTCCGATATACCTAATCTTAAACAAAAGCTTGCATTCCGGTCAATTCCCAGAAAGGTGGAAACTAGCAAATATTACTCCCATTCACAAAGATCATAGCAAAGCGGATGTAACTAATTACCGACCCATTTCAATACTCTCGGTTATGCCGAAAGTGTTTGAAAAATTGGTTCACCAGTCTTTGTATCCAATGATATCGAGATACATATTACCAAATCAGCATGGGTTTGTTCGTAATCGTTCGACCACTACCAACCTTGCTTTGTATACTTCCTTTTTGTATGAAGCCCTGGACAATAATGAACAAGTCGACTCCATCTATACTGATTTTAAAAAAGCCTTTGATAAGGTTGACCACCTGATACTAATGGAGAAGCTAGCGTACAATGGTATAAAGGGTTCACTTTTGAGATGGTTTGCATCTTATGTTCATAACAGAAAGCAAAGAGTTGTTTTGAACAGCTTTGAATCTGATATGTTTAATGTCACATCTGGTGTGCCTCAAGGCTCCATTCTGGGGCCATTTCTTTTTGTAATGTATATCAATGATATTGTTAACTGTATTAACCACTCATATTTTGAACTTTACGCAGACGATCTCAAAATATATAGAATCATTCGCTCTGTAGATGACTGCTTACTCTTGCAAGAGGACTTGACATCGCTCCATAACTACTGCATCGCAAATAAACTTCACTTAAATCTTAGTAAATGTAAAATTATGACTTTCACGCGGAAAAGACACCCTGTAATGCACACATTTTCTATAAACGGCACTAACCTCGAAAGAGTGGTCAGCATCAGGGATCTTGGAGTAATTCTTGACGCTAAGCTCACGTTCAGTTTACATGTGGAATCAATTAAATGCAAGGCGTACAGAATGTTTGGTTTTGTTTCTAGAAACTCTTTGGTGTTTGCAAGGCCGTACACATATTTACACTTATATCACACTTTAATAAGACCTATTTTAGAATATGCAGTGATCATATGGGATCCATTTTATAAGACTTATGATTCTGAAATAGAAAAAATTCAAAAGAAATTCTTTAAAATGATAAGTTATAGATGCTTCCGTCACTGTGATAATTATGCCAATCTGCTAGACAAGTTTAGTCTTCTTAGCTTGCGACAGAGACGTATCCAACTGGAAGCAGTTTTTCTTTATAAAATTCTAAATAATCACATTGATTGCACAAAATTCGTGGATAAAATTAGCTACAGAGTTCCTGTTCGCCGAACTAGAAATAATAGCAAAACCCTATTTCATATACCCACTTGTCGTACCAATGCAGGAAAGCGCTCGCCAATGTATCGTATGTTAAAACGTTATAATCAACTGTTTGCACACGAGGTAGACCCTTTCCAATATGATATGACACGTAAATATAAGGACCATGTCATAAATATTCTTAAATGCGATGATACCGCCATCATATAACTACACAATTACAATAGTATCATACTTGTTTGTGTTAACTAATAGACAATAGTGTTGTACTGTACTGTCGCTACAATAATAGTTGTGTAAGTAGTCACAACCGCATTTGTAGACGACAAATTCTACCAATACTCAGCCATTTCTTTTTGTGTTGATTTTCTGTTTAATATCGTGCTATGTAACGTAATTTATTATATTTGAATAATTTTCCAATGCCATCTTAAATTTATTTAACTTACCAATAATCCAATTTCGTAACTTATCTCATAATTGAAATGTAAGCTATTATGACAGTAGCCTTCTGTTTCTTACTCATCTACGGAACATGTTGTTGGTGTGTACTTACTATGTAACTATGTATTTTTTTTTTACACTTTTGTACATTACCGTTTGTGTTCTTCCAATTAATAAAAATAAAAATAAAATAAAAATTAACCGACTTTATATTGACCGTCGCGTTGATATCGTCGGGTTGACACCTTGTTTGTGTAGAACGGACCTGTTGCACTTTAAAAACATCGCAATATGGATTCTGTTTGCAATAATTTTAGCGTTTTTACCTACTTTAGACACTGAATATTTGTCGTTTTGAAGCTCAGTTTGAAATGTTTTAGTTTGTCGTTTCTGTTCAAATCAATCATCTTTTAGCATTCTTTTCGATCAAATTAGCTCACAGGAGTGTTTTTGCGTACGCTTCGCTGTTACAGTAGTTACTCTTTTGCGATTTTTTAAAAGATACATGCCATAGAATGTTAGTCGAATTTTACACTTTTTCGGTCATCTTGAAATATTTTGTCTTGATATTAACCGACTTTATATTGACCTTCGCGTCGCGGCGGTTGCGTAGACACCTTGATTGTGTAGATCGGACCTGTTGCACTTCGAAAACATTGCAATATGGATTCTGTTTGCAATAATTTTAGCGTTTTTACCTACTTTAGTTACTGAATATTTGTCGTTTTGAAGCTTAGTTTGAAATGTTTTAGTTTGTCGTTTCTGTTTAAATCCATCATATTTTAGCATACTTTTCGATCATGTTATCTCACCGGAGTTTTTTTTCGCACGCTCCGCTGTTCTTGTTGGTACTCTCTGCGTTAGTTTTAAAGATACATGCCATACAATGTTAGTCAAATTTTACACTTTTTCGGTCACCGTGAAATATTTTGTCTTGATATTAACCGACTTTTTATTGACCGTCGCGTAGAGCCCGTTGCGTAGACACCTCGTTTGTGTAGATTGGACCTATTTTACTTCAAAAACATCGCAATATGGATTCTGTTTGCAATAATTTTAGCGTTTTCATCTACTTTACACACTGAATATTTGTCGTTTTGAAGCTCAATTTGAAATGTTTTAGTTTGTCGTTTCTGTTCAAATCGATCATCTTTTAGCATATTTTTCGATCATATTAGCTCCTAGGAAAGTTTTTGCGCACGTGTCGCTGTTGAAATAGGTACTCTTTTGCGATATTTTAAAAGATACATCCCATACAAAGTAAGTCAATTTTTACACTTTTTCGGTCACCGTGAAATATTTTGTCTTGAT
This sequence comes from Pyrausta purpuralis, assembly GCA_963924145.1. Lineage (NCBI taxonomy): Eukaryota > Metazoa > Arthropoda > Insecta > Lepidoptera > Crambidae > Pyrausta > Pyrausta purpuralis. The sequence continues at coordinate 7,131,532 of OZ001668.1, forward strand.
ATTAACCGACTTTATATTGACCGTCGCGTCGAGCCCGTTGCGAAGACACCTCGATTGTGTTGATTGGATTTGTTGCACTTCAAAAACATCGCAATATGGTTTCTGTTTGCAATAATTTTAGCGTTTTTACCTACTTTAGACACTGAATATTTGTTGTTTGAAAGCTCAGTTTGAAATGTATTAGTTTGTCGTTTCTGTTAAAATCGATCATGTTTTAGCATTTTTTTTTCGTTTTTATTAGCTCACCGAAGTGGTTCTGCGCACGCTCCGCTATTCCAGTTGGTACTTTTTTGCGATATTTTAAAAGATACCATGCCATACATAGTTAGTCGAATTTTACACTTTTTCGGTCACCGTGAAATATTTTGTCTTGATATTAACCGACTTTATATTGACCGTCGCATCGAGACCGTTGCGTAGACACCTGGTCTGTGTAAATCGGACCTGTTGCACTTCAAAGACATCGTGATATGGATTCTGTTTGCAATAACTTTAGCGTTTTCACTCACTTTAGACACTGAATATTTGTGGTTTTGTAGCTCAGTTTAAAATGATTTAGTTTGTCGTTTCTGTTCAAATCGATCATCTTTGAGCATATTTTTCGATCATATTAGCTCATCGAAGTGGTTTTGCGCACGCTCTGCTGTTCAGGTAGGTACTAATTTGCGATATTTTACAAGATACATCCCATTAAAAGTTAATCGATTTTTACACATTTTCGGTCACCGTGAAATATTTCGTCTTGATATTAACCGACTTTATATTGACCGTCGCGTCGAGGCCGTTGCGTAGACACGTCGTTTATGTAGAAAGGACCTGTGGCATTTTAAAAACATTGAAATATGGATTCTGTTTGCAATAATTTTAGCGTTTTCACCTACTTTAGACACTGAATATTTGTCATTTTGAAGCTCAATTTGAAATGTTTTAGTTTGCCATTTCTGTTCAAATCGATCATCTTTAAGCATACTTTTCGATCATATTAGCTCACCGAGTTGGTTTTGCGCACGCTCCGCTGTTAAAGTGAGCACTCTTTTGCGATAATTTAAAAGATACATCCCATACAAATTTAGTCGAATTTTACACTTTTTCGGTCACCGTGAAATATTTTGTATTGATATTAACCAACTTTATATTGACCGTCGCATCGAGCCCGTTGCATAGACACATCGTTTGTGTAGATCGGACCTGTTACACTTCAAAAACATCGCAGTATAGATTCTGTTTGCAATAATTTTAGCGTTTTCAACTATTTTAGACATGAATATTTGTCGTTTTAAAGCTTAGTTTGAAATGTTTTAGTTTGTCGTTTATGTTCTAATCGATCATTTTTTAGCATACTTTTCGATCATGTTAGCTTCCCGAAGTGTTTTTGCCGAAACTCCGCTTTTCTATTAAGTACTCTCTGAGTTATTTCAAAAGATACATGCCATAGAATGTTAGTCGAATTTTACACTTTTTCGGTCATCGTGAAATATTTTGTCTTGATATTAACCGACTTTATATTGACCTTCGCGTCGAGGCGGTTGCGTAGACACCTCGATTGTGTAGATCGGACCTGTTGCACTTCAAAAACATTGCAATATGGATTCTGTTTGCAATAATTTTAGCGTTTTTACCTACTTTAGACACTGAATATTTGTCGTTTTGAAGCTCAGTTTGAAATGTTTTAGTTTGTCGTTTCTGTTCAAATCAATCATCTTTTTGCATTCTTTTCGATCAAATTAGCTCACAGGAGTGTTTTTGCGAGCGCTTTGCTGTTCAAGTAGGTACTCTTTTGCGATATTTTAAAAGATACATCTCATACAAAGTTAGTCGAATTTTACACTTTTTCGGTCACCGTGAAATATTTTGTATTGATATTAACCGACTTTATATTGACCGTCGCGTCGAGCCTGTTGCGTAGACACCTCGTTTGTGTAGATCGGACCTGTTGCACTTCAAAAACATCGCAATATGGATTCCGTTTGCAATAATTTTAGCGTTTTCACCTACTTTAGACACTGAATATGTATCGTTTTGAAGCTCAGTTTGAAATATTTTAGTTTGTCGTTTCTGTTCAAATCGATCATCTTTTAGCATACTTTTTGATCGTATTAGCTCACCAAAGTGTTTTTGCGCACTCACCGCTGTTAAAATTGGTACTCTATTTAGTTATTTTAAAAGATACATGCCATACAATGTTAGTCGAATTTTACACTTTTCGGTCACCGTGAAATATTTTGTCTTGATATTAACCGACTTTATATTGACCGTCGCGTTGATATCGTCGGGTTGACACCTTGTTTGTGTAGAACGGACCTGTTGCACTTTAAAAACATCGCAATATGGATTCTGTTTGCAATAATTTTAGCGTTTTTACCTACTTTAGACACTGAATATTTGTCGTTTTGTAGCTCAGTTTGAAATGTTTTAGTTTGTCGTTTCTGTTCAAATCAATCATATTTTAGCATTCTTTTTAATCAAATTAGCTCACAGGAGTGTTTCTGCGCACGCTTCGCTGTTCTAGTAGTTACTCTTTTGCGATTTTTTAAAAGATACATGCCATAGAATGTTAGTCGAATTTAACACTTTTTCGGTCAACGTGAAATATTTTGTCTTGATATTAACCGACTTTATATTGACCTTCGCGTCGAGGCGGTTGCGTAGACACCTCGATTGTGTAGATCGGACCTTTTGCACTTTGAAAACATTGCAATATGGATTCTGTTTGCAATAATTTTAGCGTTTTTACCTACTTTAGACACTGAATATTTGTCGTTTTGTAGCTCAGTTTGAAATGTTTTAGTTTGTCGTTTCTGTTCAAATCAATCATATTTTAGCATTCTTTTTGATCAAATTAGCTCACAGGAGTGTTTCTGCGCACGCTTTGCTGTTCTTGTAGTTACTCTTTTGCGATATTTTAAAAGATACATCCCATACAATGTTAGTCGAATTTTACACTTTTTCGGTCACCGTAAATATTTTGTCTTGATATTACCCGACTTTATATTGACCGTCGCGTCAAGGCCGTTGCGTAGGTACCTCGTTTTTGTAGATCGGACCTGTTGCACATCAAAAACATCGCTATATGGATTCTGTTTGCAATAATTTTAGCGTTTTCACCTACTTTATACACTGAATATTTGTCGTTTTGAAGCTCAGTTTGAAATGTTTTAGTTTGTCGTTTTTGTTCAAATCGATCATCTTTTAGCATACTTTTCGATTATATTAGCTCATCGGAGTGTTTGTGCGCACGCTTTGCTGTTCAAGTAGGTACTCTTTTGCGATATTTTAAAAGATACATCTCATACAAAGTTAGTCGAATTTTACACTTTTTCGGTCACCGTGAAGTATTTTGTATTGATATTAACCGACTTTATATTGACCGTCGCATCGAGCCCGTAGCGTAGACATATTGATTGTTTAGATTGGACCTGTTGCACTTCAAAAACATCGCAATATGGATTCTGTTTGGAATAATTTTAGCGTTTTCACCTACTTTAGACACTGAATATTTGTCGTTTTGAAGCTCAATTTGAAATGTTTTAGTTTGTCGTTTCTGTTTAAATCGATCATCTTTTAGCATATTTTTCGATCATATTAGCTCTAAGGAGTGTTTTTGCGCCCACTCCGCTGTTCTTGTAGGTACTCTCTGCGTTATTTTAAAAGATACATGCCATAATATGTAAGTCGAATTTTACACTTTTTCGGTCACCGTGAAATATTTTGTCTTGATATTAACCGACTTCATATTGACCGTCGCGTCGAGCCCGTTGCGTTGATACCTCGTTTGTGTAAACCGGACCTGTTGCACTTCTAAAACATCGCAATATGGGTTCTGTTTGCAATAATTTTAGCGTTTTCACCTACTTTAAACACTGAATATTTGTCGGTTTGAAGCTCAGTTTGAAATGTTTTAGTTTGTCGTTTCTGTTCAAATTGATCATCTTTTAGCATACTTTTCGATCATATTAGCTCACCAAAGTGTTTTTGCGCACTCACCGCTGTTAAAGTTGGTACTCTATTTAGTTATTTTAAAAGATACATGCCATACAATGTTAGTCGAATTTTACACTTTTCGGTCACCGTGAAATATTTTGTCTTGATATTAACCGACTTTATATTGACCGTCGCGTTGATATCGTCGGGTTGACACCTTGTTTGTGTAGAACGGACCTGTTGCACTTTAAAAACATCGCAATATGGATTCTGTTTGCAATAATTTTAGCGTTTTTACCTACTTTAGACACTGAATATTTGTCGTTTTGTAGCTCAGTTTGAAATGTTTTAGTTTGTCGTTTCTGTTCAAATCAATCATATTTTAGCATTCTTTTTGATCAAATTAGCTCACAGGAGTGTTTCTGCGCACGCTTTGCTGTTCTAGTAGTTACTCTTTTGCGATTTTTTAAAAGATACATGCCATAGAATGTTAGTCGAATTTAACACTTTTTCGGTCAACGTGAAATATTTTGTCTTGATATTAACCGACTTTATATTGACCTTCGCGTTGATATCGTCGGGTTGACACCTTGTTTGTGTAGAACGGACCTGTTGCACTTTAAAAACATCGCAATATGGATTCTGTTTGCAATAATTTTAGCGTTTTTACCTACTTTAGACACTGAATATTTGTCGTTTTGTAGCTCAGTTTGAAATGTTTTAGTTTGTCGTTTCTGTTCTAATCAATCATATTTTAGCATTCTTTTTGATCAAATTAGCTCACAGGAGTGTTTCTGCGCACGCTTCGCTGTTCTAGTAGTTACTCTTTTGCGATTTTTTAAAAGATACATGCCATAGAATGTTAGTCGAATTTAACACTTTTTCGGTCAACGTGAAATATTTTGTCTTGATATTAACCGACTTTATATTGACCTTCGCGTCGAGGCGGTTGCGTAGACACCTCGATTGTGTAGATCGGACCTTTTGCACTTTGAAAACATTGTAATATGGATTCTGTTTGCAATAATTTTAGCGTTTTTACCTACTTTAGACACTGAATATTTGTCGTTTTGAATCTCAGTTTGAAATGTTTTAGTTTGTCGTTTCTGTTCAAATCAATCATCTTTTGGCATTCTTTTCGATCGAATTAGCTCACAGTAGTGTTTCTGCGCACGCTTTGCTGTTCTTGTAGTTACCCTTTTGCGATATTTTAAAAGATACATCCCATACAATGTTAGTCGAATTTTACACTTTTTCGGTCACCGTGAAATATTTTGTATTGATATTAACCGACTTTATATTGACCGTCGCGTCAAGGCCGTTGCGTAGGTACCTCGTTTTTGTAGATCGGACATGTTGCACATCAAAAACATCGCTATATGGATTCTGTTTCTGTTCAATTTTACACTTTTTCGGTCACCGTGAAATATTTTGTCTTGATATTAACCGACTTTATATTGACCGTCGCGTCGAGCCCGTTGCGTAGTTACCTCGTTTGTGTAGACCGGACCTGTTGCACTTCAAAAACATTGCAATATGGATTCTGTTTGCAATAATTTTAGCGTTTTCACCCACTTTAGACACTGAATATTTGTCGTTTTAAAGCTCAGTTTGAAATGTTTTAGTTTGTCGTTTCGGTTTAAATCGATCATATTTTAGCATACTTTTCGATCATATAAGTTCACAGGAGTGTTTGTGCGCACAATTCGTTGTTAAAATAGGTACTCTATGGCGTTATTTTAAAAGATACATCCCATACAATGTTTGTCGAATTTTACACTTTTTCGGTCACCGTGAAATATTTTGTATTGATATTAACCGACTTTATATTGACCGTCGCATTGAGCCCGTAGCGTAGACACATCGATTGTTTAGATTGTACCTGTTGCACTTCAAAAACATCGCAAAATGGATTCTGTTTGCAATAATTTTATCGTTTTCACCTACTTTAGACACTGAATATTTGTCAGTTTGAAGCTCAGTTTAAAATGTTTTAATTTGTCGTTTCTGTTCAAATCGATCATTTTTTAGCATACTTTTCGATCATATTAGCTCCTAGGAGTGTTTTTGCGCCCGCTACGCTGTTCTAGTAGGTACTCTTTGCGTTATTTTAAAAGATGCATGCCATACAATGTTAGTCGAATTTTACACTTTTTCGGTCACCGTGAAATATTTTGTCTTGATATTAACCGACTTCATATTGACCGTCGCGTCGAGCCCGTTGCGTAGATACCTCGTTTGTGTAGACCGGACCTGTTGCACTTCTAAAACATCGCAATATGGATTCTGTTTGCAATAATTTTAGCGTTTTCACCTACTATAGACACTGAATATTTGTCGTTTTGAAGCTAAGTTTGAAATGTTTTAGTTTGTCGTTTCTGTTCAAATCGATCATCGTTAGCATTTTTTTCGATCATACTAGCTCACGAGAGTGTTTGTGCGCACAAGTCGCTGTTGAAGTAGGTACTCTTTTGCGATATTTTAAAAGATACATCCCATACAAAGTAAGTCAATTTTTACACTTTTTCGGTCACCGTGAAATATTTTGTCTTGATATTAACCGACTTTATATTGACCGTCGCGTCGAGCCCGTTGCGAAGACACCTCGATTGTGTTGATTGGATTTGTTGCACTTCAAAAACATCGCAATATGGTTTCTGTTTGCAATAATTTTAGCGTTTTTACCTACTTTAGACACTGAATATTTGTTGTTTGAAAGCTCAGTTTGAAATGTATTAGTTTGTCGTTTCTGTTAAAATCGATCATGTTTTAGCATTTTTTTTTCGTTTTTATTAGCTCACCGAAGTGGTTCTGCGCACGCTCCGCTATTCCAGTTGGTACTTTTTTGCGATATTTTAAAAGATACCATGCCATACATAGTTAGTCGAATTATACACTTTTTCGGTCACCGTGAAATATTTTGTCTTGATATTAACCGACTTTATATTGACCGTCGCATCGAGACCGTTGCGTAGACACCTGGTCTGTGTAAATCGGACCTGTTGCACTTCAAAGACATCGTGATATGGATTCTGTTTGCAATAACTTTAGCGTTTTCACTCACTTTAGACACTGAATATTTGTGGTTTTGTAGCTCAGTTTAAAATGATTTAGTTTGTCGTTTCTGTTCAAATCGATCATCTTTGAGCATATTTTTCGATCATATTAGCTCATCGAAGTGGTTTTGCGCACGCTCTGCTGTTCAGGTAGGTACTAATTTGCGATATTTTACAAGATACATCCCATTAAAAGTTAATCGATTTTTACACATTTTCGGTCACCGTGAAATATTTCGTCTTGATATTAACCGACTTTATATTGACCGTCGCGTCGAGGCCGTTGCGTAGACACGTCGTTTATGTAGAAAGGACCTGTGGCATTTTAAAAACATTGAAATATGGATTCTGTTTGCAATAATTTTAGCGTTTTCACCTACTTTAGACACTGAATATTTGTCATTTTGAAGCTCAATTTGAAATGTTTTAGTTTGCCATTTCTGTTCAAATCGATCATCTTTAAGCATACTTTTCGATCATATTAGCTCACCGAGTTGGTTTTGCGCACGCTCCGCTGTTAAAGTGAGCACTCTTTTGCGATAATTTAAAAGATACATCCCATACAAATTTAGTCGAATTTTACACTTTTTCGGTCACCGTGAAATATTTTGTATTGATATTAACCAACTTTATATTGACCGTCGCATCGAGCCCGTTGCATAGACACATCGTTTGTGTAGATCGGACCTGTTACACTTCAAAAACATCGCAGTATAGATTCTGTTTGCAATAATTTTAGCGTTTTCAACTATTTTAGACATGAATATTTGTCGTTTTAAAGCTTAGTTTGAAATGTTTTAGTTTGTCGTTTATGTTCTAATCGATCATTTTTTAGCATACTTTTCGATCATGTTAGCTTCCCGAAGTGTTTTTGCCGAAACTCCGCTTTTCTATTAAGTACTCTCTGAGTTATTTCAAAAGATACATGCCATAGAATGTTAGTCGAATTTTACACTTTTTCGGTCATCGTGAAATATTTTGTCTTGATATTAACCGACTTTATATTGACCTTCGCGTCGAGGCGGTTGCGTAGACACCTCGATTGTGTAGATCGGACCTGTTGCACTTCAAAAACATTGCAATATGGATTCTGTTTGCAATAATTTTAGCGTTTTTACCTACTTTAGACACTGAATATTTGTCGTTTTGAAGCTCAGTTTGAAATGTTTTAGTTTGTCGTTTCTGTTCAAATCAATCATCTTTTTGCATTCTTTTCGATCAAATTAGCTCACAGGAGTGTTTTTGCGAGCGCTTTGCTGTTCAAGTAGGTACTCTTTTGCGATATTTTAAAAGATACATCTCATACAAAGTTAGTCGAATTTTACACTTTTTCGGTCACCGTGAAATATTTTGTATTGATATTAACCGACTTTATATTGACCGTCGCGTCGAGCCTGTTGCGTAGACACCTCGTTTGTGTAGATCGGACCTGTTGCACTTCAAAAACATCGCAATATGGATTCCGTTTGCAATAATTTTAGCGTTTTCACCTACTTTAGACACTGAATATGTATCGTTTTGAAGCTCAGTTTGAAATATTTTAGTTTGTCGTTTCTGTTCAAATCGATCATCTTTTAGCATACTTTTTGATCGTATTAGCTCACCAAAGTGTTTTTGCGCACTCACCGCTGTTAAAGTTGGTACTCTATTTAGTTATTTTAAAAGATACATGCCATACAATGTTAGTCGAATTTTACACTTTTCGGTCACCGTGAAATATTTTGTCTTGATATTAACCGACTTTATATTGACCGTCGCGTTGATATCGTCGGGTTGACACCTTGTTTGTGTAGAACGGACCTGTTGCACTTTAAAAACATCGCAATATGGATTCTGTTTGCAATAATTTTAGCGTTTTTACCTACTTTAGACACTGAATATTTGTCGTTTTGTAGCTCAGTTTGAAATGTTTTAGTTTGTCGTTTCTGTTCAAATCAATCATATTTTAGCATTCTTTTTGATCAAATTAGCTCACAGGAGTGTTTCTGCGCACGCTTTGCTGTTCTTGTAGTTACTCTTTTGCGATATTTTAAAAGATACATCCCATACAATGTTAGTCGAATTTTACACTTTTTCGGTCACCGTAAATATTTTGTCTTGATATTACCCGACTTTATATTGACCGTCGCGTCAAGGCCGTTGCGTAGGTACCTCGTTTTTGTAGATCGGACCTGTTGCACATCAAAAACATCGCTATATGGATTCTGTTTGCAATAATTTTAGCGTTTTCACCTACTTTATACACTGAATATTTGTCGTTTTGAAGCTCAGTTTGAAATGTTTTAGTTTGTCGTTTTTGTTCAAATCGATCATCTTTTAGCATACTTTTCGATTATATTAGCTCATCGGAGTGTTTGTGCGCACGCTTTGCTGTTCAAGTAGGTACTCTTTTGCGATATTTTAAAAGATACATCTCATACAAAGTTAGTCGAATTTTACACTTTTTCGGTCACCGTGAAGTATTTTGTATTGATATTAACCGACTTTATATTGACCGTCGCATCGAGCCCGTAGCGTAGACATATTGATTGTTTAGATTGGACCTGTTGCACTTCAAAAACATCGCAATATGGATTCTGTTTGGAATAATTTTAGCGTTTTCACCTACTTTAGACACTGAATATTTGTCGTTTTGAAGCTCAATTTGAAATGTTTTAGTTTGTCGTTTCTGTTTAAATCGATCATCTTTTAGCATATTTTTCGATCATATTAGCTCTAAGGAGTGTTTTTGCGCCCACTCCGCTGTTCTTGTAGGTACTCTCTGCGTTATTTTAAAAGATACATGCCATAATATGTAAGTCGAATTTTACACTTTTTCGGTCACCGTGAAATATTTTGTCTTGATATTAACCGACTTCATATTGACCGTCGCGTCGAGCCCGTTGCGTTGATACCTCGTTTGTGTAAACCGGACCTGTTGCACTTCTAAAACATCGCAATATGGGTTCTGTTTGCAATAATTTTAGCGTTTTCACCTACTTTAAACACTGAATATTTGTCGGTTTGAAGCTCAGTTTGAAATGTTTTAGTTTGTCGTTTCTGTTCAAATCGATCATCTTTTAGCATACTTTTCGATCATATTAGCTCACCAAAGTGTTTTTGCGCACTCACCGCTGTTAAAGTTGGTACTCTATTTAGTTATTTTAAAAGATACATGCCATACAATGTTAGTCGAATTTTACACTTTTCGGTCACCGTGAAATATTTTGTCTTGATATTAACCGACTTTATATTGACCGTCGCGTTGATATCGTCGGGTTGACACCTTGTTTGTGTAGAACGGACCTGTTGCACTTTAAAAACATCGCAATATGGATTCTGTTTGCAATAATTTTAGCGTTTTTACCTACTTTAGACACTGAATATTTGTCGTTTTGTAGCTCAGTTTGAAATGTTTTAGTTTGTCGTTTCTGTTCAAATCAATCATATTTTAGCATTCTTTTTGATCAAATTAGCTCACAGGAGTGTTTCTGCGCACGCTTTGCTGTTCTAGTAGTTACTCTTTTGCGATTTTTTAAAAGATACATGCCATAGAATGTTAGTCGAATTTAACACTTTTTCGGTCAACGTGAAATATTTTGTCTTGATATTAACCGACTTTATATTGACCTTCGCGTTGATATCGTCGGGTTGACACCTTGTTTGTGTAGAACGGACCTGTTGCACTTTAAAAACATCGCAATATGGATTCTGTTTGCAATAATTTTAGCGTTTTTACCTACTTTAGACACTGAATATTTGTCGTTTTGTAGCTCAGTTTGAAATGTTTTAGTTTGTCGTTTCTGTTCTAATCAATCATATTTTAGCATTCTTTTTGATCAAATTAGCTCACAGGAGTGTTTCTGCGCACGCTTCGCTGTTCTAGTAGTTACTCTTTTGCGATTTTTTAAAAGATACATGCCATAGAATGTTAGTCGAATTTAACACTTTTTCGGTCAACGTGAAATATTTTGTCTTGATATTAACCGACTTTATATTGACCTTCGCGTCGAGGCGGTTGCGTAGACACCTCGATTGTGTAGATCGGACCTTTTGCACTTTGAAAACATTGCAATATGGATTCTGTTTGCAATAATTTTAGCGTTTTTACCTACTTTAGACACTGAATATTTGTCGTTTTGAATCTCAGTTTGAAATGTTTTAGTTTGTCGTTTCTGTTCAAATCAATCATCTTTTGGCATTCTTTTCGATCGAATTAGCTCACAGGAGTGTTTCTGCGCACGCTTTGCTGTTCTTGTAGTTACCCTTTTGCGATATTTTAAAAGATACATCCCATACAATGTTAGTCGAATTTTACACTTTTTCGGTCACCGTGAAATATTTTGTATTGATATTAACCGACTTTATATTGACCGTCGCGTCAAGGCCGTTGCGTAGGTACCTCGTTTTTGTAGATCGGACATGTTGCACATCAAAAACATCGCTATATGGATTCTGTTTCTGTTCAATTTTACACTTTTTCGGTCACCGTGAAATATTTTGTCTTGATATTAACCGACTTTATATTGACCGTCGCGTCGAGCCCGTTGCGTAGTTACCTCGTTTGTGTAGACCGGACCTGTTGCACTTCAAAAACATTGCAATATGGATTCTGTTTGCAATAATTTTAGCGTTTTCACCCACTTTAGACACTGAATATTTGTCGTTTTAAAGCTCAGTTTGAAATGTTTTAGTTTGTCGTTTCGGTTTAAATCGATCATATTTTAGCATACTTTTCGATCATATAAGTTCACAGGAGTGTTTGTGCGCACAATTCGTTGTTAAAATAGGTACTCTATGGCGTTATTTTAAAAGATACATCCCATACAATGTTTGTCGAATTTTACACTTTTTCGGTCACCGTGAAATATTTTGTATTGATATTAACCGACTTTATATTGACCGTCGCATTGAGCCCGTAGCGTAGACACATCGATTGTTTAGATTGTACCTGTTGCACTTCAAAAACATCGCAAAATGGATTCTGTTTGCAATAATTTTATCGTTTTCACCTACTTTAGACACTGAATATTTGTCAGTTTGAAGCTCAGTTTAAAATGTTTTAATTTGTCGTTTCTGTTCAAATCGATCATTTTTTAGCATACTTTTCGATCATATTAGCTCCTAGGAGTGTTTTTGCGCCCGCTACGCTGTTCTAGTAGGTACTCTTTGCGTTATTTTAAAAGATGCATGCCATACAATGTTAGTCGAATTTTACACTTTTTCGGTCACCGTGAAATATTTTGTCTTGATATTAACCGACTTCATATTGACCGTCGCGTCGAGCCCGTTGCGTAGATACCTCGTTTGTGTAGACCGGACCTGTTGCACTTCTAAAACATCGCAATATGGATTCTGTTTGCAATAATTTTAGCGTTTTCACCTACTATAGACACTGAATATTTGTCGTTTTGAAGCTAAGTTTGAAATGTTTTAGTTTGTCGTTTCTGTTCAAATCGATCATCGTTAGCATTTTTTTCGATCATACTAGCTCACGAGAGTGTTTGTGCGCACAAGTCGCTGTTGAAGTAGGTACTCTTTTGCGATATTTTAAAAGATACATCTCATACAAAGTTAGTCAAATTTTACACTTTTTCGGTCACCGTGAAATATTTTGTCTTGATATTAACCGACTTTATATTGACCGTCGCGTGGAGCGCGTTGCGTAGACACCTCAATTGTGTTGATCGGATTTGTTGCACTTCAAAAACATCGCAATATGGATTCTGTTTGCAATAATTTTAGCGTTTTTACCTACTTTAGACACTGAATATTTGTTGTTTAAAAGCTCAGTTTGAAATGTTTTTTTGTCGTTTCTGTTCAAATCGATCATGTTTTAGCATTTTTTTCGTTTTTATTAGCTCACCGAAGTGGTTCTGCGCACGCTCCGCTATTCTAGTAGGTACTCTTTTGCGATATTTTAAAAGATACATGCCATATAAAGTTAGTCGAATTTTACACTTTTTCAGTCACCGTGAAATATTTTGTCTTGATATTAACCGACTTTATATTGACCGTCGCATCGAGCCCGTTGCGTAGACACCTTGTCTGTGTAAATCGGACCTGTTGCACTTCAAAGACATCCCGATATGGATTCTGTTTGCAATAACTTTAGCGTTTTCACTCACTTTAGACACTAAATATTTGTCGTTTTGTAGCTCAGTTTAAAATGTTTTAGTTTGTCGTTTCTGTTCAAATAGATCATCTTTGAGCATATTTTTCGATCATATTAGCTCACCGAAGTGGTTCTGCGCACGCTCCGCTATTCAGGTAGGTACTGTTTTGCGATATTTTCAAAGATACATCCCATTAAAAGTTAATCGAATTTTCACATTTTCGGTCACCGTGAAATATTTTGTCTTGATATTAACCGACTTTATATTGACCGTCGCGTCGAGGCCGTTGCGTAAACACCTCGATTGTGTAGATCGGACCTGTTGCACTTCGAAAACATTGCAATATGGATTCTGTTTGCAAAAATTTTAGCGTTTACACCTACTTTAGTCACTGAATATTTGTCGTTTTGAAGCTCAGTTTGAAATGTTTTAGTTTGTCGTTTCTGTTCAAATCGATCATCTTTGAGCATACATTTCGATCATATTAGATCACCGAAGTGGCTCTGCGCACGCTCAGCTGTTAAAGTAGGTACTCTTTTGCGATATTTTAAAACAATACATCCCATACAAAGTAAGTCGAATTTTACACTTTTTCGGTCATCGTGAAATATTTTGTCTTGATATTTACCGACTTTATATTGACCGTCGCATCGAGCCCGTTGCATAGACACATCGTTTGTGTAGATCGGACTTGTTACTCTTCAAAAACATCGCAGTATAGATTCTGTTTGCAATAATTTTAGCGTTTTCAACTACTTTAGACACTGAATATTTGTCGTTTTGAAGCTCAGTTTGAAATGTTTTAGTTTGTCGTTTCTGATCAAATCGATCATCTTTTAGCATACTTTTTGATCATGTAAGCTTACCGAAGTATTTTTGCCAACACTCCGCTTTTCTATTAGGTACTTTCTGTGTATAATTAAAAGATACATGCCTTAGAATGTTAGTCGAATTTTACACTTTTTCGGTCATCGTGAAATATTTTGTCTTGATATTAACCGACTTTACATTGACCGTCGCGTCGAGGCCGTTACGTAGACAACTCGATTGTGTAGATCGGACCTGTTGCACTTCGGAAACATTTTAATATGGATTCTGTTTGCAATAATTTTAGCGTTTTCATCTACTTTAGACACTGAATATTTGTCGTTTTGATGCTCAGTTTGAAATGTTTTAGTTTGTCGTTTCTGTTCAAATCGATCATATTTTAGCATACTTTTCGATCATATTAGCTCACCGGAGTGATTGTGCGCACGCTCCATTGTTTAAATAGGTTCTTTCTTGCGTTATTTTAAAATAAACATCCCATACAATGTAAGTCGAATTTTACACTTTTTCGGTCACCGTGAAATATTTTGTCTTGATATTAACCGACTTTATATTGACCGTCGCGTCGAGCCCGTTGCGTAGACACCTCGTTTTTGTAGATCGGACCTGTTGCACTTTAAAAACATTGAAATATGGATTCTGTTTGCAATAATTTTAGCGTTTTCACCTACTATAGACACTGAATATTTGTCGTTTTGAAGCTCAGTTTGAAATGTTTTAGTTTGTCGTTTCTGTTTTAATTCATCATATTTTAGCATACTTTTCGATTATATAAGCTCACCAGAGTGTTTGTGCGCATGCACCGCTGTTGAAGTAGGTACTCTCTTGCGTTATTTTAAAAGATACATGCCATACAATGTTAGTCGAATTTTACACTTTTTCGGTCACCGTGCAATATTTTGTCTTGATATTAAGCGACTTTATATTGAGCGTCGCGTCGAGCCTGTTGCGTAGCCACCTCGTTTGTGTAGATCGGACCTGTTGCACTTCAAAAACATCGCAATATGGATTCTGTTTGCAATAATTTTAGGGTTTTCACCTACTTTAGACACTGAATTTTTGTCGTTTTGAAGCTCAGTTTGAAATGTATTAGTTTGTCGTTTCTGTTCAAATCGATCATCTTTTAGCATACTTTTCGATCAAATTAACTCACCGGAGTGTTTGTGCGCACGAACCGCTGTTGAAGTAGGAACTCTCTTGCGTTATTTTAAAAGATACATGCCATACAATGTTAGTCGAATTTTACACTTTTTCGGTCACCGTGCAATATTTTGTCTTGATATTAACCGACTTTATATTGACCGTCGCATCGAGACCGTTGCGTAGACACCTGGTCTGTGTAAATCGGACCTGTTGCACTTCAAAGACATCGTGATATGGATTCTGTTTGCAATAACTTTAGCGTTTTCACTCACTTTAGACACTGAATATTTGTGGTTTTGTAGCTCAGTTTAAAATGATTTAGTTTGTCGTTTCTGTTCAAATCGATCATCTTTGAGCATATTTTTCGATCATATTAGCTCATCGAAGTGGTTTTGCGCACGCTCTGCTGTTCAGGTAGGTACTAATTTGCGATATTTTACAAGATACATCCCATTAAAAGTTAATCGATTTTTACACATTTTCGGTCACCGTGAAATATTTCGTCTTGATATTAACCGACTTTATATTGACCGTCGCGTCGAGGCCGTTGCGTAGACACGTCGTTTATGTAGAAAGGACCTGTGGCATTTTAAAAACATTGAAATATGGATTCTGTTTGCAATAATTTTAGCGTTTTCACCTACTTTAGACACTGAATATTTGTCATTTTGAAGCTCAATTTGAAATGTTTTAGTTTGCCATTTCTGTTCAAATCGATCATCTTTAAGCATACTTTTCGATCATATTAGCTCACCGAGTTGGTTTTGCGCACGCTCCGCTGTTAAAGTGAGCACTCTTTTGCGATAATTTAAAAGATACATCCCATACAAATTTAGTCGAATTTTACACTTTTTCGGTCACCGTGAAATATTTTGTATTGATATTAACCAACTTTATATTGACCGTCGCATCGAGCCCGTTGCATAGACACATCGTTTGTGTAGATCGGACCTGTTACACTTCAAAAACATCGCAGTATAGATTCTGTTTGCAATAATTTTAGCGTTTTCAACTATTTTAGACATGAATATTTGTCGTTTTAAAGCTTAGTTTGAAATGTTTTAGTTTGTCGTTTATGTTCTAATCGATCATTTTTTAGCATACTTTTCGATCATGTTAGCTTCCCGAAGTGTTTTTGCCGAAACTCCGCTTTTCTATTAAGTACTCTCTGAGTTATTTCAAAAGATACATGCCATAGAATGTTAGTCGAATTTTACACTTTTTCGGTCATCGTGAAATATTTTGTCTTGATATTAACCGACTTTATATTGACCTTCGCGTCGAGGCGGTTGCGTAGACACCTCGATTGTGTAGATCGGACCTGTTGCACTTCAAAAACATTGCAATATGGATTCTGTTTGCAATAATTTTAGCGTTTTTACCTACTTTAGACACTGAATATTTGTCGTTTTGAAGCTCAGTTTGAAATGTTTTAGTTTGTCGTTTCTGTTCAAATCAATCATCTTTTTGCATTCTTTTCGATCAAATTAGCTCACAGGAGTGTTTTTGCGAGCGCTTTGCTGTTCAAGTAGGTACTCTTTTGCGATATTTTAAAAGATACATCTCATACAAAGTTAGTCGAATTTTACACTTTTTCGGTCACCGTGAAATATTTTGTATTGATATTAACCGACTTTATATTGACCGTCGCGTCGAGCCTGTTGCGTAGACACCTCGTTTGTGTAGATCGGACCTGTTGCACTTCAAAAACATCGCAATATGGATTCCGTTTGCAATAATTTTAGCGTTTTCACCTACTTTAGACACTGAATATGTATCGTTTTGAAGCTCAGTTTGAAATATTTTAGTTTGTCGTTTCTGTTCAAATCGATCATCTTTTAGCATACTTTTTGATCGTATTAGCTCACCAAAGTGTTTTTGCGCACTCACCGCTGTTAAAGTTGGTACTCTATTTAGTTATTTTAAAAGATACATGCCATACAATGTTAGTCGAATTTTACACTTTTCGGTCACCGTGAAATATTTTGTCTTGATATTAACCGACTTTATATTGACCGTCGCGTTGATATCGTCGGGTTGACACCTTGTTTGTGTAGAACGGACCTGTTGCACTTTAAAAACATCGCAATATGGATTCTGTTTGCAATAATTTTAGCGTTTTTACCTACTTTAGACACTGAATATTTGTCGTTTTGTAGCTCAGTTTGAAATGTTTTAGTTTGTCGTTTCTGTTCAAATCAATCATATTTTAGCATTCTTTTTGATCAAATTAGCTCACAGGAGTGTTTCTGCGCACGCTTTGCTGTTCTTGTAGTTACTCTTTTGCGATATTTTAAAAGATACATCCCATACAATGTTAGTCGAATTTTACACTTTTTCGGTCACCGTAAATATTTTGTCTTGATATTACCCGACTTTATATTGACCGTCGCGTCAAGGCCGTTGCGTAGGTACCTCGTTTTTGTAGATCGGACCTGTTGCACATCAAAAACATCGCTATATGGATTCTGTTTGCAATAATTTTAGCGTTTTCACCTACTTTATACACTGAATATTTGTCGTTTTGAAGCTCAGTTTGAAATGTTTTAGTTTGTCGTTTTTGTTCAAATCGATCATCTTTTAGCATACTTTTCGATTATATTAGCTCATCGGAGTGTTTGTGCGCACGCTTTGCTGTTCAAGTAGGTACTCTTTTGCGATATTTTAAAAGATACATCTCATACAAAGTTAGTCGAATTTTACACTTTTTCGGTCACCGTGAAGTATTTTGTATTGATATTAACCGACTTTATATTGACCGTCGCATCGAGCCCGTAGCGTAGACATATTGATTGTTTAGATTGGACCTGTTGCACTTCAAAAACATCGCAATATGGATTCTGTTTGGAATAATTTTAGCGTTTTCACCTACTTTAGACACTGAATATTTGTCGTTTTGAAGCTCAATTTGAAATGTTTTAGTTTGTCGTTTCTGTTTAAATCGATCATCTTTTAGCATATTTTTCGATCATATTAGCTCTAAGGAGTGTTTTTGCGCCCACTCCGCTGTTCTTGTAGGTACTCTCTGCGTTATTTTAAAAGATACATGCCATAATATGTAAGTCGAATTTTACACTTTTTCGGTCACCGTGAAATATTTTGTCTTGATATTAACCGACTTCATATTGACCGTCGCGTCGAGCCCGTTGCGTTGATACCTCGTTTGTGTAAACCGGACCTGTTGCACTTCTAAAACATCGCAATATGGGTTCTGTTTGCAATAATTTTAGCGTTTTCACCTACTTTAAACACTGAATATTTGTCGGTTTGAAGCTCAGTTTGAAATGTTTTAGTTTGTCGTTTCTGTTCAAATCGATCATCTTTTAGCATACTTTTCGATCATATTAGCTCACCAAAGTGTTTTTGCGCACTCACCGCTGTTAAAGTTGGTACTCTATTTAGTTATTTTAAAAGATACATGCCATACAATGTTAGTCGAATTTTACACTTTTCGGTCACCGTGAAATATTTTGTCTTGATATTAACCGACTTTATATTGACCGTCGCGTTGATATCGTCGGGTTGACACCTTGTTTGTGTAGAACGGACCTGTTGCACTTTAAAAACATCGCAATATGGATTCTGTTTGCAATAATTTTAGCGTTTTTACCTACTTTAGACACTGAATATTTGTCGTTTTGTAGCTCAGTTTGAAATGTTTTAGTTTGTCGTTTCTGTTCAAATCAATCATATTTTAGCATTCTTTTTGATCAAATTAGCTCACAGGAGTGTTTCTGCGCACGCTTTGCTGTTCTAGTAGTTACTCTTTTGCGATTTTTTAAAAGATACATGCCATAGAATGTTAGTCGAATTTAACACTTTTTCGGTCAACGTGAAATATTTTGTCTTGATATTAACCGACTTTATATTGACCTTCGCGTTGATATCGTCGGGTTGACACCTTGTTTGTGTAGAACGGACCTGTTGCACTTTAAAAACATCGCAATATGGATTCTGTTTGCAATAATTTTAGCGTTTTTACCTACTTTAGACACTGAATATTTGTCGTTTTGTAGCTCAGTTTGAAATGTTTTAGTTTGTCGTTTCTGTTCTAATCAATCATATTTTAGCATTCTTTTTGATCAAATTAGCTCACAGGAGTGTTTCTGCGCACGCTTCGCTGTTCTAGTAGTTACTCTTTTGCGATTTTTTAAAAGATACATGCCATAGAATGTTAGTCGAATTTAACACTTTTTCGGTCAACGTGAAATATTTTGTCTTGATATTAACCGACTTTATATTGACCTTCGCGTCGAGGCGGTTGCGTAGACACCTCGATTGTGTAGATCGGACCTTTTGCACTTTGAAAACATTGCAATATGGATTCTGTTTGCAATAATTTTAGCGTTTTTACCTACTTTAGACACTGAATATTTGTCGTTTTGAATCTCAGTTTGAAATGTTTTAGTTTGTCGTTTCTGTTCAAATCAATCATCTTTTGGCATTCTTTTCGATCGAATTAGCTCACAGGAGTGTTTCTGCGCACGCTTTGCTGTTCTTGTAGTTACCCTTTTGCGATATTTTAAAAGATACATCCCATACAATGTTAGTCGAATTTTACACTTTTTCGGTCACCGTGAAATATTTTGTATTGATATTAACCGACTTTATATTGACCGTCGCGTCAAGGCCGTTGCGTAGGTACCTCGTTTTTGTAGATCGGACATGTTGCACATCAAAAACATCGCTATATGGATTCTGTTTCTGTTCAATTTTACACTTTTTCGGTCACCGTGAAATATTTTGTCTTGATATTAACCGACTTTATATTGACCGTCGCGTCGAGCCCGTTGCGTAGTTACCTCGTTTGTGTAGACCGGACCTGTTGCACTTCAAAAACATTGCAATATGGATTCTGTTTGCAATAATTTTAGCGTTTTCACCCACTTTAGACACTGAATATTTGTCGTTTTAAAGCTCAGTTTGAAATGTTTTAGTTTGTCGTTTCGGTTTAAATCGATCATATTTTAGCATACTTTTCGATCATATAAGTTCACAGGAGTGTTTGTGCGCACAATTCGTTGTTAAAATAGGTACTCTATGGCGTTATTTTAAAAGATACATCCCATACAATGTTTGTCGAATTTTACACTTTTTCGGTCACCGTGAAATATTTTGTATTGATATTAACCGACTTTATATTGACCGTCGCATTGAGCCCGTAGCGTAGACACATCGATTGTTTAGATTGTACCTGTTGCACTTCAAAAACATCGCAAAATGGATTCTGTTTGCAATAATTTTATCGTTTTCACCTACTTTAGACACTGAATATTTGTCAGTTTGAAGCTCAGTTTAAAATGTTTTAATTTGTCGTTTCTGTTCAAATCGATCATTTTTTAGCATACTTTTCGATCATATTAGCTCCTAGGAGTGTTTTTGCGCCCGCTACGCTGTTCTAGTAGGTACTCTTTGCGTTATTTTAAAAGATGCATGCCATACAATGTTAGTCGAATTTTACACTTTTTCGGTCACCGTGAAGTATTTTGTCTTGATATTAACCGACTTCATATTGACCGTCGCGTCGAGCCCGTTGCGTAGATACCTCGTTTGTGTAGACCGGACCTGTTGCACTTCTAAAACATCGCAATATGGATTCTGTTTGCAATAATTTTAGCGTTTTCACCTACTATAGACACTGAATATTTGTCGTTTTGAAGCTAAGTTTGAAATGTTTTAGTTTGTCGTTTCTGTTCAAATCGATCATCGTTAGCATTTTTTTCGATCATACTAGCTCACGAGAGTGTTTGTGCGCACAAGTCGCTGTTGAAGTAGGTACTCTTTTGCGATATTTTAAAAGATACATCTCATACAAAGTTAGTCAAATTTTACACTTTTTCGGTCACCGTGAAATATTTTGTCTTGATATTAACCGACTTTATATTGACCGTCGCGTGGAGCGCGTTGCGTAGACACCTCAATTGTGTTGATCGGATTTGTTGCACTTCAAAAACATCGCAATATGGATTCTGTTTGCAATAATTTTAGCGTTTTTACCTACTTTAGACACTGAATATTTGTTGTTTAAAAGCTCAGTTTGAAATGTTTTTTTGTCGTTTCTGTTCAAATCGATCATGTTTTAGCATTTTTTTCGTTTTTATTAGCTCACCGAAGTGGTTCTGCGCACGCTCCGCTATTCTAGTAGGTACTCTTTTGCGATATTTTAAAAGATACATGCCATATAAAGTTAGTCGAATTTTACACTTTTTCAGTCACCGTGAAATATTTTGTCTTGATATTAACCGACTTTATATTGACCGTCGCATCGAGCCCGTTGCGTAGACACCTTGTCTGTGTAAATCGGACCTGTTGCACTTCAAAGACATCCCGATATGGATTCTGTTTGCAATAACTTTAGCGTTTTCACTCACTTTAGACACTAAATATTTGTCGTTTTGTAGCTCAGTTTAAAATGTTTTAGTTTGTCGTTTCTGTTCAAATAGATCATCTTTGAGCATATTTTTCGATCATATTAGCTCACCGAAGTGGTTCTGCGCACGCTCCGCTATTCAGGTAGGTACTGTTTTGCGATATTTTCAAAGATACATCCCATTAAAAGTTAATCGAATTTTCACATTTTCGGTCACCGTGAAATATTTTGTCTTGATATTAACCGACTTTATATTGACCGTCGCGTCGAGGCCGTTGCGTAAACACCTCGATTGTGTAGATCGGACCTGTTGCACTTCGAAAACATTGCAATATGGATTCTGTTTGCAAAAATTTTAGCGTTTACACCTACTTTAGTCACTGAATATTTGTCGTTTTGAAGCTCAGTTTGAAATGTTTTAGTTTGTCGTTTCTGTTCAAATCGATCATCTTTGAGCATACATTTCGATCATATTAGATCACCGAAGTGGCTCTGCGCACGCTCAGCTGTTAAAGTAGGTACTCTTTTGCGATATTTTAAAACAATACATCCCATACAAAGTAAGTCGAATTTTACACTTTTTCGGTCATCGTGAAATATTTTGTCTTGATATTTACCGACTTTATATTGACCGTCGCATCGAGCCCGTTGCATAGACACATCGTTTGTGTAGATCGGACTTGTTACTCTTCAAAAACATCGCAGTATAGATTCTGTTTGCAATAATTTTAGCGTTTTCAACTACTTTAGACACTGAATATTTGTCGTTTTGAAGCTCAGTTTGAAATGTTTTAGTTTGTCGTTTCTGATCAAATCGATCATCTTTTAGCATACTTTTTGATCATGTAAGCTTACCGAAGTATTTTTGCCAACACTCCGCTTTTCTATTAGGTACTTTCTGTGTATAATTAAAAGATACATGCCTTAGAATGTTAGTCGAATTTTACACTTTTTCGGTCATCGTGAAATATTTTGTCTTGATATTAACCGACTTTACATTGACCGTCGCGTCGAGGCCGTTACGTAGACAACTCGATTGTGTAGATCGGACCTGTTGCACTTCGGAAACATTTTAATATGGATTCTGTTTGCAATAATTTTAGCGTTTTCATCTACTTTAGACACTGAATATTTGTCGTTTTGATGCTCAGTTTGAAATGTTTTAGTTTGTCGTTTCTGTTCAAATCGATCATATTTTAGCATACTTTTCGATCATATTAGCTCACCGGAGTGATTGTGCGCACGCTCCATTGTTTAAATAGGTTCTTTCTTGCGTTATTTTAAAATAAACATCCCATACAATGTAAGTCGAATTTTACACTTTTTCGGTCACCGTGAAATATTTTGTCTTGATATTAACCGACTTTATATTGACCGTCGCGTCGAGCCCGTTGCGTAGACACCTCGTTTTTGTAGATCGGACCTGTTGCACTTTAAAAACATTGAAATATGGATTCTGTTTGCAATAATTTTAGCGTTTTCACCTACTATAGACACTGAATATTTGTCGTTTTGAAGCTCAGTTTGAAATGTTTTAGTTTGTCGTTTCTGTTTTAATTCATCATATTTTAGCATACTTTTCGATTATATAAGCTCACCAGAGTGTTTGTGCGCATGCACCGCTGTTGAAGTAGGTACTCTCTTGCGTTATTTTAAAAGATACATGCCATACAATGTTAGTCGAATTTTACACTTTTTCGGTCACCGTGCAATATTTTGTCTTGATATTAAGCGACTTTATATTGAGCGTCGCGTCGAGCCTGTTGCGTAGCCACCTCGTTTGTGTAGATCGGACCTGTTGCACTTCAAAAACATCGCAATATGGATTCTGTTTGCAATAATTTTAGGGTTTTCACCTACTTTAGACACTGAATTTTTGTCGTTTTGAAGCTCAGTTTGAAATGTATTAGTTTGTCGTTTCTGTTCAAATCGATCATCTTTTAGCATACTTTTCGATCAAATTAACTCACCGGAGTGTTTGTGCGCACGAACCGCTGTTGAAGTAGGAACTCTCTTGCGTTATTTTAAAAGATACATGCCATACAATGTTAGTCGAATTTTACACTTTTTCGGTCACCGTGCAATATTTTGTCTTGATATTAACCGACTTTATATTGAGCGTCGCGTCGAGCCCGTTGCGTAGACACTTCGTTTGTGTAGACCGGACCTGTTGCACTTCAAAATCATCGCAATATTGATTCTGTTTGCAATAATTTTAAGGTTTTCACCTACTTTAGACACAGAATATTTGTTGTTTTAAAGCTTAGTTTGAAATGTTTTAGTTTGTCGTTCCTGTTCAAATCGATCATCTTTTAGCATACTTTTCGATCAAATTAACTCACCGGAGTGTTTGTGCGCACGCACCGCTGTTGAAGTAGGTACTCTTTTGCGTTATTTTAAAAGATACATGCCATACAATGTTATTCGAATTTTACACTTTTTCGGTCACCGTGCAATATTTTGTCTTGATATTAACCGACTTTATATTGACCGTCGCGTCGAGCCCGTTGCGTAGACACCTCGTTTGTGTAGACCGGACCTGTTGCACTTCGAAAACATTGCAATATGGATTCTGTTTGCAATAATTTTAGCGTTTTCACCTACTTTAGACACTGAATATTTGTCGTTTTGAAACTCAGTTTGAAATGTTTTAGTTTGTCGTTTCTGTTCAAATTGATCATCTTTTAGCATACTTTTTGATCATATAAGCTCACCGAAGTGGTTCTTCGAACGCTTAGCTATTGAAATAGCTACTTTTTTGCGATATTTTAAAAGATACATCTCATACAAAGTTAGTCAAATTTTACACTTTTTCGGTCACCGTGAAATATTTTGTCTTGATATTGCCCGACTTTATATTGACCGTCGCATCGAGCCCGTTGCGTAGACACCTCGTTTGTGTAGACCGGACCTATGGCATTTTATAAACATCGCAATATGGATTCTGTTTGCAATAATTTTAGCGTTTTCACCTACTTTAGACACTTAATATTTGTCGTTTTGAAGCTCAGTTTGAAATGTTTTAGTTTGTCGTTTCTGTTCAAATCGATCATATTTTAGCATACTTTTCGATCATATTAGCTCACTGGAGTGTTTGTGTTCACGCTCCGTTGTTTAAATAGGTTCTTTCTTGCGTTATTTTAAAATATACATTCCATACAATGTTAGTCGAATTTTACACTTTTTCGGTCACCGTGAAATATTTTGTCTTGATATTAACCGACTTTATATTGACCGTCGCGTCGAGCCCGTTGCGTAGACACCTCGATTGTGTAGATCGGACCTGTTGCACTTCAAAAACATCGCAATATGGATTCTGTTTGCAATAATTTAAGCGTTTTTACCTACTTTAGACACTGAATATTTGTCGTTTTGAAGCTCAGTTTGAAATGTTTTAGTTTGTCGTTTCTGTTCAAATCGATCATCTTTTAACATACTTTTCGATCATATTAGCTCCTCGGAGTGTTTGTGCGCACGCTCCGCTGTTATAGTAGGTACTCTTTTGCGATATTTTAAAAGATACACATACAATACAATGTTAGTCGAATTTTACACTTTTTCGGTCACCGTGAAATATTTTGTCTTGATATTGACCGACTTTATATTGACCGTCGCATCGAGCCCGTTGCGTAGACACCTCGTTTGTGTAGACCGGACCTATGGCATTTTATAAACATCGCAATATGGATTCTGTTTGCAATAATTTTAGCGTTTTCACCTACTTTAGACACTTAATATTTGTCGTTTTGAAGCTCAGTTTGAAATGTTTTAGTTTGTCGTTTCTGTTCAAATCGATCATATTTTAGCATACTTTTCGATCATATTAGCTCACTGGAGTGTTTGTGTTCACGCTCCGTTGTTTAAATAGGTTCTTTCTTGCGTTATTTTAAAATATACATTCCATACAATGTTAGTCGAATTTTACACTTTTTCGGTCACCGTGAAATATTTTGTCTTGATATTAACCGACTTTATATTGACCGTCGCGTCGAGCCCGTTGCGTAGACACCTCGATTGTGTAGATCGGACCTGTTGCACTTCAAAAACATCGCAATATGGATTCTGTTTGCAATAATTTAAGCGTTTTTACCTACTTTAGACACTGAATATTTGTCGTTTTGAAGCTCAGTTTGAAATGTTTTAGTTTTTCGTTTCTGTTCAAATCGATCATCTTTTAACATACTTTTCGATCATATTAGCTCCTCGGAGTGTTTGTGCGCACGCTCCGCTGTTCTAGTAGTTACTCTCCTGCGTTATTTTAAAAGATACATGCCATACAATGTTAGTCGAATTTTACACTTTTTCGGTCACCGTGAAATATTTTGTATTGATATTAACCGACTTTATTTTGACCGTCGCATCGAGCCCGTAGCGTAGACACATCAATTGTGTAGATTGGACCTGTTGCACTTAAAAAACATCGCAATATGGTTTCTGTTTGCAAATTTTTTAGCGTTTTCACCTACTTTAGACACTGAATATTTGTCGTTTTGAATCTCAGTTTGAAATGTTTAAGTTTGTCGTTTCTGTTTAAATCCATCATATTGTAGCATACTTTTGAATCATATTAGCTCACCGAAATAATTTTGCGCATGCTCTGTTGTTGAAATAGGTACTCTCTTGCGCTGTTTTAAAAGATACATCCCATACAATGTTAGTCGAATTTTGCACTTTTTCGGTCATCGTGAAATATTTTGTATTGATATTAACCGACTTAATATTGACCGTCGCATCGAGCCCGTAGCGAAGACATCTCGTTTGTGTAGATCGGACCTGTTACACTTCTAAAACATCGCAATATGGATTCTGTTTGCAATCATTTTAGCGTTTTCACCTACCTTAGTCACTGAATATTTGCCGTTTTAAAGCTTAGTTTGAAATGTTTTAGTTTGTCGTTTCTGTTAAAATTGATCATTTTTTAAGTGAACACTTCTTTAGCGGCGTTAAGCACTTAAGTGGGATGGGGGAATAATGTGAATCTCGCGTCAGGTCACGTGGGCTGATCGAAAAACCGTAAGACGGTTGGCGAAATTATGAATGTAAGTTGATATTTCTGAGAGATAAACTTTTGAATATAATTTAATATTATATAAATTGTAATGTTTGTGTACGATAGCGCAATAAATAAATATTGTATTCTTTAAAAATATTATACTTATTATTATTATTAGTATCGTATTATTATGATTGTTTCATTATTATTATTATTATTATTATTATTGCATTATTATTATAATTGTTTTATTATTATTATTAAAATCATTATAATAATAATTATAATTATTATTATTATTGTATTCTATCATAAAAATGACAGTACTTTTATATTGATAATAACTATTCCAAAAAATCAAAAATGCACAACGTTGATATTCAAGTTTTCACTTCTGCCGGCACTCCCGGAGTGCAATTTTTCTAGCATACTTTTCGATTAAATAAGCTCACCAGAGTGTTTGTGCGCACGCTCTGCTGTTAAAATGGGTACTCTCCTGCGTTATTTTAAAAGATACATGATACATGCCATACAAAGTTAGTCGAATTTTACACTTTTTCGGTCATCGTGAAATATTTTGTCTTGATATTAACCGACTTTATATTGACCGTCGCGTCGAGGACGTTGCGTAGACACCTCGATTGTGTAGATCGGACCAGTTGCACTTCGAAAACATTGCAATATGGATTCTGTTTGCAATAATTTTAGCGTTTTCACCTACTTTAGACACTAATTATTTGTCGTTTTGAAGCTCAGTTTGAAATGTTTTAGTTTATCGTTTCTGTTCAAATCTATCATATTTTAGCATACTTTTCGATCATATTAGCTCACCGGAGTGTTTGTGCGCACGCTCCGTTGTTTAAATAGGTTCTTTCTTGCGTTATTTTAAAATATACATTCCATACAATGTTAGTCGAATTTTACACTTTTTCGGTCACCGTGAAATATTTTGTCTTGATATTAACCGACTTTATATTGACCGTCGCATCGAGCCCCTAGCGTAGACACATCGATTGTGTAGATTGGACCTGTTGCACTTCAAAAACATCGCAATATGGATTATGTTTGCAATAATTTTAGCGTTTTCACCTACTTTAGGCAATGAATATTTGTCGTTTTGAAGCTCAGTTTGAAATGTTTTAGTTTGTCGTTTCTGTTCAAACCGGTCATCTTTTAACATACTTTTCGATCATATTAGCTCCTCGGAGTGTTTGTGCGCTTGCTCCGCTGTTCTAGTAGGTACTCTTTTGCGATATTTTAAAAGATACATACAATACAATGTTAGTCGAATTTTACACTTTTTCGGTCACCGTGAAATATTTGTCTTGATATTAACCGACTTTATATTGACCGTCGCGTCGATGCCGTTGCGTAGACACCTTGTTCATTTAGAACGGACCTGTTACTTTAAAAACATCGCAATATGGATTCTGTTTGCAATAATTTTAGCGTTTTCACCTACCTTAGTCACTGAATATTTGCCGTTTTAAAGCTTAGTTTGAAATGTTTTAGTTTGTCGTTTCTGTTAAAATTGATCATTTTTTAAGTGAAAACTTCTTTAGCGGCGTTAAGCACTTTAGTGGGATGGGGGAATAATGTGAATCTCGCGTCAGGTCACGTGGGCTGATCGAAAAACCGTAAGACGGTTGGCGAAATTATGAATGTAAGTTGATATTTCTGAGAGATAAACTTTTTAATATAATTTAATATAATATAAATTGTAATGTTTGTGTACGATAGCGCAATAAATAAATATTGTATTCTTTAAAAATATAATACTTATTATTGAAGTGAAAACTTCTTTAGCGGCGTTGAGCACTTTTGTGGGATGGGGGAAAAATGTGAAACTCGCGTCAGGACACGTGACCTGATCGAAAAACCGTAAGACGGTTGGCGAAATTATGGATGTAAGTTGATTTTTCTGAGAGATAAACTTTTTAATGTAATTTAATATAATATAAATTGTAATGTTTGTGTACGATAGCGCAATAAATAAATATTGTATTCTATAAAAATATTATATTATTATTATTATTATTGTATTCTATCACAAAAATGATAGTACTTTTATATTGATAATAACTATTCCAAAAAATCAAAAATGCACAACGTTGATATTCAAGTTTTCACTTCTGCCGGCACTCCCGGAGTGCTTTCACAGTTTTTTATTATTATTGTATTATTATGATTGTTTCATTATTATTATTATTATTATTATTATTGCATTATTATTATTATTATTAAAATAATTATTATTATAATTATAAATATTATTATTATTGTATTCTATCACAAAAATGACAGTACTTTTATATTGATAATAACTATTCCAAAAAATCAAAAATGCACAACGTTGATATTCAAGTTTTCACTTCTGCCGGCACTCCCGGAGTGCAATTTTTCTAGCATACTTTTCGATTATATAAGCTCACCAGTGTGTTTGTGCGCACGCTCTGCTGTTAAAATGGGTACTCTCCTGCGTTATTTTAAAAGATACATGCCATACAAAGTTAGTCGAATTTTACACTTTTTCGGTCACCGTGAAATATTTTGTCTTGATATTCACCGACTTAATATTGACCGTCGCGTCGAGCCTGTTGCGTAGCCACCTCTTTTGTGTAGATCGGACCTGTTGCACTTCAAAAACATCGCAATATGGATTCTGTTTGCAATAATTTTAGGGTTTTCACCTACTTTAGACACTGAATATTTGTCGTTTTGAAGCTCAGTTTGAAATGTATTAGTTTGTCGTTTCTGTTCAAATCGATCATCTTTTAGCATACTATTCGATCAAATTAACTCACCGGAGTGTTTGTGCGCACGAACCGCTGTTGAAGTAGGTACTCTCTTGCGTTATTTTTAAAGATACATGCCATACAATGTTATTCGAATTTTACACTTTTTCGGTCACCGTGCAATATTTTGTCTTGATATTAACCGACTTTATATTGACCGTCGCGTCGAGCCCGTTGCGTAGACACCTCGTTTGTGTAGACCGGACCTGTTGCACTTCGAAAACATTGCAATATGGATTCTGTTTGCAATAATTTTAGCGTTTTCACCTACTTTAGACACTGAATATTTGTCGTTTTGAAACTCAGTTTGAAATGTTTTAGTTTGTCGTTTCTGTTCAAATTGATCATCTTTTAGCATACTTTTCGATCATATGAGCTCACCGAAGTGGTTCTTCGAACGCTTAGCTATTAAAATAGCTAATTTTTTGCAATATTTTAAAAGATACATCCCATAAAAAGTTAGTCGAATTTTAAACTTTTTCGGTCACCGTGAAAGCTTTTGTTTTGAAATCAACCGACTTTATATTGACCGTCGCATCGTGCCTGTTGCGGAGACACCTCGTTTGTGTAGATCGGACCTGTTGCACTTTAAAAACATCGCAATATGGATTCTGTTTGCAATAATTTTAGCGTTTTTACCTACTTTAGTTACTGAATATTTGTCGTTTTGAAGCTTAGTTTGAAATGTTTTAGTTTGTCGTTTCTGTTTAAATCCATCATATTTTAGCATACTTTTCGATCATGTTATCTCACCGGAGTTTTTTTTCGCACGCTCCGCTGTTCTTGTTGGTACTCTCTGCGTTAGTTTTAAAGATACATGCCATACAATGTTAGTCAAATTTTACACTTTTTCGGTCACCGTGAAATATTTTGTCTTGATATTAACCGACTTTTTATTGACCGTCGCGTAGAGCCCGTTGCGTAGACACCTCGTTTGTGTAGATTGGACCTATTTTACTTCAAAAACATCGCAATATGGATTCTGTTTGCAATAATTTTAGCGTTTTCATCTACTTTACACACTGAATATTTGTCGTTTTGAAGCTCAATTTGAAATGTTTTAGTTTGTCGTTTCTGTTCAAATCGATCATCTTTTAGCATATTTTTCGATCATATTAGCTCCTAGGAGTGTTTTTGCGCACGTGTCGCTGTTGAAATAGGTACTCTTTTGCGATATTTTAAAAGATACATCCCATACAAAGTAAGTCAATTTTTACACTTTTTCGGTCACCGTGAAATATTTTGTCTTGATATTAACCGACTTTATATTGACCGTCGCGTCGAGCCCGTTGCGAAGACACCTCGATTGTGTTGATTGGATTTGTTGCACTTCAAAAACATCGCAATATGGTTTCTGTTTGCAATAATTTTAGCGTTTTTACCTACTTTAGACACTGAATATTTGTTGTTTGAAAGCTCAGTTTGAAATGTATTAGTTTGTCGTTTCTGTTAAAATCGATCATGTTTTAGCATTTTTTTTTCGTTTTTATTAGCTCACCGAAGTGGTTCTGCGCACGCTCCGCTATTCCAGTTGGTACTTTTTTGCGATATTTTAAAAGATACCATGCCATACATAGTTAGTCGAATTTTACACTTTTTCGGTCACCGTGAAATATTTTGTCTTGATATTAACCGACTTTATATTGACCGTCGCATCGAGACCGTTGCGTAGACACCTGGTCTGTGTAAATCGGACCTGTTGCACTTCAAAGACATCGTGATATGGATTCTGTTTGCAATAACTTTAGCGTTTTCACTCACTTTAGACACTGAATATTTGTGGTTTTGTAGCTCAGTTTAAAATGATTTAGTTTGTCGTTTCTGTTCAAATCGATCATCTTTGAGCATATTTTTCGATCATATTAGCTCATCGAAGTGGTTTTGCGCACGCTCTGCTGTTCAGACAGGTACTAATTTGCGATATTTTACAAGATACATCCCATTAAAAGTTAATCGATTTTTACACATTTTCGGTCACCGTGAAATATTTCGTCTTGATATTAACCGACTTTATATTGACCGTCGCGTCGAGGCCGTTGCGTAGACACGTCGTTTATGTAGAAAGGACCTGTGGCATTTTAAAAACATTGAAATATGGATTCTGTTTGCAATAATTTTAGCGTTTTCACCTACTTTAGACACTGAATATTTGTCATTTTGAAGCTCAATTTGAAATGTTTTAGTTTGCCATTTCTGTTCAAATCGATCATCTTTAAGCATACTTTTCGATCATATTAGCTCACCGAGTTGGTTTTGCGCACGCTCCGCTGTTAAAGTGAGCACTCTTTTGCGATAATTTAAAAGATACATCCCATACAAATTTAGTCGAATTTTACACTTTTTCGGTCACCGTGAAATATTTTGTATTGATATTAACCAACTTTATATTGACCGTCGCATCGAGCCCGTTGCATAGACACATCGTTTGTGTAGATCGGACCTGTTACACTTCAAAAACATCGCAGTATAGATTCTGTTTGCAATAATTTTAGCGTTTTCAACTATTTTAGACATGAATATTTGTCGTTTTAAAGCTTAGTTTGAAATGTTTTAGTTTGTCGTTTATGTTCTAATCGATCATTTTTTAGCATACTTTTCGATCATGTTAGCTTCCCGAAGTGTTTTTGCCGAAACTCCGCTTTTCTATTAAGTACTCTCTGAGTTATTTCAAAAGATACATGCCATAGAATGTTAGTCGAATTTTACACTTTTTCGGTCATCGTGAAATATTTTGTCTTGATATTAACCGACTTTATATTGACCTTCGCGTCGAGGCGGTTGCGTAGACACCTCGATTGTGTAGATCGGACCTGTTGCACTTCAAAAACATTGCAATATGGATTCTGTTTGCAATAATTTTAGCGTTTTTACCTACTTTAGACACTGAATATTTGTCGTTTTGAAGCTCAGTTTGAAATGTTTTAGTTTGTCGTTTCTGTTCAAATCAATCATCTTTTTGCATTCTTTTCGATCAAATTAGCTCACAGGAGTGTTTTTGCGAGCGCTTTGCTGTTCAAGTAGGTACTCTTTTGCGATATTTTAAAAGATACATCTCATACAAAGTTAGTCGAATTTTACACTTTTTCGGTCACCGTGAAATATTTTGTATTGATATTAACCGACTTTATATTGACCGTCGCGTCGAGCCTGTTGCGTAGACACCTCGTTTGTGTAGATCGGACCTGTTGCACTTCAAAAACATCGCAATATGGATTCCGTTTGCAATAATTTTGGCGTTTTCACCTACTTTAGACACTGAATATGTATCGTTTTGAAGCTCAGTTTGAAATATTTTAGTTTGTCGTTTCTGTTCAAATCGATCATCTTTTAGCATACTTTTTGATCGTATTAGCTCACCAAAGTGTTTTTGCGCACTCACCGCTGTTAAAGTTGGTACTCTATTTAGTTATTTTAAAAGATACATGCCATACAATGTTAGTCGAATTTTACACTTTTCGGTCACCGTGAAATATTTTGTCTTGATATTAACCGACTTTATATTGACCGTCGCGTTGATATCGTCGGGTTGACACCTTGTTTGTGTAGAACGGACCTGTTGCACTTTAAAAACATCGCAATATGGATTCTGTTTGCAATAATTTTAGCGTTTTTACCTACTTTAGACACTGAATATTTGTCGTTTTGTAGCTCAGTTTGAAATGTTTTAGTTTGTCGTTTCTGTTCAAATCAATCATATTTTAGCATTCTTTTTGATCAAATTAGCTCACAGGAGTGTTTCTGCGCACGCTTTGCTGTTCTTGTAGTTACTCTTTTGCGATATTTTAAAAGATACATCCCATACAATGTTAGTCGAATTTTACACTTTTTCGGTCACCGTAAATATTTTGTCTTGATATTACCCGACTTTATATTGACCGTCGCGTCAAGGCCGTTGCGTAGGTACCTCGTTTTTGTAGATCGGACCTGTTGCACATCAAAAACATCGCTATATGGATTCTGTTTGCAATAATTTTAGCGTTTTCACCTACTTTAGACACTGAATATTTGTCGTTTTGAAGCTCAGTTTGAAATGTTTTAGTTTGTCGTTTTTGTTCAAATCGATCATCTTTTAGCATACTTTTCGATTATATTAGCTCATCGAAGTGTTTGTGCGCACGCTTTGCTGTTCAAGTAGGTACTCTTTTGCGATATTTTAAAAGATACATCTCATACAAAGTTAGTCGAATTTTACACTTTTTCGGTCACCGTGAAGTATTTTGTATTGATATTAACCGACTTCATATTGACCGTCGCATCGAGCCCGTAGCGTAGACATATTGATTGTTTAGATTGGACCTGTTGCACTTCAAAAACATCGCAATATGGATTCTGTTTGGAATAATTTTAGCGTTTTCACCTACTTTAGACACTGAATATTTGTCGTTTTGAAGCTCAATTTGAAATGTTTTAGTTTGTCGTTTCTGTTTAAATCGATCATCTTTTAGCATATTTTTCGATCATATTAGCTCTAAGGAGTGTTTTTGCGCCCACTCCGCTGTTCTTGTAGGTACTCTCTGCGTTATTTTAAAAGATACATGCCATAATATGTTAGTCGAATTTTACACTTTTTCGGTCACCGTGAAATATTTTGTCTTGATATTAACCGACTTCATATTGACCGTCGCGTCGAGCCCGTTGCGTTGATACCTCGTTTGTGTAAACCGGACCTGTTGCACTTCTAAAACATCGCAATATGGGTTCTGTTTGCAATAATTTTAGCGTTTTCACCTACTTTAAACACTGAATATTTGTCGGTTTGAAGCTCAGTTTGAAATGTTTTAGTTTGTCGTTTCTGTTCAAATCGATCATCTTTTAGCATACTTTTCGATCATATTAGCTCACCAAAGTGTTTTTGCGCACTCACCGCTGTTAAAGTTGGTACTCTATTTAGTTATTTTAAAAGATACATGCCATACAATGTTAGTCGAATTTTACACTTTTCGGTCACCGTGAAATATTTTGTCTTGATATTAACCGACTTTATATTGACCGTCGCGTTGATATCGTCGGGTTGACACCTTGTTTGTGTAGAACGGACCTGTTGCACTTTAAAAACATCGCAATATGGATTCTGTTTGCAATAATTTTAGCGTTTTTACCTACTTTAGACACTGAATATTTGTCGTTTTGTAGCTCAGTTTGAAATGTTTTAGTTTGTCGTTTCTGTTCAAATCAATCATATTTTAGCATTCTTTTTGATCAAATTAGCTCACAGGAGTGTTTCTGCGCACGCTTTGCTGTTCTAGTAGTTACTCTTTTGCGATTTTTTAAAAGATACATGCCATAGAATGTTAGTCGAATTTAACACTTTTTCGGTCAACGTGAAATATTTTGTCTTGATATTAACCGACTTTATATTGACCTTCGCGTTGATATCGTCGGGTTGACACCTTGTTTGTGTAGAACGGACCTGTTGCACTTTAAAAACATCACAATATGGATTCTGTTTGCAATAATTTTAGCGTTTTTACCTACTTTAGACACTGAATATTTGTCGTTTTGTAGCTCAGTTTGAAATGTTTTAGTTTGTCGTTTCTGTTCTAATCAATCATATTTTAGCATTCTTTTTGATCAAATTAGCTCACAGGAGTGTTTCTGCGCACGCTTCGCTGTTCTAGTAGTTACTCTTTTGCGATTTTTTAAAAGATACATGCCATAGAATGTTAGTCGAATTTAACACTTTTTCGGTCACCGTGAAATATTTTGTCTTGATATTAACCGACTTTATATTGACCTTCGCGTCGAGGCGGTTGCGTAGACACCTCGATTGTGTAGATCGGACCTTTTGCACTTTGAAAACATTGCAATATGGATTCTGCTTGCAATAATTTTAGCGTTTTTACCTACTTTAGACACTGAATATTTGTCGTTT
Organism: Pyrausta purpuralis; assembly: GCA_963924145.1. Taxonomy (NCBI): domain Eukaryota; kingdom Metazoa; phylum Arthropoda; class Insecta; order Lepidoptera; family Crambidae; genus Pyrausta; species Pyrausta purpuralis. The sequence continues at coordinate 7,166,605 of OZ001668.1, forward strand.
TGAATCTCAGTTTGAAATGTTTTAGTTTGTCGTTTCTGTTCAAATCAATCATCTTTTGGCATTCTTTTCGATCGAATTAGCTCACAGGAGTGTTTCTGCGCACGCTTTGCTGTTCTTGTAGTTACCCTTTTGCGATATTTTAAAAGATACATCCCATACAATGTTAGTCGAATTTTACACTTTTTCGGTCACCGTGAAATATTTTGTATTGATATTAACCGACTTTATATTGACCGTCGCGTCAAGGCCGTTGCGTAGGTACCTCGTTTTTGTAGATCGGACATGTTGCACATCAAAAACATCGCTATATGGATTCTGTTTCTGTTCAATTTTACACTTTTTCGGTCACCGTGAAATATTTTGTCTTGATATTAACCGACTTTATATTGACCGTCGCGTCGAGCCCGTTGCGTAGTTACCTCGTTTGTGTAGACCGGACCTGTTGCACTTCAAAAACATTGCAATATGGATTCTGTTTGCAATAATTTTAGCGTTTTCACCCACTTTAGACACTGAATATTTGTCGTTTTAAAGCTCAGTTTGAAATGTTTTAGTTTGTCGTTTCGGTTTAAATCGATCATATTTTAGCATACTTTTCGATCATATAAGTTCACAGGAGTGTTTGTGCGCACAATTCGTTGTTAAAATAGGTACTCTATGGCGTTATTTTAAAAGATACATCCCATACAATGTTTGTCGAATTTTACACTTTTTCGGTCACCGTGAAATATTTTGTATTGATATTAACCGACTTTATATTGACCGTCGCATTGAGCCCGTAGCGTAGACACATCGATTGTTTAGATTGTACCTGTTGCACTTCAAAAACATCGCAAAATGGATTCTGTTTGCAATAATTTTATCGTTTTCACCTACTTTAGACACTGAATATTTGTCAGTTTGAAGCTCAGTTTAAAATGTTTTAATTTGTCGTTTCTGTTCAAATCGATCATTTTTTAGCATACTTTTCGATCATATTAGCTCCTAGGAGTGTTTTTGCGCCCGCTACGCTGTTCTAGTAGGTACTCTTTGCGTTATTTTAAAAGATGCATGCCATACAATGTTAGTCGAATTTTACACTTTTTCGGTCACCGTGAAATATTTTGTCTTGATATTAACCGACTTCATATTGACCGTCGCGTCGAGCCCGTTGCGTAGATACCTCGTTTGTGTAGACCGGACCTGTTGCACTTCTAAAACATCGCAATATGGATTCTGTTTGCAATAATTTTAGCGTTTTCACCTACTATAGACACTGAATATTTGTCGTTTTGAAGCTAAGTTTGAAATGTTTTAGTTTGTCGTTTCTGTTCAAATCGATCATCGTTAGCATTTTTTTCGATCATACTAGCTCACGAGAGTGTTTGTGCGCACAAGTCGCTGTTGAAGTAGGTACTCTTTTGCGATATTTTAAAAGATACATCTCATACAAAGTTAGTCAAATTTTACACTTTTTCGGTCACCGTGAAATATTTTGTCTTGATATTAACCGACTTTATATTGACCGTCGCGTGGAGCGCGTTGCGTAGACACCTCAATTGTGTTGATCGGATTTGTTGCACTTCAAAAACATCGCAATATGGATTCTGTTTGCAATAATTTTAGCGTTTTTACCTACTTTAGACACTGAATATTTGTTGTTTAAAAGCTCAGTTTGAAATGTTTTTTTGTCGTTTCTGTTCAAATCGATCATGTTTTAGCATTTTTTTCGTTTTTATTAGCTCACCGAAGTGGTTCTGCGCACGCTCCGCTATTCTAGTAGGTACTCTTTTGCGATATTTTAAAAGATACATGCCATATAAAGTTAGTCGAATTTTACACTTTTTCAGTCACCGTGAAATATTTTGTCTTGATATTAACCGACTTTATATTGACCGTCGCATCGAGCCCGTTGCGTAGACACCTTGTCTGTGTAAATCGGACCTGTTGCACTTCAAAGACATCCCGATATGGATTCTGTTTGCAATAACTTTAGCGTTTTCACTCACTTTAGACACTAAATATTTGTCGTTTTGTAGCTCAGTTTAAAATGTTTTAGTTTGTCGTTTCTGTTCAAATAGATCATCTTTGAGCATATTTTTCGATCATATTAGCTCACTGAAGTGGTTCTGCGCACGCTCCGCTATTCAGGTAGGTACTGTTTTGCGATATTTTCAAAGATACATCCCATTAAAAGTTAATCGAATTTTCACATTTTCGGTCACCGTGAAATATTTTGTCTTGATATTAACCGACTTTATATTGACCGTCGCGTCGAGGCCGTTGCGTAAACACCTCGATTGTGTAGATCGGACCTGTTGCACTTCGAAAACATTGCAATATGGATTCTGTTTGCAAAAATTTTAGCGTTTACACCTACTTTAGTCACTGAATATTTGTCGTTTTGAAGCTCAGTTTGAAATGTTTTAGTTTGTCGTTTCTGTTCAAATCGATCATCTTTGAGCATACATTTCGATCATATTAGATCACCGAAGTGGCTCTGCGCACGCTCAGCTGTTAAAGTAGGTACTCTTTTGCGATATTTTAAAACAATACATCCCATACAAAGTAAGTCGAATTTTACACTTTTTCGGTCATCGTGAAATATTTTGTCTTGATATTTACCGACTTTATATTGACCGTCGCATCGAGCCCGTTGCATAGACACATCGTTTGTGTAGATCGGACTTGTTACTCTTCAAAAACATCGCAGTATAGATTCTGTTTGCAATAATTTTAGCGTTTTCAACTACTTTAGACACTGAATATTTGTCGTTTTGAAGCTCAGTTTGAAATGTTTTAGTTTGTCGTTTCTGATCAAATCGATCATCTTTTAGCATACTTTTTGATCATGTAAGCTTACCGAAGTATTTTTGCCAACACTCCGCTTTTCTATTAGGTACTTTCTGTGTATAATTAAAAGATACATGCCTTAGAATGTTAGTCGAATTTTACACTTTTTCGGTCATCGTGAAATATTTTGTCTTGATATTAACCGACTTTATATTGACCGTCGCGTCGAGGCCGTTACGTAGACAACTCGATTGTGTAGATCGGACCTGTTGCACTTCGGAAACATTTTAATATGGATTCTGTTTGCAATAATTTTAGCGTTTTCATCTACTTTAGACACTGAATATTTGTCGTTTTGATGCTCAGTTTGAAATGTTTTAGTTTGTCGTTTCTGTTCAAATCGATCATATTTTAGCATACTTTTCGATCATATTAGCTCACCGGAGTGATTGTGCGCACGCTCCATTGTTTAAATAGGTTCTTTCTTGCGTTATTTTAAAATAAACATCCCATACAATGTAAGTCGAATTTTACACTTTTTCGGTCACCGTGAAATATTTTGTCTTGATATTAACCGACTTTATATTGACCGTCGCGTCGAGCCCGTTGCGTAGACACCTCGTTTTTGTAGATCGGACCTGTTGCACTTTAAAAACATTGAAATATGGATTCTGTTTGCAATAATTTTAGCGTTTTCACCTACTATAGACACTGAATATTTGTCGTTTTGAAGCTCAGTTTGAAATGTTTTAGTTTGTCGTTTCTGTTTTAATTCATCATATTTTAGCATACTTTTCGATTATATAAGCTCACCAGAGTGTTTGTGCGCATGCACCGCTGTTGAAGTAGGTACTCTCTTGCGTTATTTTAAAAGATACATGCCATACAATGTTAGTCGAATTTTACACTTTTTCGGTCACCGTGCAATATTTTGTCTTGATATTAAGCGACTTTATATTGAGCGTCGCGTCGAGCCTGTTGCGTAGCCACCTCGTTTGTGTAGATCGGACCTGTTGCACTTCAAAAACATCGCAATATGGATTCTGTTTGCAATAATTTTAGGGTTTTCACCTACTTTAGACACTGAATTTTTGTCGTTTTGAAGCTCAGTTTGAAATGTATTAGTTTGTCGTTTCTGTTCAAATCGATCATCTTTTAGCATACTTTTCGATCAAATTAACTCACCGGAGTGTTTGTGCGCACGAACCGCTGTTGAAGTAGGAACTCTCTTGCGTTATTTTAAAAGATACATGCCATACAATGTTAGTCGAATTTTACACTTTTTCGGTCACCGTGCAATATTTTGTCTTGATATTAACCGACTTTATATTGAGCGTCGCGTCGAGCCCGTTGCGTAGACACTTCGTTTGTGTAGACCGGACCTGTTGCACTTCAAAATCATCGCAATATTGATTCTGTTTGCAATAATTTTAAGGTTTTCACCTACTTTAGACACAGAATATTTGTTGTTTTAAAGCTTAGTTTGAAATGTTTTAGTTTGTCGTTCCTGTTCAAATCGATCATCTTTTAGCATACTTTTCGATCAAATTAACTCACCGGAGTGTTTGTGCGCACGCACCGCTGTTGAAGTAGGTACTCTTTTGCGTTATTTTAAAAGATACATGCCATACAATGTTATTCGAATTTTACACTTTTTCGGTCACCGTGCAATATTTTGTCTTGATATTAACCGACTTTATATTGACCGTCGCGTCGAGCCCGTTGCGTAGACACCTCGTTTGTGTAGACCGGACCTGTTGCACTTCGAAAACATTGCAATATGGATTCTGTTTGCAATAATTTTAGCGTTTTCACCTACTTTAGACACTGAATATTTGTCGTTTTGAAACTCAGTTTGAAATGTTTTAGTTTGTCGTTTCTGTTCAAATTGATCATCTTTTAGCATACTTTTTGATCATATAAGCTCACCGAAGTGGTTCTTCGAACGCTTAGCTATTGAAATAGCTACTTTTTTGCGATATTTTAAAAGATACATCCCATACAAAGTTAGTCAAATTTTACACTTTTTCGGTCACCGTGAAATATTTTGTCTTGATATTGACCGACTTTATATTGACCGTCGCATCGAGCCCGTTGCGTAGACACCTCGTTTGTGTAGACCGGACCTATGGCATTTTATAAACATCGCAATATGGATTCTGTTTGCAATAATTTTAGCGTTTTCACCTACTTTAGACACTTAATATTTGTCGTTTTGAAGCTCAGTTTGAAATGTTTTAGTTTGTCGTTTCTGTTCAAATCGATCATATTTTAGCATACTTTTCGATCATATTAGCTCACTGGAGTGTTTGTGTTCACGCTCCGTTGTTTAAATAGGTTCTTTCTTGCGTTATTTTAAAATATACATTCCATACAATGTTAGTCGAATTTTACACTTTTTCGGTCACCGTGAAATATTTTGTCTTGATATTAACCGACTTTATATTGACCGTCGCGTCGAGCCCGTTGCGTAGACACCTCGATTGTGTAGATCGGACCTGTTGCACTTCAAAAACATCGCAATATGGATTCTGTTTGCAATAATTTAAGCGTTTTTACCTACTTTAGACACTGAATATTTGTCGTTTTGAAGCTCAGTTTGAAATGTTTTAGTTTGTCGTTTCTGTTCAAATCGATCATCTTTTAACATACTTTTCGATCATATTAGCTCCTCGGAGTGTTTGTGCGCACGTTTCGCTGTTATAGTAGGTACTCTTTTGCGATATTTTAAAAGATACACATACAATACAATGTTAGTCGAATTTTACACTTTTTCGGTCACCGTGAAATATTTTGTCTTGATATTGACCGACTTTATATTGACCGTCGCATCGAGCCCGTTGCGTAGACACCTCGTTTGTGTAGACCGGACCTATGGCATTTTATAAACATCGCAATATGGATTCTGTTTGCAATAATTTTAGCGTTTTCACCTACTTTAGACACTTAATATTTGTCGTTTTGAAGCTCAGTTTGAAATGTTTTAGTTTGTCGTTTCTGTTCAAATCGATCATATTTTAGCATACTTTTCGATCATATTAGCTCACTGGAGTGTTTGTGTTCACGCTCCGTTGTTTAAATAGGTTCTTTCTTGCGTTATTTTAAAATATACATTCCATACAATGTTAGTCGAATTTTACACTTTTTCGGTCACCGTGAAATATTTTGTCTTGATATTAACCGACTTTATATTGACCGTCGCGTCGAGCCCGTTGCGTAGACACCTCGATTGTGTAGATCAGACCTGTTGCACTTCAAAAACATCGCAATATGGATTCTGTTTGCAATAATTTAAGCGTTTTTACCTACTTTAGACACTGAATATTTGTCGTTTTGAAGCTCAGTTTGAAATGTTTTAGTTTGTCGTTTCTGTTCAAATCGATCATCTTTGAACATACTTTTCGATCATATTAGCTCCTCGGAGTGTTTGTGCGCACGCTCCGCTGTTCTAGTAGTTACTCTCCTGCGTTATTTTAAAAGATACATGCCATACAATGTTAGTCGAATTTTACACTTTTTCGGTCACCGTGAAATATTTTGTATTGATATTAACCGACTTTATTTTGACCGTCGCATCGAGCCCGTAGCGTAGACACATCAATTGTGTAGATTGGACCTGTTGCACTTAAAAAACATCGCAATATGGTTTCTGTTTGCAAATTTTTTAGCGTTTTCACCTACTTTAGACACTGAATATTTGTCGTTTTGAATCTCAGTTTGAAATGTTTAAGTTTGTCGTTTCTGTTTAAATCCATCATATTTTAGCATACTTTTGAATCATATTAGCTCACCGAAATGGTTTTGCGCATGCTCTGTTGTTGAAATAGGTACTCTCTTGCGCTGTTTTAAAAGATACATCCCATACAATGTTAGTCGAATTTTGCACTTTTTCGGTCATCGTGAAATATTTTGTATTGATATTAACCGACTTAATATTGACCGTCGCATCGAGCCCGTAGCGAAGACATCTCGTTTGTGTAGATCGGACCTGTTACACTTCTAAAACATCGCAATATGGATTCTGTTTGCAATCATTTTAGCGTTTTCACCTACCTTAGTCACTGAATATTTGCCGTTTTAAAGCTTAGTTTGAAATGTTTTAGTTTGTCGTTTCTGTTAAAATTGATCATTTTTTAAGTGAACACTTCTTTAGCGGCGTTAAGCACTTAAGTGGGATGGGGGAATAATGTGAATCTCGCGTCAGGTCACGTGGGCTGATCGAAAAACCGTAAGACGGTTGGCGAAATTATGAATGTAAGTTGATATTTCTGAGAGATAAACTTTTGAATATAATTTAATATTATATAAATTGTAATGTTTGTGTACGATAGCGCAATAAATAAATATTGTATTCTTTAAAAATATTATACTTATTATTATTATTAGTATCGTATTATTATGATTGTTTCATTATTATTATTATTATTATTATTATTGCATTATTATTATAATTGTTTTATTATTATTATTAAAATCATTATAATAATAATTATAATTATTATTATTATTGTATTCTATCATAAAAATGACAGTACTTTTATATTGATAATAACTATTCCAAAAAATCAAAAATGCACAACGTTGATATTCAAGTTTTCACTTCTGCCGGCACTCCCGGAGTGCAATTTTTCTAGCATACTTTTCGATTAAATAAGCTCACCAGAGTGTTTGTGCGCACGCTCTGCTGTTAAAATGGGTACTCTCCTGCGTTATTTTAAAAGATACATGATACATGCCATACAAAGTTAGTCGAATTTTACACTTTTTCGGTCATCGTGAAATATTTTGTCTTGATATTAACCGACTTTATATTGACCGTCGCGTCGAGGACGTTGCGTAGACACCTCGATTGTGTAGATCGGACCAGTTGCACTTCGAAAACATTGCAATATGGATTCTGTTTGCAATAATTTTAGCGTTTTCACCTACTTTAGACACTAATTATTTGTCGTTTTGAAGCTCAGTTTGAAATGTTTTAGTTTATCGTTTCTGTTCAAATCTATCATATTTTAGCATACTTTTCGATCATATTAGCTCACCGGAGTGTTTGTGCGCACGCTCCGTTGTTTAAATAGGTTCTTTCTTGCGTTATTTTAAAATATACATTCCATACAATGTTAGTCGAATTTTACACTTTTTCGGTCACCGTGAAATATTTTGTCTTGATATTAACCGACTTTATATTGACCGTCGCGTCGAGCCCGTTGCGTAGACACCTCGATTGTGTAGATCGGACCTGTTGCACTTCGAAAACATTACAATATGGATTCTGTCTGCAATAATTTTAGCGTTTTCACCTACTTTAGACACTGAATATTTGTCGTTTTGAAGCTTAGTTTGAAATGTTTTAGTTTGTCGTTTCTGTTCAAATCGATCATCTTTTAACATACTTTTCGATCATATTTGCTCACCGGAGTGCTTGTGCGCACGCTACGTTGTTAAAATAGGTACTTTCTTTCGATATTTTAAAAGATACATCCCATACAAAGTGAGTCGAATTTTACACTTTTTTGGTCACCGTGAAATATTTTGTCTTGATATTAACCGACTTTATATTGACCGTCGCGTCGATGCCGTTGCGTAGACACCTTGTTCATTTAGAACGGACCTGTTACTTTAAAAACATCGCAATATGGATTCTGTTTGCAATAATTTTAGCGTTTTCACCTACCTTAGTCACTAAATATTTGCCGTTTTAAAGCTTAGTTTGAAATGTTTTAGTTTGTCGTTTCTGTTAAAATTGATCATTTTTTAAGTGAAAACTTCTTTAGCGGCGTTAAACACTTTAGTGGGATGGGGGAATAATGTGAATCTCGCGTCAGGTCACGTGGGCTGATCGAAAAACCGTAAGACGGTTGGCGAAATTATGAATGTAAGTTGATATTTCTGAGAGATAAACTTTTTAATATAATTTAATATAATATAAATTGTAATGTTTGTGTACGATAGCGCAATAAATAAATATTGTATTCTTTAAAAATATAATACTTATTATTGAAGTGAAAACTTCTTTAGCGGCGTTGAGCACTTTTGTGGGATGGGGGAAAAATGTGAAACTCGCGTCAGGACACGTGACCTGATCGAAAAACCGTAAGACGGTTGGCGAAATTATGGATGTAAGTTGATTTTTCTGAGAGATAAACTTTTTAATGTAATTTAATATAATATAAATTGTAATGTTTGTGTACGATAGCGCAATAAATAAATATTGTATTCTATAAAAATATTATATTATTATTATTATTATTGTATTCTATCACAAAAATGATAGTACTTTTATATTGATAATAACTATTCCAAAAAATCAAAAATGCACAACGTTGATATTCAAGTTTTCACTTCTGCCGGCACTCCCGGAGTGCTTTCACAGTTTTTTATTATTATTGTATTATTATGATTGTTTCATTATTATTAATATTATTATTATTATTGCATTATTATTATTATTATTAAAATAATTATTATTATAATTATAAATATTATTATGATTGTATTCTATCACAAAAATGACAGTACTTTTATATTGATAATAACTATTCCAAAAAATCAAAAATGCACAACGTTGATATTCAAGTTTTCACTTCTGCCGGCACTCCCGGAGTGCAATTTTTCTAGCATACTTTTCGATTATATAAGCTCACCAGTGTGTTTGTGCGCACGCTTTGCTGTTAAAATGGGTACTCTCCTGCGTTATTTTAAAAGATACATGCCATACAAAGTTAGTCGAATTTTACACTTTTTCGGTCACCGTGAAATATTTTGTCTTGATATTCACCGACTTAATATTGACCGTCGCGTCGAGCCTGTTGCGTAGCCACCTCTTTTGTGTAGATCGGACCTGTTGCACTTCAAAAACATCGCAATATGGATTCTGTTTGCAATAATTTTAGGGTTTTCACCTACTTTAGACACTGAATATTTGTCGTTTTGAAGCTCAGTTTGAAATGTATTAGTTTGTCGTTTCTGTTCAAATCGATCATCTTTTAGCATACTATTCGATCAAATTAACTCACCGGAGTGTTTGTGCGCACGAACCGCTGTTGAAGTAGGTACTCTCTTGCGTTATTTTTAAAGATACATGCCATACAATGTTATTCGAATTTTACACTTTTTCGGTCACCGTGCAATATTTTGTCTTGATATTAACCGACTTTATATTGACCGTCGCGTCGAGCCCGTTGCGTAGACACCTCGTTTGTGTAGACCGGACCTGTTGCACTTCGAAAACATTGCAATATGGATTCTGTTTGCAATAATTTTAGCGTTTTCACCTACTTTAGACACTGAATATTTGTCGTTTTGAAACTCAGTTTGAAATGTTTTAGTTTGTCGTTTCTGTTCAAATTGATCATCTTTTAGCATACTTTTCGATCATATGAGCTCACCGAAGTGGTTCTTCGAACGCTTAGCTATTAAAATAGCTAATTTTTTGCAATATTTTAAAAGATACATCCCATAAAAAGTTAGTCGAATTTTACACTTTTTCGGTCACCGTGAAAGCTTTTGTTTTGAAATCTACCGACTTTATATTGACCGTCGCATCGTGCCTGTTGCGGAGACACCTCGTTTGTGTAGATCGGACCTGTTGCACTTTAAAAACATCGCAATATGGATTCTGTTTGCAATATTTTTAACGTTTTCACCTACTTTAGACACTGAATATTTGTCGTTTTGAAGCTCAGTTTGAAATGTTTTAGTTTATCGTTTCTGTTCAAATCGATCATCTTTTATCATATTTTTCGATCATATTAGCTCACCGAAGTGGTTTTGCGCACGCTTCGCTGTTCTTATAGGTACTCTTTTGCGAAATTTTAAAAAGATACATCCCATACAAAGTTAGTCGAATTTTACACTTTTTCGGTAACCGTGAAATATTTTGTATTGATATTAACCGACTTTATATTGACCGTCGCGTCGAGGCCGTTGCGTAGATACCTCGTGTGTGTAGACCGGACTTGTGACATTTCATAAACATTGCAATATGGATTCTGTTTGCAATAATTTTAGCGTACGCTGAAATTATTGCAAACAGTGTAGACCGGACCTGTTGCACTTCAAAAACATCGCAATATGGATTCTGTTTGCAATAATTTTAGCGTTTTCACCCACTTTAGACACTGAATATTTGTCGAATTAAAGCTCAGTTTGAAATGTTTTAGTTTGTCGTTTCTGATCAAATCGATCATCTTTTAGTATACTTTTCGATCATATTAGCTCCTAGGAGTGTTTTTGCGCACGCTCCGCTGTTAAAATAGGTACTCTATTACATTTTTTTAAAAGATACATGCCATACAATGTTAGTCGAATTTTACACTTTTTCGGTCACCGTGAAATATTTTGTATTGATATTAACCGACTTTATTTTGACCGTCGCATCGACCCCGTAGCGTAGACACATCAATTGTGTAGATTGGACCTGTTGCACTTTAAAAAACATCGCAATATGGTTTCTGTTTGCAAATTTTTTAGCGTTTTCACCTACTTTAGACACTGAATATTTGTCGTTTTGAAGCTCAGTTTGAAATGTTTTAGTTTGTCGTTTGTTTAAATCCATCATATTTTAGCATACTTTTGAATCATATTAGCTCACCGAAGTGGTTTTGCGCATGCTCTGTTGTTGAAATAGGTACTCTCTTGCGCTGTTTTAAAAGATACATCCCATACAATGTTAGTCGAATTTTACACTTTTTCGGTCATCGTGAAATATTTTGTATTGATATTAACCGACTTAATATTGACCGTCGCATCGAGCCCGTAGCGAAGACATCTCGTTTGTGTAGATCGGACCTGTTACACTTCTAAAACATCGCAATATGGATTCTGTTTGCAATAATTTTAGCGTTTTCACCTATTTTAAACACTGAATATTTGTCGTTTTGAAGCTCAGTTTGAAATGTTTTACTTTGTCGTTTCTGTTCAAATCGATCATCTTTTATCATACTTTTCGATTATATTATCTCACCGGAGTTTTTTTTCGCACGCTCCGCTGTTCTTGTAGGTACTCTCTGCGTTAGTTTAAAAGATACATGCCATACAATGTTAGTCGAATTTTACACTTTTTTGGACACCGTGAAATATTTTGTCTTGATATTAACCGACTTTTTATTGACCGTCGCGTAGAGCCCGTTGCGTAGACACCTCGTTTGTGTAGATCGGACCTGTTGCACTTTAACAACATCGCAATATGGATTCTGTTTGCAATAATTTTAGCGTTTTCACCTACTTTAGACACTGAATATTTGTCGTTTTAAAGCTCAGTTTGAAATGTTTTAGTTTGTCATTTCTGTTCAAATCGATCATCTTTTAGCATACTTTTCGATCATATAAGCTCACGAAAGTGGTTCTTCGAACGCTTGGCTATTGATATAGCTACTTTTTTGTGATATTTTAAAAGATACATCCCATACAAAGTTAGTCGAATTTTACACTTTTTCGGTCACCGTGAAATATTTTGTATTGATATTAACCGACTTTATTTTGACCGTCGCTTCGAGCCCGTAGCGTAGACACATCAATTGTGTAGATTTTACCTGTTGCACTTTAAAAACATCGCAATATGGATTCTGTTTGCAATAATTTTAGCGTTTTCACCTACTTTAGACACTGAATATTTGTCGTTTTGAAGCTCAGTTTGAAATGTTCTAGTTTGTCGTTTCTGTTCAAAAAGATCATCTTTTAACATACTTTTCGACCATATTAGCTTCTCGGAGTGTTTGTGCGCACGCTTTGCTGTTCTAGTAGGTACTCTTTTGCGATATTTTTAAAGATACATCCCATACAAAGTTAGTCGAATTTTACACTTTTTCGGTCACCGTGAAATATTTTGTCTTGATATTAACCGACTTCATATTGACCGTCGCGTCGAGCCCGTTGCGTAGACACCTAATTTGTGTAGATCGGACTTGTTGCACTTTAAAAATATCGCAATATGGATTCTGTTTGCAATAATTTTAGCGTTTTCACCTACTTTAGACACTGAATATTTGTCGTTTTGAAGCTCAGTTTGAAATGTTTTAGTTTGTCGTTTCTGTTCAAATCGATCATCTTTTAGCATATTTTTCGATCATATTAGCTCACCGAAGTGGTTCTGCGCACGCTCCGCTATTCTAGTAGGTACGCTTTTGCGATATTTTAAAAGATACATCCCATACAAAGTTAGTCGAATTTTACACTTTTTCGGTCACCGTGAAATATTTTGTCTTGATATTAACCGACTTTATATTGACCGTCGCGTGGATGCCGTTGCGTAGACACGTCGTTTATGTATAAAGGACCTGTGGCATTTTAAAAACATTGAAATATGGATTCTTTTTGCAATAATTTTAGCGTTTTCACCTACTTTAGACACTGAATATTTGTCATTTTGAAGCTTAGTTTGAAATGTTTTAGTTTGCCGTTTCTGTTCAAATTGATCATCTTTAAGCATACTTTTCGATCATATTAGCTCACCGAGTTGGTTCTGCGCACGCTTTGCTGTTAAAGTGAGCACTCTTTTGCGATAATTTAAAAGATACATCCCATACAAAGTTAGTCGAATTTTACACTTTTTCGGTCACCGTGAAATATTTTGTATTGATATATACCGACTTTATATTGACCGTCGCATCGAGCCCGTTGCATAGACACATCGTTTGTGTAGATCGGACCTGTTTCTCTTCAAAAACATCGCAGTATAAATTCTGTTTGCAATAATTTTAGCGTTTTCAACTACTATAGACATGAATATTTGTCGTTTTAAAGCTTAGTTTGAAATGTTTTAGTTTGTCGTTCCTGTTCAAATCGATCATCTTTTAGCATACTTTTCGATCATGTTAGCTTACCGGAGTGTTTTTGCCCACACTTCGCTCTTCTATTAGGTACTCTCTGTGTTATTTTAAAAGATACATGCCATAGAATGTTAGTCGAATTTTACACTTTTTCGGTCATCGTGAAATATTTTGTCTTGATATTAACCGACTTTATATTGACCGTCGCGTCGAGGCCGTTGCGTAGACACCTCGATTGTGTAAATCGGACCTGTTGCACTTCAAAAACATTGCAATATGGATTCTGTTTCCAATAATTTTAGCGTTTTCACCTACTTTAGACACTGAATATTTGTCGTTTTGAAGCTCAGTTTGAAATGTTTTAGTTTGTCGTTTCTGTTCAAATCGATCATATTTTAGCATACTTTTCGATCATTTTAGCTCACCGGAGTGTTTGTGCGCACGCTCCGTTGTTTAAATAGGTTCTTTCTTGCGGTTTTTTAAAATATACATCCCATACAATGTTAGTCGAATTTTACACTTTTTCGGTCACCGTGAAATATTTTGTCTTGATATTAACCGACTTTATATTGACCGTCGCGTCGAGCCCGTTGCGTAGACACCTCGATTGTGTAGATCGGACCTGTTGCACTTCAAAAACATCGCAATATGTATTCTGTTTGCAATAATTTTAGCGTTTTTACCTACTTTAGACACTGAATATTTGTCGTTTTGAAGCTCAGTTTGAAATGTTTTAGTTTGTCGTTTCTGTTCAAATCGATCATCTTTTAGCATACTTTTCGATCATATTGCGTAGACACCTCGTTTGTGTTGATCGGACCTGTTGCACTTCAAAAACATCGCAATATGGATTCTGTTTGCAATAATTTTAGCGTTTTCACCCACTTTAGACACTGAATATTTGTCGAATTAAAGCTCAGTTTGAAATGTTTTAGTTTGTCGTTTCTGATCAAATCGATCATCTTTTAGTATACTTTTCGATCATATTAGCTCCTAGGAGTGCTTTTGCGCACGCTCCGCTGTTAAAATAGGTACTCTATTACATTTTTTTAAAAGATACATGCCATACAATGTTAGTCGAATTTTACACTTTTTCGGTCACCGTGAAATATTTTGTATTGATATTAACCGACTTTATTTTGACCGTCGCATCGAGCCCGTAGCGTAGACACATCAATTGTGTAGATTGGACCTGTTGCACTTCAAAAACATCGCAATATGGTTTCTGTTTGCAAATTTTTTAGCGTTTTCACCTACTTTAGACACTGAATATTTGTCGTTTTGAAGCTCAGTTTGAAATGTTTTAGTTTGTCGTTTCTGTTTAAATCCATCATATTTTAGCATACTTTTGAATCATATTAGCTCACCGAAGTGGTTTTGCGCATGCTCTGTTGTTGAAATAGGTACTCTCTTGCGCTGTTTTAAAAGATACATCCCATACAATGTTAGTCGAATTTTACACTTTTTCGGTCATCGTGAAATATTTTGTATTGATATTAACCGACTTAATATTGACCGTCGCATCGAGCCCGTAGCGAAGACATCTCGTTTGTGTAGATCGGACCTGTTACACTTCTAAAACATCGCAATATGGATTCTGTTTGCAATAATTTTAGCGTTTTCACCTACTTTAAACACTGAATATTTGTCGGTTTGAAGCTCAGTTTGAAATGTTTTAGTTTGTCGTTTCTGTTCAAATCGATCATCTTTTAGCATACTTTTCGATCATATTATCTCACCGGAGTTTTTTTTCGCACGCTCCGCTGTTCTTGTAGGTACTTTCTGCGTTAGTTTAAAAGATACATGCCATACAATGTTAGTCGAATTTTACACTTTTTCGGACACCGTGAAATATTTTGTCTTGATATTAACCGACTTTTTATTGACCGTCGCATCGAGCCCGTAGCGTAGACATCTCGTTTGTGTAGATCGGACCTGTTTCACTTCTAAAACATCGCAATATGGATTCTGTTTGCAATAATTTTAGCGTTTTCACCTACTTTAAACACTGAATATTTGTCGGTTTGAAGCTCAGTTTGAAATGTTTTAGTTTGTCGTTTCTGTTCAAATCGATCATCTTTAAGCATACTTTTCGATCATATTATCTCACCGGAGTTTTTTTTCGCACGCTCCGCTATTCTTGTTAGTCGAATTTAACAATTTTTCGGTCACCGTGAAATATTTTGTCTTGATATTAACCGACTTTTTATTGACCGTCGCGTAGAGCCCGTTGCGTAGACACCTCGTTTGTGTAGATCGGACCTGTTGCACTTTAACAACATTGCAATATGGATTCTGTTTGCAATAATTTTAGCGTTTTCACCTACTTTAGACACTGAATATTTGTCGTTTTAAAGCTCAGTTTGAAATGTTTTAGTTTGTCGTTTCTGTTCAAATCGATCATCTTTTAGCATACTTTTTGATCATATAAGCTCACTGAAGTGGTTCTTCGAACGCTTGGCTATTGAAATAGCTACTTTTTTGTGATATTTTAAAAGATACATCCCATACAAAGTTAGTCGAATTTTACACTTTTTCGGTCACCGTGAAATATTTTGTATTGATATTAACCGACTTTATTTTGACCGTCGCTTCGAGCCCGTAGCGTAGACACATCAATTGTGTAGATTTTACCTGTTGCATTCTAAAAACATCGCAATATGGATTCTGTTTGCAATAATTTTAGCGTTTTCACCTACTTTAGACACTGAATATTTGTCGTTTTGAAGCTCAGTTTGAAATGTTTTAGTTTGCCGTTTCTGTTCAAATCGATCATCTTTAAGCATACTTTTTGATCATATTAGCTCACCGAGTTGGTTCTGCGCACGCTTTGCTGTTAAAGTGAGCACTCTTTTGCGATAATTTAAAAGATTCATCCCATACAAAGTTAGTCGAATTTTACACTTTTTCGGTCACCGTGAAATATTTTGTATTGATATATACCGACTTTATATTGACCGTCGCATCGAGCCCGTTGCATAGACACATCGTTTGTGTAGATCGGACCTGTTTCTCTTCAAAAACATCGCAGTATAAATTCTGTTTGCAATAATTTTTGCGTTTTCAACTACTATAGACATGAATATTTGTCGTTTTAAAGCTTAGTTTGAAATGTTTTAGTTTGTCGTTCCTGTTCAAATCGATCATCTTTTAGCATACTTTTCGATCATGTTAGCTTACCGGAGTGTTTTTGCCCACACTTCGCTCTTCTATTAGGTACTCTCTGTGTTATTTTAAAAGATACATGCCATAGAATGTTAGTCGAATTTTACACTTTTTCGGTCATCGTGAAATATTTTGTCTTGATATTAACCGACTTTATATTGACCGTCGCGTCGAGGCCGTTGCGTAGACACCTCGATTGTGTAAATCGGACCTGTTGCACTTCAAAAACATTGCAATATGGATTCTGTTTCCAATAATTTTAGCGTTTTCACCTACTTTAGACACTGAATATTTGTCGTTTTGAAGCTCAGTTTGAAATGTTTTAGTTTGTCGTTTCTGTTCAAATCGATCATATTTTAGCATACTTTTCGATCATATTAGCTCACCGGAGTGTTTGTGCGCACGCTCCGTTGTTTAAATAGGTTCTTTCTTGCGGTTTTTTAAAATATACATCCCATACAATGTTAGTCGAATTTTACACTTTTTCGGTCACCGTAAAATATTTTGTCTTGATATTAACCGACTTTATATTGACCGTCGCGTCGAGCCCGTTGCGTAGACACCTCGATTGTGTAGATCGGACCTGTTGCACTTCAAAAACATCGCAATATGTATTCTGTTTGCAATAATTTTAGCGTTTTCACCTACTTTAGACACTGAATATTTGTCGTTTTGAAGCTCAGTTTGAAATGTTTTAGTTTGTCGTTTCTGTTCAAATCGATCATCTTTTAGCATACTTTTCGATCATATTGCGTAGACACCTCGTTTGTGTTGATCGGACCTGTTGCACTTCAAAAACATCGCAATATGGATTCTGTTTGCAATAATTTTAGCGTTTTCACCCACTTTAGACACTGAATATTTGTCGAATTAAAGCTCAGTTTGAAATGTTTTAGTTTGTCGTTTCTGATCAAATCGATCATCTTTTAGTATACTTTTCGATCATATTAGCTCCTAGGAGTGTTTTTGCGCACGCTCTGCTGTTAAAATAGGTACTCTATTACATTTTTTTAAAAGATACATGCCATACAATGTTAGTCGAATTTTACACTTTTTCGGTCACCGTGAAATATTTTGTATTGATATTAACCGACTTTATTTTGACCGTCGCATCGAGCCCGTAGCGTAGACACATCAATTGTGTAGATTGGACCTGTTGCACTTCAAAAACATCGCAATATGGTTTCTGTTTGCAAATTTTTTAGCGTTTTCACCTACTTTAGACACTGAATATTTGTCGTTTTGAAGCTCAGTTTGAAATGTTTTAGTTTGTCGTTTCTGTTTAAATCCATCATATTTTAGCATACTTTTGAATCATATTAGCTCACCGAAGTGGTTTTGCGCATGCTCTGTTGTTGAAATAGGTACTCTCTTGCGCTGTTTTAAAAGATACATCCCATACAATGTTAGTCGAATTTTACACTTTTTCGGTCATCGTGAAATATTTTGTATTGATATTAACCGACTTAATATTGATCGTCGCATCGAGCCCGTAGCGAAGACATCTCGTTTGTGTAGATCGGACCTGTTACACTTCTAAAACATCGCAATATGGATTCTGTTTGCAATAATTTTAGCGTTTTCACCTACTTTAAACACTGAATATTTGTCGGTTTGAAGCTCAGTTTGAAATGTTTTAGTTTGTCGTTTCTGTTCAAATCGATCATCTTTTAGCATACTTTTCGATTATATTATCTCACCGGAGTTTTTTTTCGCACGCTCCGCTGTTCTTGTAGGTACTCTCTGCGTTAGTTTAAAAGATACATGCCATACAATGTTAGTCGAATTTTACACTTTTTCGGACACCGTGAAATATTTTGTCTTGATATTAACCGACTTTTTATTGACCGTTGCATCGAGCCCGTAGCGTAGACATCTCGTTTGTGTAGATCGGACCTGTTTCACTTCTAAAACATCGCAATATGGATTCTGTTTGCAATAATTTTAGCGTTTTCACCTACTTTAAACACTGAATATTTGTCGGTTTGAAGCTCAGTTTGAAATGTTTTAGTTTGTCGTTTCTGTTTAAATCGATCATCTTTAAGCATACTTTTCGATCATATTATCTCACCGGAGTTTTTTTTCGCACGCTCCGCTGTTCTTGTTAGTCGAATTTTACACTTTTTCGGTCACCGTGAAATATGTTGTATTGATATTAATCGACTTTCGCATTGTATTGATATAAATCGACTTTTCCTAATATTAATAAACACATCGATTGAGTAGATCGGACATGTTGCACTTCAAAAACATCGCAATATGGATTCTGTTTGCAATAATTTTAGCGTTTTCACCTACTTTAGACACAAAATATTTGTCGTTTTAAAGCTTAGTTTGAAATGTTTTAGTTTGTCGTTTCTGTTCAAATCGATCATCTTTTAGCATACTTTTCGATCATATTAGCTCCTAGGAGTGTTTTTGCGCACGCTCCGCTGTTAAAGTAGGTACTCTTTTGCAATATTTTAAAAGATACATCCCATACAATGTTAGTCGAATTTTACACTTTTTCGGTCACCTTGAAATATTTTGTCTTGATATTAACCGACTTTTTATTGACCGTCGCGTCGAACCCGTTGCGTAGACACATCGGTTGTGTAGATGGGACATGTCGCACATCAAAAACATCGCAATATGGATTCTGTTTGCAATAATTTTAGCGTTTTCACCTACTTTAGACACTGAATATTTGTCGTTTTAAAGCTCAGTTTGAAATGTTTTAGTTTGTCGTTTCTGTTAAAATCGATCATCTTTTAGCATACTTTTCGATCATATTAGCTCACCAGAGTGTTTTTGCGCACGATCTGCTGTTCTAGTAGGTACTTTCTGCGTTATTTTAAAAGATACATGCCATACAATGTAAGTCAAATTTTACACTTTTTCGGTCACCGTGAAATATTTTGTCCTGATATTAACCGACTTTTTATTGACCGTCGCGTCGAGCCCGTTGCGTAGACACCTCGTTTTTGTAGATCGGACCTGTTGCACTTCAAAAACATTGCAATATGGATTCTGTTTGCAATAATTTTAGCGTTTTCACCTACTTTAGACACTGAATATTTGTCATTTTGAAGCTCAGTTTGAAATGTTTTAGTTTGCCGTTTCTGTTCAAATCGATCATCTTTAAGCATACTTTTCGATCATATTAGCTCACCGAGTTGGTTCTGCGCACGCTTTGCTGTTAAAGTGAGCACTCTTTTGCGATAATTTAAAAGATACATCCCATACAAAGTTAGTCTAATTTTTCACTTTTTCGGTCACCGTGAAATATTTTGTATTGATATATACCGACTTTATAGTGACCGTCGCATCGAGCCCGTTGCATAGACACATCGTTTGTGTAGATCGGACCTGTTTCTCTTCAAAAACATCGCAGTATAAATTCTGTTTGCAATAATTTTAGCGTTTTCAACTACTATAGACATGAATATTTGTCGTTTTAAAGCTTAGTTTGAAATGTTTTAGTTTGTCGTTCCTGTTCAAATCGATCATCTTTTAGCATACTTTTCGATCATGTTAGCTTACCGGAGTGTTTTTGCCCACAATTCGCTCTTCTATTAGGTACTCTCTGTGTTATTTTAAAAGATACATGCCATAGAATGTTAGTCGAATTTTACACTTTTTCGGTCATCGTGAAATATTTTGTCTTGATATTAACCGACTTTATATTGACCGTCGCGTCGAGGCCGTTGCGTAGACACCTCGATTGTGTAAATCGGACCTGTTGCACTTCAAAAACATTGCAATATGGATTCTGTTTCCAATAATTTTAGCGTTTTCACCTACTTTAGACACTGAATATTTGTCGTTTTGAAGCTCAGTTTGAAATGTTTTAGTTTGTCGTTTCTGTTCAAATCGATCATATTTTAGCATACTTTTCGATCATATTAGCTCACCGGAGTGTTTGTGCGCACGCTCCGTTGTTTAAATAGGTTCTTTCTTGCGGTTTTTTAAAATATACATCCCATACAATGTTAGTCGAATTTTACACTTTTTCGGTCACCGTGAAATATTTTGTCTTGATATTAACCGACTTTATATTGACCATCGCGTCGAGCCCGTTGCGTAGACACCTCGATTGTGTAGATCGGACCTGTTGCACTTCAAAAACATCGCAATATGTATTCTGTTTGCAATAATTTTAGCGTTTTCACCTACTTTAGACACTGAATATTTGTCGTTTTGAAGCTCAGTTTGAAATGTTTTAGTTTGTCGTTTCTGTTCAAATCGATCATCTTTTAGCATACTTTTCGATCATATTGCGTAGACACCTCGTTTGTGTTGATCGGACCTGTTGCACTTCAAAAACATCGCAATATGGATTCTGTTTGCAATAATTTTAGCGTTTTGACCTACTTTAGACACTGAATATTTGTCGTTTTAAAGCTTAGTTTGAAATGTTTTAGTTTGTCGTTTCTATTCAAATCGATCATCTTTTAGCATTTTTTTCGTTTTTATTAGCTCACCTGAGTTTTTTAGCGCACGATCTGCTGTTCTAGTAGGTACTTTCTGCGTTATTTTAAAAGATACATGCCATACAATGTAAGTCAAATTTTACACTTTTTCGGTTACCGTGAAATATTTTGTCCTGATATTAACCGACTTTTTATTGACCGTCGCGTCGAGCCCGTTGCGTAGACACCTCGTTTTTGTAGATCGGACCTGTTGCACTTCAAAAACATTGCAATATGGATTCTGTTTTCAATAATTTTAGCGTTTTCACCTACTTTAAACACTGAATATTTGTCGTTATAAAGCTTAGTTTGAAATGTTTTAGTTTGTCGTTTCTGTTCAAATCGATCATCTTTTAGCATACTTTTCGATCACATTAGCTTACCGAAATGGTTCTGCGCACGCTCCGCTGTTGAAGTAGGTACTCTTTTGCGATATTTTAAAAGATACATCCCATACAAAGTAAGTCGAATTTTACACTTTTTCGGTCACCGTGAAATATTTTGTCTCGATACTAACCGTCTTTATATTGACCGTCGCGTCGAGCCCGTTGCGTAGATACCTCGTTTGTGTAGACCGGACTTGTTGCACTTCAAAAACATCGCAATGTGGATTCTGTTTGCAATAATTTTAGCGTTTTCACCTACTTTAGACACTGAATATTTGTCGTTTTAAAGCTTAGTTTGAAATGTTTTAGTTTGCCGTTTCTGTTCAAATCGATCATCTTTTAGCATACTTTTCGATCATACTAGCTCACCGGAGTGTTTGTGCGCACGCTTCGTTGTTGAAATAGGTACTCTCTTGCGTTATTGTAAAAGATACATCCCATACAAAGTTAGTCGAATTTTACACTTTTTCGGTCACCGTGAAATATGTTGTATTGATATTAATCGACTTTCGCATTGTATTGATATAAATCGACTTTTCCTAATATTAATAAACACATCGATTGAGTAGATCGGACATGTTGCACTTCAAAAACATCGCAATATGGATTCTGTTTGCAATAATTTTAGCGTTTTCACCTACTTTAGACACAAAATATTTGTCGTTTTAAAGCTTAGTTTGAAATGTTTTAGTTTGTCGTTTCTGTTCAAATCGATCATCTTTTAGCATACTTTTCGATCATATTAGCTCCTAGGAGTGTTTTTGCGCACGCTCCGCTGTTAAAGTAGGTACTCTTTTGCAATATTTTAAAAGATACATCCCATACAATGTTAGTCGAATTTTACACTTTTTCGGTCACCTTGAAATATTTTGTCTTGATATTAACCGACTTTTTATTGACCGTCGCGTCGAGCCCGTTGCGTAGACACATCGGTTGTGTAGATGGGACATGTCGCACATCAAAAACATCGCAATATGGATTCTGTTTGCAATAATTTTAGCGTTTTCACCTACTTTAGACACTGAATATTTGTCGTTTTAAAGCTCAGTTTGAAATGTTTTAGTTTGTCGTTTCTGTTCAAATCGATCATCTTTTAGCATACTTTTCGATCATATTAGCTCACCAGAGTGTTTTTGCGCACGATCTGCTGTTCTGGTAGGTACTTTCTGCGTTATTTTAAAAGATACATGCCATACAATGTAAGTCAAATTTTACACTTTTTCGGTCACCGTGAAATATTTTGTCCTGATATTAACCGACTTTTTATTGACCGTCGCGTCGAGCCCGTTGCGTAGACACCTCGTTTTTGTAGATCGGACCTGTTGCACTTCAAAAACATTGCAATATGGATTCTGTTTTCAATAATTTTAGCGTTTTCACCTACTTTAAACACTGAATATTTGTCGTTTTAAAGCTTAGTTTGAAATGTTTAAGTTTGTCGTTTCTGTTCAAATCGATCATCTTTTAGCATACTTTTCGATCACATTAGCTTACCGAAATGGTTCTGCGCACGCTCCGCTGTTGAAGTAGGTACTCTTTTGCGATATTTTAAAAGATACATCCCATACAAAGTAAGTCGAATTTTACACTTTTTCGGTCACCGTGAAATATTTTGTCTCGATACTAACCGTCTTTATATTGACCGTCGCGTCGAGCCCGTTGCGTAGATACCTCGTTTGTGTAGATTTTACCTGTTGCACTTTAAAAACATCGCAATGTGGATTCTGTTTGCAATAATTTTAGCGTTTTCACCTACTTTAGACACTGAATATTTGTCGTTTTGAAGCTCAGTTTGAAATGTTTTAGTTTGTCGTTTCTGTTCAAATCGATCATATTTTAGCATACTTTTCGATCATATTAGCTCACCGAAGTGTTTGTGCGCACGGTCCGTTGTTTAAATAGGTTCTTTCTTGCGTTATTTTAAAATATACATTCCATACAATGTTAGTCGAATTTTACACTTTTTCGGTCACCGTGAAATATTTTGTCTTGATATTAACCGACTTTATATTGACCGTCGCGTCGAGCCCGTTGCGTAGACACCTCGATTGTGTAGATCGGACCTGTTGCACTTCGAATACATTGCAATATGGATTCTGTTTGCAATAATTTTAGCGTTTTCACCTACTTTAGACACTGAATATTTGTCGTTTTGAAACTCAGTTTGAAATGTTTTAGTTTGTCGTTTCTGTTCAAATCGATCATCTTTTAACATACTTTTTGATCATATTAGCTCCTCGGAGTGTTTTTGCGCACGATCTGCTGTTCTAGTAGGTACTTTCTGCGTTATTTTAAAAGATACATGCCATACAATGTAAGTCAAATTTTACACTTTTTCGGTCACCGTGAAATATTTTGTCCTGATATTAACCGACTTTTTATTGACCGTCGCGTCGAGCCCGTTGCGTAGACACCTCGTTTTTGTAGATCGGACCTGTTGCACTTCAAAAACATTGCAATATGGATTCTGTTTTCAATAATTTTAGCGTTTTCACCTACTTTAAACACTGAATATTTGTCGTTTTAAAGCTTAGTTTGAAATATTTAAGTTTGTCGTTTCTGTTCAAATCGATCATCTTTTAGCATACTTTTCGATCACATTAGCTTACCGAAATGGTTCTGCGCACGCTCCGCTGTTGAAGTAGGTACTCTTTTGCGATATTTTAAAAGATACATCCCATACAAAGTAAGTCGAATTTTACACTTTTTCGGTCACTGTGAAATATTTTGTCTCGATACTAACCGTCTTTATATTGACCGTCGCGTCGAGCCCGTTGCGTAGATACCTCGTTTGTGTAGACCGGACTTGTTGCACTTCAAAAACATCGCAATGTGGATTCTGTTTGCAATAATTTTAGCGTTTTCACCTACTTTAGACACTGAATATTTGTCGTTTTGAAGCTCAGTTTGAAATGTTTTAGTTTGTCGTTTCTGTTCAAATCGATCATATTTTAGCATACTTTTCGATCATATTAGCTCACTGAAGTGTTTGTGCGCACGGTCCGTTGTTTAAATAGGTTCTTTCTTGCGTTATTTTAAAATATACATTCCATACAATGTTAGTCGAATTTTACACTTTTTCGGTCACCGTGAAATATTTTGTCTTGATATTAACCGACTTTATATTGACCGTCGCGTCGAGCCCGTTGCGTAGACACCTCGATTGTGTAGATCGAACCTGTTTCACTTCTAAAACATCGCAATATGGGTTCAATTTGCAATAATTTTAGCGTTTTCACCTACTTTAGACACTGAGTATTTGTCGTTTTGAAGCGCAGTTTGAAATGTTTTAGTTTGTCATTTCTGTTTAAATCCATCATATTTTAGCATATTTTTCGATCATATTAGCTCATTGGAGTGTTTATGCGCAAGCTACGTTGTTGAAATAGGTTTTTTTTTGCGATATTTTAAAAGATACATCCCATACAATTTAGTCGAATTTTACACTTTTTCGGTCATCGTGAAATATTTTGTCTTAATATTAACCGAATTTATATCGACCGTCGCGTCGAGCCCGTAGCGTATACACATTGATTGTGTAGATTGGACCTGTTGCACTTCAACAACATCGCAATATGGATTCTGTTTGCAATAATTTTAGCGTTTTCACCGACTTTAGACACTGAATATTTGTCGTTTTAAAGCTCAGTTTGAAATGTTTAAGTTTGTCGTTTCTGTTCAAATCGATCATCTTTTAGCATACTCTTTGATCATATTAGCTCATCGGAGTGTTTTTGCGCACGCTCCGCTGTTAAAGTAGGTATTCTCTGCGTAATTTTAAAAGATACATGCCATACAATGTTAGTCGAATTTTACACTTTTTCGGTCACCGTGAAATATTTTGTCTTTATATTAACCGACTTTATATTGACCGTCGCGTCGAGCCCGTTGCGTAGACACCTTGTTTGTAAAGATCGGACCTGTTGCACTTCTAAAACATTGCAATATGAATTTTGTTTGCAATAATTTTAGCGTTTTCACCTACTTTATACACTGAATATTTGTCGTTTTAAAACTTAGTTTGAAATGTTTTAGTTTGTCGTTTCTGTTCAAATCGATCATCTTTTAGCATACTTTTCGATCATATTATCTCACCGGAGTTTTTTTCGCACGCTCCGCTGTTCTTGTAGGTACTCTCTGCGTAAGTTTAAAAGATTCATGCCATACAATGTTAGTCGAACTTTACACTTCGGTCACCGTGAAATATTTTGTCTTGATATTAACCGACTTTTTATTGACCGTCGCGTAGAGCCCGTTGCGTAGACACCTCGTTTGTGTAGACCGGACCTGTTGCACTTCAAAAACATCGCAATATGGATTCTGTTTGCAATAATTTTAGCGTTTTTACCTACTTTAAACACTGAATAATTGTCGTTTTTAAGCTCAGTTTGAAATGTTTTAGTTTGTTGTTACTGTTCAAATCGATCATCTTTTAACATACTTTTCGATCATATAAGCTCTTCGGAGTGTTTGTGCGCACGCTCCGCTGTTCTAGTAGGTACTCTTTTGCGATATTTTAAAAGATACATACCATACAATGTTAGTCGAATTTTACACTTTTTCGGTCACCGTGAAATATTTTGTCTTGATATTAACCGACTTTATATTGACCGTCGCGTCGAGCCCGTTGCGTAGATACCTCGTTTGTGTAGACCGGACTTGTTGCACTTCAAAAACATCGCAATGTGGATTCTGTTTGCAATAATTTTAGCGTTTTCACCTACTTTAGACACTGAATATTTGTCGTTTTAAAGCTTAGTTTGAAATGTTTTAGTTTGCCGTTTCTGTTCAAATCGATCATCTTTTAGCATACTTTTCGATCATACTAGCTCACCGGAGTGTTTGTGCGCACGCTTCGTTGTTGAAATAGGTACTCTCTTGCGTTATTGTAAAAGATACATCCCATACAAAGTTAGTCGAATTTTACACTTTTTCGGTCACCGTGAAATATGTTGTATTGATATTAATCGACTTTCGCATTGTATTGATATAAATCGACTTTTCCTAATATTAATAAACACATCGATTGAGTAGATCGGACATGTTGCACTTCAAAAACATCGCAATATGGATTCTGTTTGCAATAATTTTAGCGTTTTCACCTACTTTAGACACAAAATATTTGTCGTTTTAAAGCTTAGTTTGAAATGTTTTAGTTTGTCGTTTCTGTTCAAATCGATCATCTTTTAGCATACTTTTCGATCATATTAGCTCCTAGGAGTGTTTTTGCGCACGCTCCGCTGTTAAAGTAGGTACTCTTTTGCAATATTTTAAAAGATACATCCCATACAATGTTAGTCGAATTTTACACTTTTTCGGTCACCTTGAAATATTTTGTCTTGATATTAACCGACTTTTTATTGACCGTCGCGTCGAGCCCGTTGCGTAGACACATCGGTTGTGTAGATGGGACATGTCGCACATCAAAAACATCGCAATATGGATTCTGTTTGCAATAATTTTAGCGTTTTCACCTACTTTAGACACTGAATATTTGTCGTTTTAAAGCTCAGTTTGAAATGTTTTAGTTTGTCGTTTCTGTTCAAATCGATCATCTTTTAGCATACTTTTCGATCATATTAGCTCACCAGAGTGTTTTTGCGCACGATCTGCTGTTCTGGTAGGTACTTTCTGCGTTATTTTAAAAGATACATGCCATACAATGTAAGTCAAATTTTACACTTTTTCGGTCACCGTGAAATATTTTGTCCTGATATTAACCGACTTTTTATTGACCGTCGCGTCGAGCCCGTTGCGTAGACACCTCGTTTTTGTAGATCGGACCTGTTGCACTTCAAAAACATTGCAATATGGATTCTGTTTTCAATAATTTTAGCGTTTTCACCTACTTTAAACACTGAATATTTGTCGTTTTAAAGCTTAGTTTGAAATGTTTAAGTTTGTCGTTTCTGTTCAAATCGATCATCTTTTAGCATACTTTTCGATCACATTAGCTTACCGAAATGGTTCTGCGCACGCTCCGCTGTTGAAGTAGGTACTCTTTTGCGATATTTTAAAAGATACATCCCATACAAAGTAAGTCGAATTTTACACTTTTTCGGTCACCGTGAAATATTTTGTCTCGATACTAACCGTCTTTATATTGACCGTCGCGTCGAGCCCGTTGCGTAGATACCTCGTTTGTGTAGATTTTACCTGTTGCACTTTAAAAACATCGCAATGTGGATTCTGTTTGCAATAATTTTAGCGTTTTCACCTACTTTAGACACTGAATATTTGTCGTTTTGAAGCTCAGTTTGAAATGTTTTAGTTTGTCGTTTCTGTTCAAATCGATCATATTTTAGCATACTTTTCGATCATATTAGCTCACCGAAGTGTTTGTGCGCACGGTCCGTTGTTTAAATAGGTTCTTTCTTGCGTTATTTTAAAATATACATTCCATACAATGTTAGTCGAATTTTACACTTTTTCGGTCACCGTGAAATATTTTGTCTTGATATTAACCGACTTTATATTGACCGTCGCGTCGAGCCCGTTGCGTAGACACCTCGATTGTGTAGATCGGACCTGTTGCACTTCGAATACATTGCAATATGGATTCTGTTTGCAATAATTTTAGCGTTTTCACCTACTTTAGACACTGAATATTTGTCGTTTTGAAACTCAGTTTGAAATGTTTTAGTTTGTCGTTTCTGTTCAAATCGATCATCTTTTAACATACTTTTTGATCATATTAGCTCCTCGGAGTGTTTTTGCGCACGATCTGCTGTTCTAGTAGGTACTTTCTGCGTTATTTTAAAAGATACATGCCATACAATGTAAGTCAAATTTTACACTTTTTCGGTCACCGTGAAATATTTTGTCCTGATATTAACCGACTTTTTATTGACCGTCGCGTCGAGCCCGTTGCGTAGACACCTCGTTTTTGTAGATCGGACCTGTTGCACTTCAAAAACATTGCAATATGGATTCTGTTTTCAATAATTTTAGCGTTTTCACCTACTTTAAACACTGAATATTTGTCGTTTTAAAGCTTAGTTTGAAATATTTAAGTTTGTCGTTTCTGTTCAAATCGATCATCTTTTAGCATACTTTTCGATCACATTAGCTTACCGAAATGGTTCTGCGCACGCTCCGCTGTTGAAGTAGGTACTCTTTTGCGATATTTTAAAAGATACATCCCATACAAAGTAAGTCGAATTTTACACTTTTTCGGTCACTGTGAAATATTTTGTCTCGATACTAACCGTCTTTATATTGACCGTCGCGTCGAGCCCGTTGCGTAGATACCTCGTTTGTGTAGAC
Organism: Pyrausta purpuralis; assembly: GCA_963924145.1. Taxonomy (NCBI): domain Eukaryota; kingdom Metazoa; phylum Arthropoda; class Insecta; order Lepidoptera; family Crambidae; genus Pyrausta; species Pyrausta purpuralis. The sequence continues at coordinate 7,195,411 of OZ001668.1, forward strand.
CGGACTTGTTGCACTTCAAAAACATCGCAATGTGGATTCTGTTTGCAATAATTTTAGCGTTTTCACCTACTTTAGACACTGAATATTTGTCGTTTTGAAGCTCAGTTTGAAATGTTTTAGTTTGTCGTTTCTGTTCAAATCGATCATATTTTAGCATACTTTTCGATCATATTAGCTCACTGAAGTGTTTGTGCGCACGGTCCGTTGTTTAAATAGGTTCTTTCTTGCGTTATTTTAAAATATACATTCCATACAATGTTAGTCGAATTTTACACTTTTTCGGTCACCGTGAAATATTTTGTCTTGATATTAACCGACTTTATATTGACCGTCGCGTCGAGCCCGTTGCGTAGACACCTCGATTGTGTAGATCGAACCTGTTTCACTTCTAAAACATCGCAATATGGGTTCAATTTGCAATAATTTTAGCGTTTTCACCTACTTTAGACACTGAGTATTTGTCGTTTTGAAGCGCAGTTTGAAATGTTTTAGTTTGTCATTTCTGTTTAAATCCATCATATTTTAGCATATTTTTCGATCATATTAGCTCATTGGAGTGTTTATGCGCAAGCTACGTTGTTGAAATAGGTTTTTTTTTGCGATATTTTAAAAGATACATCCCATACAATTTAGTCGAATTTTACACTTTTTCGGTCATCGTGAAATATTTTGTCTTAATATTAACCGAATTTATATCGACCGTCGCGTCGAGCCCGTAGCGTATACACATTGATTGTGTAGATTGGACCTGTTGCACTTCAACAACATCGCAATATGGATTCTGTTTGCAATAATTTTAGCGTTTTCACCGACTTTAGACACTGAATATTTGTCGTTTTAAAGCTCAGTTTGAAATGTTTAAGTTTGTCGTTTCTGTTCAAATCGATCATCTTTTAGCATACTCTTTGATCATATTAGCTCATCGGAGTGTTTTTGCGCACGCTCCGCTGTTAAAGTAGGTATTCTCTGCGTAATTTTAAAAGATACATGCCATACAATGTTAGTCGAATTTTACACTTTTTCGGTCACCGTGAAATATTTTGTCTTTATATTAACCGACTTTATATTGACCGTCGCGTCGAGCCCGTTGCGTAGACACCTTGTTTGTAAAGATCGGACCTGTTGCACTTCTAAAACATTGCAATATGAATTTTGTTTGCAATAATTTTAGCGTTTTCACCTACTTTATACACTGAATATTTGTCGTTTTAAAACTTAGTTTGAAATGTTTTAGTTTGTCGTTTCTGTTCAAATCGATCATCTTTTAGCATACTTTTCGATCATATTATCTCACCGGAGTTTTTTTCGCACGCTCCGCTGTTCTTGTAGGTACTCTCTGCGTAAGTTTAAAAGATTCATGCCATACAATGTTAGTCGAACTTTACACTTCGGTCACCGTGAAATATTTTGTCTTGATATTAACCGACTTTTTATTGACCGTCGCGTAGAGCCCGTTGCGTAGACACCTCGTTTGTGTAGACCGGACCTGTTGCACTTCAAAAACATCGCAATATGGATTCTGTTTGCAATAATTTTAGCGTTTTTACCTACTTTAAACACTGAATAATTGTCGTTTTTAAGCTCAGTTTGAAATGTTTTAGTTTGTTGTTACTGTTCAAATCGATCATCTTTTAACATACTTTTCGATCATATAAGCTCTTCGGAGTGTTTGTGCGCACGCTCCGCTGTTCTAGTAGGTACTCTTTTGCGATATTTTAAAAGATACATACCATACAATGTTAGTCGAATTTTACACTTTTTCGGTCACCGTGAAATATTTTGTCTTGATATTAACCGACTTTATATTGACCGTCGCGTCGAGCCCGTTGCGTAGACACCTAATTTGTGTAGATCGGACTTGTTGCACTTTAACAATATCGCAATATGGATTCTGTTTGCAATAATTTTAGCGTTTTCACCTACTTTAGACACTGAATATTTGTCGTTTTGAAAATCAGTTTGATATGTTATAATTTGTCGTTTATGTTCAAATCGATCATCTTTTAGCATACTTTTCGATCATATTGCGTAGACACCTCGTTTGTGTTGATCGGACCTGTAGCACTTAAAAAACATCGCAATATGGATTCTGTTTGCAATAATTTTAGCGTTTTGACCTACTTTAGACACTGAATATTTGTCGTTTTAAAGCTTAGTTTGAAATGTTTTAGTTTGTCGTTTCTATTAAAATTGATCATTTTTTAAGTGAAAACTTCTTTAGCGGCGTTAAGCACTTTAGTGGGATGGGGGAATAATGTGAATCTCGCGTCAGGTCACGTGGGCTGATCGAAAAACCGTAAGACGGTTGGCGAAATTATGAATGTAAGTTGATATTTCTGAGAGATAAACTTTTTAATATAATTTAATATAATATAAATTGTAATGTTTGTGTACGATAGCGCAATAAATAAATATTGTATTCTTTAAAAATATAATACTTATTATTATTATTATTATTATTATTGTATTATTATGATTGTTTCATTATTATTATTATTATTATTATTTTTGCATTATTATTATTATTGTATTATTATTATTATTAAAATCATTATTATTATAATTTTAATAATTATTATTATTGTATTCTATCACAAAAATGACAGTACTTTTATATTGATAATAACTATTCCAAAAAATCATAAATGCTCAACGTTGATATTCAAGTTTTCACTTCTGCCGGCACTCCCGTAGTGCAATTTTTCTAGCATACTTTTCGATTATATAAGCTCACCAGAGTGTTTGTGCGCATGCTCTGCTGTTAAAATGGGTACTCTCCTGCGTTATTTTAAAAGATACATGCCATACAAAGTAAGTCGAATTTTACACTTTTTCGGTCACCGTGAAATATTTTGTCTTGATATTCACCGACTTTATATTGACCGTCGCGTCGAGCCTGTTGCGTAGCCACCTCGTTTGTGTAGATCGGACCTGTTGCACTTCAAAAACATCGCAATATGGATTCTGTTTGCAATAATTTTAGGGTTTTCACCTACTTTAGACACTGAATATTTGTCGTTTTGAAGCTCAGTTTGAAATGTATTAGTTTGTCGTTTCTGTTCAAATTGATCATCTTTTAGCATACTTTTCGATCAAATTAACTCACCGGAATGTTTGTGCGCACGCACCGCTTTTGAAGTAGGTACTTTTTTGCGTTATTTTAAAAGATACTGTACCGTTGTACATGTTTTATGTGTAATAAATTGAGTAGGTACCTTAATATATTTAGTATTCATCGGATCCACATTAACATTTTCATCACATTATCTTTGTTTTTCCATGCTTTCATTTCCTTTTTCCATCCAAAGATTGCTGGTCCGTTTGCTGTAAACACGAACATAAGAGTTAATCATAGATTCTATCTACCATAACGCAGTTTGTATTTTCTCCCTAAAAAGTCGTACTGTAGACATTAAACTATAGGCATTACCTGCCTTTCTACTCTTCTTATTACTATTACTCTGTATTTTTATCTTTATTGACATGGTTGTTATGACAATATCTTTCAAAGTCTGACAACTTCTATCAAAGTCTATTACTTTTTCGGGTTTAATCCTCGGTAAACCACCAGTATTCATGTTCTATTTTTGAACCTACCTCGATCTAAATTTGAACGGCCTAGGTTCCCTATATAACCTAAGCCTTAACTTTTTTCATTCAATTCATTCGATTCCGAGTTCTAAGCTCGAACAGTTCTATTATACTTCAAGAAATAAACACTCTACATCTTCCCTCAAGAAGTCTTGAAGAACCGCCGGTGACTGCTGTAACACCTCCTCACGCTAGGGGAGGGACCGGACACCGGAGGAGTATCCGAGCCCATTGACTGCAGTAACACCTCCTCGCTCTAGGGGAGGGACCTGTCTCCTTCTCGGAAGAGGATCCGAGACCAAGTACTTCTGGCACTCCAACTGATCATAACATTTTCTATATAGTGCCCGTTACCCTCATTACTGCTGTGAGTCACTCCCTCACGGCGCCTGTCACCGCTGCACATCGGCGTCGCTGCTCTTCACGGCGCCTGTCACCGCTGCACATCGGCGTCACTGCTCTTCACGGCGCCTGTCACCGCTGCACATCGGCGTCGCTGCTACCTCCGCTGTGTCGGCCCTGCACTCCGACGCCGCCCTTTGCTACCTCCAGGACAATACTTATTGAAGATTTGAAGATACTTACTCACACCCACTGCACTTTACTTACATTCATACAGACATCACCTCATTTCATATTTCGGTACTGTATTTTTTTTTGTTTCAATATAAATTCTATTCCCTCTTCTACCTCTTTCTTTTACCTTCTTCTACTTCTCCACATTTGTCGCTTCACGACAAATTGGCGCCCAACTTTTAGTCTTCAGTCTTCCCTCTTTCTTTCTTTTCTTACATCTCATTTTTTTCATCTTCTATCTTTTTCTAAATTCAAAAATAACACTTTATCTAGTGTTCTTTACCTTTTCACCCTCTTTACCTTATCACCCTCTTTGGCTATCTCTTTTGGATAACATATTATTAACTCCTTCACTATCTTCATATCTTAACCCCTTCACTACCATCTCATATCATCCTAAATCTTAACACCTTAACTATAATTTCAGAACTCAACTCCTTGAAACTCGGAGATAGTAAAATTTTGTTTTAGTTAATTTAACTTGAGAATTATTAACTTAACTAAATCTACCTTAATTGGTCTTAAGTTAACTTTGTTCTTTTAACTTAACTTTGATTTAAATAACTGTTCTCTAATTAACTTAACTTGAGAAGAATTATTAACTTAACTAAATCTACCTTAATTGGTCTTAAGTTAACTTTGTTCTTTTAACTTAACTTTGATTTAAATAATTGTTCTCTAATTAACTTAATTAACTGAGAACTCTTATTTTTCTTAAACTCTCTACCTATTTAATTTTACTCTCCGATTTTCTTTCTCAACCTATATCTTCACTAATTCACTTTAATCACTATTTGAAGAGGAATTAAGGTACTCAATTTTATTTTTAACTTTTATTTTTAACTTTTTAACTTTTTAATTTTTTAACTTAAGGGACTCTAAGTCCCTTACGTTAACTCGGGAGGCTCTAAACCTCTTCTCTTTACTTAAGGGACTCTAAATCCATTACGTTAACTCGGGAAACTATAAACCTCTTCTCTTTACTTAAGGGACTCTAAACCCCTTAGTACTAACTAGTACGTTCTTTTGAGCGGTTGATTACTCGTTAAATAAGACTTAGGTCCGAGCGGTTGATTACTCGTTAAATAAGCCTTAGATTGGAGCGGTTGATTACTCCTTAAGTAAGCCTAGATCAAACTTTTTTTTTTCCATCTATGGAGCGGTTGACAACTCCTTAAATAAGCCTGTCGTTATTGAGGAATTCTTTTCTAGAGTGGCAGTCATTGAATGTGAACTCCACCCTTACGGTATGAAGATGATAGAATGCTAGAAGAAGAATAAATATTTTTATGTGAGTTTGTATATTAGGCGAAATAGATTCCTAGGTTTTCTTTAGGTCTTCTTTTAAAATTTTTTCTCTAAGTCGAAAATTTTTCTGGGGTTAAATGTACCGTTGTACATGTTTTATGTGTAAAAATTGAGTACCTTAATATATTTAGTATTCATCGGATCCACATTAACATTTTCATCACATTATCTTTGTTTTTCCATGCTTTCATTTCCTTTTTCCATCCAAAGATTGCTGGTTCGTTTGCTGTAAACACGAACATAAGAGTTAATCATAGATTCTATCTACCATAACGCAGTTCGTGTTTTCTCCCTAAAAAGTCGTACTGTAGACATTAAACTATAGGCATTACCTGCCTTTCTACTCTTCTTATTACTATTACTCTGTATTTTTGGATTATTGATGTTTTCTAATCCTTTTTGAATAATATTTATTGTGAATCTAAAAATGTCAAACTTTCAAAGCTCTGTTATTCTACTTTTCTTTACATAATACTGTAAAAATAGTTGTGTTTTACCTTTGTTTGCAATTTTCCTTTAATTTGCATTGGGTGATGATTCGTTTTCCTGTATTTTTGTAATTTGCTTGATTTTTGACGGTATTTTTATCTTTATTGACATGGTTGTTATGACAATATCTTTCAAAGTCTGACAACTTGAAGCTCAGTTTGAAATGTTTTAGTTTGTCGTTTCTATTTAAATCGATCATGTTTTAGCATACTTTTCGATCACATCAGCTCACCGAAGTGGTTCTGCGCACGCTCCGCTGTTGAAGTAGGTACTCTTTTGCGATATTTTAAAAGATACATCCCATACAAAGTTAGTCGAATTTTACACTTTTTCGGTCACCGTGAAATATTTTGTCTTGATATTAACCGACTTTATATTGAACGTCGCGTCGAGCCCGTTGCGTAGATACCTCGTTTGTGTAGACCGGACATCGCTATGTGGATTCTGTTTGCAATAATTTTAGCGTTTTCACCTACTTTAGACACTGAATATTTGTCGTTTTAAAGCTCAGTTTGAAATGTTTTTGTTTGTCGTTTCTTTTCAAATCGATCATCTTTTAGCATACTTTCCGATCACATTAGCTTACCGAAATGGTTTTGCGCACGCTCCGCTGTTGAAGTAGGTACTCTCTGCGTTATTTTAAAAGATACATGCCATTCAAATGTTAGTCGAATGTTACACTTTTTCGGTAACCGTGAAATATTTTTTATTGATATTAACCGACTTAATATTGACCGTCGCGTCGAGGCCGTTGCGTAGATACCTCGTGTGTGTAGACCGGACCTGTGACATTTCATAAACATTGCAATATGGATTCTGTTTGGAATATTTTTAGCGTTTTCACCTACTTTAGACACTGAATATTTGTCGTATTAAAGCTCAGTTTGAAATGTTTTAGTTTGTCGTTTCTGATCAAATCGATCATCTTTTAGTATACTTTGCGATCATATTAGCTCCTAGGAGTGTTTTTGCGCTCGCTCCGCTGTTTAAGTAGGTACTCTCTGCGTTATTTGAAAAGATATATGCCATACAATGGCAGTCGAATTTTACACTTTTTCGGTCACCGTGAAATATTTTGTATTGATATTAACCGACTTTATTTTGACCGTCGCATCGAGCCCGTAGCGTAGACACATTAATTGTGTAGATCGGACCTGTTGCACCTCAAAAACATCGCAATATGGATTCTGTTTGCAATAATTTAAGCGTTTTCACCTACTATAAACACGGAATATTTGTCGTTTTGAAGCTCAGTTTGAAATATTTTAGTTTGTCGTTTCTGTTCAAATCGATCATCTTTTAGCATATTTTTCATTTTTATTAGCTCACCGAAGTGGTTCTGCGCACGCTTCGCTATTCTAGTAGGAACGCTTTTGCGATATTTTAAAAGATACATCCCATACAAAGTTAATCGAATTTTACACTTTTTCGGTCACCGTGAAATATTTTGTCTTGATATTAACCGACTTTATATTGGCCGTCGCGTGGATGCCGTTGCGTAGACACGTCGTTTATGTAGAAAGGACCTGTGGCATTTTAAAAACATTGAAATATGGATTCTGTTTGCAATAATTTTAGCGTTTTCACCTACTTTAGACACTGAATATTTGTCATTTTGAAGCTCAGTTTGAAATGTTTTAGTTTGCCGTTTCTGTTCAAATCGATCATCTTTAAGCATACTTTTCGATCATATTAGCTCACCGAGTTGGTTTTGCGCACGCTCCGCTGTTAAAGTGAGCACTCTTTTGCGATAATTTAAAAGATACATCCCATACAAAGTTAGTCGAATTTTACGCTTTTTCGGTAACCGTGAAATATTTTGTATTGATATTAACCGACTTTATATTGACCGTCGCGTCGAGCCCGTTGCATAGACACATCGTTTGTGTAGATCGGACCTGTAACTCTTTAAAAACATCGCAGTATAGATTCTGTTTGCAATAATTTTAGCGTTTTCAACTATTTTAGACATGAATATTTGTCGTTTTAAAGCTAAGTTTGAAATGTTATAGTTTGTTGTTTCTGTTCTAATCGATCATCTTTTAGGATGCTTTTTGATCGTATTAGCTCACCAAAGTGTTTGTTCGCACGCAACGCTGTTAAAGTAGGTACTCTATTACGTTATTTTAAAAGATACATGCCATACAATGTTAGTCGAACTTTACACTTTTCGGTCACCGTGAAATATTTTGTCTTGATATTAACCGACTTTATATTGACCGTCGCGTTGATATCGTCGGGTTGACACCTTGTTTGTGTAGAACGGACCTGTTGCACTTTAAAAACATCGCAATATGGATTCTGTTTGCAATAATTTTAGCGTTTTTACCTACTTTAGACACTGAATATTTGTCGTTTTGAAGCTCAGTTTGAAATGTTTTAGTTTGTCGTTTCTGTTCAAATCAATCATCTTTTAGCATTCTTTTCGATCAAATTAGCTCACAAGAGTGTTTTTGCGTACGCTTCGCTGTTACAGTAGTTACTCTTTTGCGATTTTTAAAAGATACATGCCATAGAATGTTAGTCGAATTTTACACTTTTTCGGTCATCTTGAAATATTTTGTCTTGATATTAACCGACTTTATATTGACCTTCGCGTCGCGGCGGTTGCGTAGACACCTTGATTGTGTAGATCGGACCTGTTGCACTTCGAAAACATTGCAATATGGATTCTGTTTGCAATAATTTTAGCGTTTTTACCTACTTTAGTTACTGAATATTTGTCGTTTTGAAGCTTAGTTTGAAATGTTTTAGTTTGTCGTTTCTGTTTAAATCCATCATATTTTAGCATACTTTTCGATCATGTTATCTCACCGGAGTTTTTTTTCGCACGCTCCGCTGTTCTTGTTGGTACTCTCTGCGTTAGTTTTAAAGATACATGCCATACAATGTTAGTCAAATTTTACACTTTTTCGGTCACCGTGAAATAATTTGTCTTGATATTAACCGACTTTTTATTGACCGTCGCGTAGAGCCCGTTGCGTAGACACCTCGTTTGTGTAGATTGGACCTATTTTACTTCAAAAACATCGCAATATGGATTCTGTTTGCAATAATTTTAGCGTTTTCATCTACTTTACACACTGAATATTTGTCGTTTTGCAGCTCAATTTGAAATGTTTTAGTTTGTCGTTTCTGTTCAAATCGATCATCTTTTAGCATATTTTTCGATCATATTAGCTCCTAGGAGTGTTTTTGCGCACGTGTCGCTGTTGAAATAGGTACTCTTTTGCGATATTTTAAAAGATACATCCCATACAAAGTAAGTCAATTTTTACACTTTTTCGGTCACCGTGAAATATTTTGTCTTGATATTAACCGACTTTATATTGACCGTCGCGTCGAGCCCGTTGCGAAGACACCTCGATTGTGTTGATTGGATTTGTTGCACTTCAAAAACATCGCAATATGGTTTCTGTTTGCAATAATTTTAGCGTTTTTACCTACTTTAGACACTGAATATTTGTTGTTTGAAAGCTCAGTTTGAAATGTATTAGTTTGTCGTTTCTGTTAAAATCGATCATGTTTTAGCATTTTTTTTTCGTTTTTATTAGCTCACCGAAGTGGTTCTGCGCACGCTCCGCTATTCCAGTTGGTACTTTTTTGCGATATTTTAAAAGATACCATGCCATACATAGTTAGTCGAATTTTACACTTTTTCGGTCACCGTGAAATATTTTGTCTTGATATTAACCGACTTTATATTGACCGTCGCATCGAGACCGTTGCGTAGACACCTGGTCTGTGTAAATCGGACCTGTTGCACTTCAAAGACATCGTGATATGGATTCTGTTTGCAATAACTTTAGCGTTTTCACTCACTTTAGACACTGAATATTTGTGGTTTTGTAGCTCAGTTTAAAATGATTTAGTTTGTCGTTTCTGTTCAAATCGATCATCTTTGAGCATATTTTTCGATCATATTAGCTCATCGAAGTGGTTTTGCGCACGCTCTGCTGTTCAGGTAGGTACTAATTTGCGATATTTTACAAGATACATCCCATTAAAAGTTAATCGATTTTTACACATTTTCGGTCACCGTGAAATATTTCGTCTTGATATTAACCGACTTTATATTGACCGTCGCGTCGAGGCCGTTGCGTAGACACGTCGTTTATGTAGAAAGGACCTGTGGCATTTTAAAAACATTGAAATATGGATTCTGTTTGCAATAATTTTAGCGTTTTCACCTAATTTAGACACTGAATATTTGTCATTTTGAAGCTCAATTTGAAATGTTTTAGTTTGCCATTTCTGTTCAAATCGATCATCTTTAAGCATACTTTTCGATCATATTAGCTCACCGAGTTGGTTTTGCGCACGCTCCGCTGTTAAAGTGAGCACTCTTTTGCGATAATTTAAAAGATACATCCCATACAAATTTAGTCGAATTTTACACTTTTTCGGTCACCGTGAAATATTTTGTATTGATATTAACCAACTTTATATTGACCGTCGCATCGAGCCCGTTGCATAGACACATCGTTTGTGTAGATCGGACCTGTTACACTTCAAAAACATCGCAGTATAGATTCTGTTTGCAATAATTTTAGCGTTTTCAACTATTTTAGACATGAATATTTGTCGTTTTAAAGCTTAGTTTGAAATGTTTTAGTTTGTCGTTTATGTTCTAATCGATCATTTTTTAGCATACTTTTCGATCATGTTAGCTTCCCGAAGTGTTTTTGCCGAAACTCCGCTTTTCTATTAAGTACTCTCTGAGTTATTTCAAAAGATACATGCCATAGAATGTTAGTCGAATTTTACACTTTTTCGGTAACCGTGAAATATTTTGTATTGATATTAACCGACTTTATATTGACCGTCGCGTCGAGCCCGTTGCATAGACACATCGTTTGTGTAGATCGGACCTGTAACTCTTTAAAAACATCGCAGTATAGATTCTGTTTGCAATAATTTTAGCGTTTTCAACTATTTTAGACATGAATATTTGTCGTTTTAAAGCTAAGTTTGAAATGTTATAGTTTGTTGTTTCTGTTCTAATCGATCATCTTTTAGGATGCTTTTTGATCGTATTAGCTCACCAAAGTGTTTGTTCGCACGCACCGCTGTTAAAATAGGTACTCTATTACGTTATTTTAAAAGATACATGCCATACAATGTTAGTCGAACTTTACACTTTTCGGTCACCGTGAAATATTTTGTCTTGATATTAACCGACTTTATATTGACCGTCGCGTTGATATCGTCGGGTTGACACCTTGTTTGTGTAGAACGGACCTGTTGCACTTTAAAAACATCGCAATGTGGATTCTGTTTGCAATAATTTTAGCGTTTTTACCTACTTTAGACACTGAATATTTGTCGTTTTGAAGCTCAGTTTGAAATGTTTTAGTTTGTCGTTTCTGTTCAAATCAATCATCTTTTAGCATTCTTTTCGATCAAATTAGCTCACAGGAGTGTTTTTGCGTACGCTTCGCTGTTACAGTAGTTACTCTTTTGCGATTTTTAAAAGATACATGCCATAGAATGTTAGTCGAATTTTACACTTTTTCGGTCATCTTGAAATATTTTGTCTTGATATTAACCGACTTTATATTGACCTTCGCGTCGCGGCGGTTGCGTAGACACCTTGATTGTGTAGATCGGACCTGTTGCACTTCGAAAACATTGCAATATGGATTCTGTTTGCAATAATTTTAGCGTTTTTACCTACTTTAGTTACTGAATATTTGTCGTTTTGAAGCTTAGTTTGAAATGTTTTAGTTTGTCGTTTCTGTTTAAATCCATCATATTTTAGCATACTTTTCGATCATGTTATCTCACCGGAGTTTTTTTTCGCACGCTCCGCTGTTCTTGTTGGTACTCTCTGCGTTAGTTTTAAAGATACATGCCATACAATGTTAGTCAAATTTTACACTTTTTCGGTCACCGTGAAATAATTTGTCTTGATATTAACCGACTTTTTATTGACCGTCGCGTAGAGCCCGTTGCGTAGACACCTCGTTTGTGTAGATTGGACCTATTTTACTTCAAAAACATCGCAATATGGATTCTGTTTGCAATAATTTTAGCGTTTTCATCTACTTTACACACTGAATATTTGTCGTTTTGAAGCTCAATTTGAAATGTTTTAGTTTGTCGTTTCTGTTCAAATCGATCATCTTTTAGCATATTTTTCGATCATATTAGCTCCTAGGAGTGTTTTTGCGCACGTGTCGCTGTTGAAATAGGTACTCTTTTGCGATATTTTAAAAGATACATCCCATACAAAGTAAGTCAATTTTTACACTTTTTCGGTCACCGTGAAATATTTTGTCTTGATATTAACCGACTTTATATTGACCGTCGCGTCGAGCCCGTTGCGAAGACACCTCGATTGTGTTGATTGGATTTGTTGCACTTCAAAAACATCGCAATATGGTTTCTGTTTGCAATAATTTTAGCGTTTTTACCTACTTTAGACACTGAATATTTGTTGTTTGAAAGCTCAGTTTGAAATGTATTAGTTTGTCGTTTCTGTTAAAATCGATCATGTTTTAGCATTTTTTTTTTCGTTTTTATTAGCTCACCGAAGTGGTTCTGCGCACGCTCCGCTATTCCAGTTGGTACTTTTTTGCGATATTTTAAAAGATACCATGCCATACATAGTTAGTCGAATTTTACACTTTTTCGGTCACCGTGAAATATTTTGTCTTGATATTAACCGACTTTATATTGACCGTCGCATCGAGACCGTTGCGTAGACACCTGGTCTGTGTAAATCGGACCTGTTGCACTTCAAAGACATCGTGATATGGATTCTGTTTGCAATAACTTTAGCGTTTTCACTCACTTTAGACACTGAATATTTGTGGTTTTGTAGCTCAGTTTAAAATGTTTTAGTTTGTCGTTTCTGTTCAAATCGATCATCTTTGAGCATATTTTTCGATCATATTAGCTCATCGAAGTGGTTTTGCGCACGCTCTGCTGTTCAGGTAGGTACTAATTTGCGATATTTTACAAGATACATCCCATTAAAAGTTAATCGATTTTTACACATTTTCGGTCACCGTGAAATATTTCGTCTTGATATTAACCGACTTTATATTGACCGTCGCGTCGAGGCCGTTGCGTAGACACGTCGTTTATGTAGAAAGGACCTGTGGCATTTTAAAAACATTGAAATATGGATTCTGTTTGCAATAATTTTAGCGTTTTCACCTACTTTAGACACTGAATATTTGTCATTTTGAAGCTCAATTTGAAATGTTTTAGTTTGCCATTTCTGTTCAAATCGATCATCTTTAAGCATACTTTTCGATCATATTAGCTCACCGAGTTGGTTTTGCGCACGCTCCGCTGTTAAAGTGAGCACTCTTTTGCGATAATTTAAAAGATACATCCCATACAAATTTAGTCGAATTTTACACTTTTTCGGTCACCGTGAAATATTTTGTATTGATATTAACCAACTTTATATTGACCGTCGCATCGAGCCCGTTGCATAGACACATCGTTTGTGTAGATCGGACCTGTTACACTTCAAAAACATCGCAGTATAGATTCTGTTTGCAACAATTTTAGCGTTTTCAACTATTTTAGACATGAATATTTGTCGTTTTAAAGCTTAGTTTGAAATGTTTTAGTTTGTCGTTTATGTTCTAATCGATCATTTTTTAGCATACTTTTCGATCATGTTAGCTTCCCGAAGTGTTTTTGCCGAAACTCCGCTTTTCTATTAAGTACTCTCTGAGTTATTTCAAAAGATACATGCCATAGAATGTTAGTCGAATTTTACACTTTTTCGGTCATCGTGAAATATTTTGTCTTGATATTAACCGACTTTATATTGACCTTCGCGTCGAGGCGGTTGCGTAGACACCTCGATTGTGTAGATCGGACCTGTTGCACTTCAAAAACATTGCAATATGGATTCTGTTTGCAATAATTTTAGCGTTTTTACCTACTTTAGACACTGAATATTTGTCGTTTTGAAGCTCAGTTTGAAATGTTTTAGTTTGTCGTTTCTGTTCAAATCAATCATCTTTTTGCATTCTTTTCGATCAAATTAGCTCACAGGAGTGTTTTTGCGAGCGCTTTGCTGTTCAAGTAGGTACTCTTTTGCGATATTTTAAAAGATACATCTCATACAAAGTTAGTCGAATTTTACACTTTTTCGGTCACCGTGAAATATTTTGTATTGATATTAACCGACTTTATATTGACCGTCGCGTCGAGCCTGTTGCGTAGACACCTCGTTTGTGTAGATCGGACCTGTTGCACTTCAAAAACATCGCAATATGGATTCCGTTTGCAATAATTTTGGCGTTTTCACCTACTTTAGACACTGAATATGTATCGTTTTGAAGCTCAGTTTGAAATATTTTAGTTTGTCGTTTCTGTTCAAATCGATCATCTTTTAGCATACTTTTTGATCGTATTAGCTCACCAAAGTGTTTTTGCGCACTCACCGCTGTTAAAGTTGGTACTCTATTTAGTTATTTTAAAAGATACATGCCATACAATGTTAGTCGAATTTTACACTTTTCGGTCACCGTGAAATATTTTGTCTTGATATTAACCGACTTTATATTGACCGTCGCGTTGATATCGTCGGGTTGACACCTTGTTTGTGTAGAACGGACCTGTTGCACTTTAAAAACATCGCAATATGGATTCTGTTTGCAATAATTTTAGCGTTTTTACCTACTTTAGACACTGAATATTTGTCGTTTTGTAGCTCAGTTTGAAATGTTTTAGTTTGTCGTTTCTGTTCAAATCAATCATATTTTAGCATTCTTTTTGATCAAATTAGCTCACAGGAGTGTTTCTGCGCACGCTTCGCTGTTCTAGTAGTTACTCTTTTGCGATTTTTTAAAAGATACATGCCATAGAATGTTAGTCGAATTTAACACTTTTTCGGTCAACGTGAAATATTTTGTCTTGATATTAACCGACTTTATATTGACCTTCGCGTCGAGGCGGTTGCGTAGACACCTCGATTGTGTAGATCGGACCTTTTGCACTTTGAAAACATTGCAATATGGATTCTGTTTGCAATAATTTTAGCGTTTTTACCTACTTTAGACACTGAATATTTGTCGTTTTGTAGCTCAGTTTGAAATGTTTTAGTTTGTCGTTTCTGTTCAAATCAATCATATTTTAGCATTCTTTTTGATCAAATTAGCTCACAGGAGTGTTTCTGCGCACGCTTTGCTGTTCTTGTAGTTACTCTTTTGCGATATTTTAAAAGATACATCCCATACAATGTTAGTCGAATTTTACACTTTTTCGGTCACCGTAAATATTTTGTCTTGATATTACCCGACTTTATATTGACCGTCGCGTCAAGGCCGTTGCGTAGGTACCTCGTTTTTGTAGATCGGACCTGTTGCACATCAAAAACATCGCTATATGGATTCTTTTTGCAATAATTTTAGCGTTTTCACCTACTTTAGACACTGAATATTTGTCGTTTTGAAGCTCAGTTTGAAATGTTTTAGTTTGTCGTTTTTGTTCAAATCGATCATCTTTTAGCATACTTTTCGATTATATTAGCTCATCGGAGTGTTTGTGCGCACGCTTTGCTGTTCAAGTAGGTACTCTTTTGCGATATTTTAAAAGATACATCTCATACAAAGTTAGTCGAATTTTACACTTTTTCGGTCACCGTGAAGTATTTTGTATTGATATTAACCGACTTTATATTGACCGTCGCATCGAGCCCGTAGCGTAGGCATATTGATTGTTTAGATTGGACCTGTTGCACTTCAAAAACATCGCAATATGGATTCTGTTTGGAATAATTTTAGCGTTTTCACCTACTTTAGACACTGAATATTTGTCGTTTTGAAGCTCAATTTGAAATGTTTTAGTTTGTCGTTTCTGTTTAAATCGATCATCTTTTAGCATATTTTTCGATCATATTAGCTCTAAGGAGTGTTTTTGCGCCCACTCCGCTGTTCTTGTAGGTACTCTCTGCGTTATTTTAAAAGATACATGCCATAATATGTTAGTCGAATTTTACACTTTTTCGGTCACCGTGAAATATTTTGTCTTGATATTAACCGACTTCATATTGACCGTCGCGTCGAGCCCGTTGCGTTGATACCTCGTTTGTGTAAACCGGACCTGTTGCACTTCTAAAACATCGCAATATGGGTTCTGTTTGCAATTATTTTAGCGTTTTCACCTACTTTAAACACTGAATATTTGTCGGTTTGAAGCTCAGTTTGAAATGTTTTAGTTTGTCGTTTCTGTTCAAATCGATCATCTTTTAGCATACTTTTCGATCATATTATCTCACCGGAGTTTTTTTTCGCACGCTCCGCTGTTCTTGTAGGTATTCTCTGCGTTAGTTTAAAAGATATATGCCATACAATGTTAGTCGAATTTTACACTTTTTCGGACACCGTGAAATATTTTGTCTTGATATTAACCAACTTTTTATTGACCGTCGCATCGAGCCCGTAGCGTAGACATCTCGTTTGTGTAGATCGGACCTGTTTCACTTCTAAAACATCGCAATATGGATTCTGTTTGCAATATTTTTAGCGTTTTCACCTACTTTAGACACTGAATATTTGTCGTATTAAAGCTCAGTTTGAAATGTTTTAGTTTGTCGTTTCTGATCAAATCGATCATCTTTTAGTATACTTTGCGATCATATTAGCTCCTAGGAGTGTTTTTGCGCTCGCTCCGCTGTTTAAGTAGGTACTCTCTGCGTTATTTGAAAAGATATATGCCATACAATGGCAGTCGAATTTTACACTTTTTCGGTCACCGTGAAATATTTTGTATTGATATTAACCGACTTTATTTTGACCGTCGCATCGAGCCCGTAGCGTAGACACATTAATTGTGTAGATCGGACCTGTTGCACCTCAAAAACATCGCAATATGGATTCTGTTTGCAATAATTTAAGCGTTTTCACCTACTATAGACACGGAATATTTGTCGTTTTGAAGCTCAGTTTGAAATATTTTAGTTTGTCGTTTCTGTTCAAATCGATCATCTTTTAGCATATTTTTCATTTTTATTAGCTCACCGAAGTGGTTCTGCGCACGCTTCGCCATTCTAGTAGGAACGCTTTTGCGATATTTTAAAAGATACATCCCATACAAAGTTAATCGAATTTTACACTTTTTCGGTCACCGTGAAATATTTTGTCTTGATATTAACCGACTTTATATTGGCCGTCGCGTGGATGCCGTTGCGTAGACACGTCGTTTATGTAGAAAGGACCTGTGGCATTTTAAAAACATTGAAATATGGATTCTGTTTGCAATAATTTTAGCGTTTTCACCTACTTTAGACACTGAATATTTGTCATTTTGAAGCTCAGTTTGAAATGTTTTAGTTTGCCGTTTCTGTTCAAATCGATCATCTTTAAGCATACTTTTCGATCATATTAGCTCACCGAGTTGGTTTTGCGCACGCTCCGCTGTTAAAGTGAGCACTCTTTTGCGATAATTTAAAAGATACATCCCATACAAAGTTAGTCGAATTTTACACTTTTTCGGTAACCGTGAAATATTTTGTATTGATATTAACCGACTTTATATTGACCGTCGCGTCGAGCCCGTTGCATAGACACATCGTTTGTGTAGATCGGACCTGTTACACTTCAAAAACATCGCAGTATAGATTCTGTTTGCAATAATTTTAGCGTTTTCAACTATTTTAGACATGAATATTTGTCGTTTTAAAGCTTAGTTTGAAATGTTTTAGTTTGTCGTTTATGTTCTAATCGATCATTTTTTAGCATACTTTTCGATCATGTTAGCTTCCCGAAGTGTTTTTGCCGAAACTCCGCTTTTCTATTAAGTACTCTCTGAGTTATTTCAAAAGATACATGCCATAGAATGTTAGTCGAATTTTACACTTTTTCGGTCATCGTGAAATATTTTGTCTTGATATTAACCGACTTTATATTGACCTTCGCGTCGAGGCGGTTGCGTAGACACCTCGATTGTGTAGATCGGACCTGTTGCACTTCAAAAACATTGCAATATGGATTCTGTTTGCAATAATTTTAGCGTTTTTACCTAGTTTAGACACTGAATATTTGTCGTTTTGAAGCTCAGTTTGAAATGTTTTAGTTTGTCGTTTCTGTTCAAATCAATCATCTTTTTGCATTCTTTTCGATCAAATTAGCTCACAGGAGTGTTTCTGCGAGCGCTTTGCTGTTCAAGTAGGTACTCTTTTGCGATATTTTAAAAGATACATCTCATAAAAAGTTAGTCGAATTTTACACTTTTTCGGTCACCGTGAAATATTTTGTATTGATATTAACCGACTTTATATTGACCGTCGCGTCGAGCCTGTTGCGTAGACACCTCGTTTGTGTAGATCGGACCTGTTGCACTTCAAAAACATCGCAATATGGATTCCGTTTGCAATAATTTTAGCGTTTTCACCTACTTTAGACACTGAATATGTATCGTTTTGAAGCTCAGTTTGAAATATTTTAGTTTGTCGTTTCTGTTCAAATCGATCATCTTTTAGCATACTTTTTGATCGTATTAGCTCACCAAAGTGTTTTTGCGCACTCACCGCTGTTAAAGTTGGTACTCTATTTAGTTATTTTAAAAGATACATGCCATACAATGTTAGTCGAATTTTACACTTTTCGGTCACCGTGAAATATTTTGTCTTGATATTAACCGACTTTATATTGACCGTCGCGTTGATATCGTCGGGTTGACACCTTGTTTGTGTAGAACGGACCTGTTGCACTTTAAAAACATCGCAATATGGATTCTGTTTGCAATAATTTTAGCGTTTTTACCTACTTTAGACACTGAATATTTGTCGTTTTGTAGCTCAGTTTGAAATGTTTTAGTTTGTCGTTTCTGTTCAAATCAATCATATTTTAGCATTCTTTTTGATCAAATTAGCTCACAGGAGTGTTTCTGCGCACGCTTTGCTGTTCTAGTAGTTACTCTTTTGCGATTTTTTAAAAGATACATGCCATAGAATGTTAGTCGAATTTAACACTTTTTCGGTCAACGTGAAATATTTTGTCTTGATATTAACCGACTTTATATTGACCTTCGCGTTGATATCGTCGGGTTGACACCTTGTTTGTGTAGAACGGACCTGTTGCACTTTAAAAACATCGCAATATGGATTCTGTTTGCAATAATTTTAGCGTTTTTACCTACTTTAGACACTGAATATTTGTCGTTTTGTAGCTCAGTTTGAAATGTTTTAGTTTGTCGTTTCTGTTCTAATCAATCATATTTTAGCATTCTTTTTGATCAAATTAGCTCACAGGAGTGTTTCTGCGCACGCTTCGCTGTTCTAGTAGTTACTCTTTTGCGATTTTTTAAAAGATACATGCCATAGAATGTTAGTCGAATTTAACACTTTTTCGGTCAACGTGAAATATTTTGTCTTGATATTAACCGACTTTATATTGACCTTCGCGTCGAGGCGGTTGCGTAGACACCTCGATTGTGTAGATCGGACCTTTTGCACTTTGAAAACATTGCAATATGGATTCTGTTTGCAATAATTTTAGCGTTTTTACCTACTTTAGACACTGAATATTTGTCGTTTTGAATCTCAGTTTGAAATGTTTTAGTTTGTCGTTTCTGTTCAAATCAATCATCTTTTGGCATTCTTTTCGATCGAATTAGCTCACAGGAGTGTTTCTGCGCACGCTTTGCTGTTCTTGTAGTTACTCTTTTGCGATATTTTAAAAGATACATCCCATACAATGTTAGTCGAATTTTACACTTTTTCGGTCACCGTAAATATTTTGTCTTGATATTACCCGACTTTATATTGACCGTCGCGTCAAGGCCGTTGCGTAGGTACCTCATTTTTGTAGATCGGACATGTTGCACATCAAAAACATCGCTATATGGATTCTGTTTGCAATAATTTTAGCGTTTTCACCTACTTTAGACACTGAATATTTGTCGTTTTGAAGCTCAGTTTGAAATGTTTTAGTTTGTCGTTTTTGTTCAAATCGATCATCTTTTAGCATACTTTTCAATTATATTAGCTCATCGGAGTGTTTGTGCGCACGCTTTGCTGTTCAAGTAGGTACTCTTTTGCGATATTTTAAAAGATACATCTCATACAAAGTTAGTCGAATTTTACACTTTTTCGGTCACCGTGAAGTATTTTGTATTGATATTAACCGACTTTATATTGACCGTCGCATCGAGCCCGTAGCGTAGACATATTGTTTGTTTAGATTGGACCTGTTGCACTTCAAAAACATCGCAATATGGATTCTGTTTGGAATAATTTTAGCGTTTTCACCTACTTTAGACACTGAATATTTGTCGTTTTGAAGCTCAATTTGAAATGTTTTAGTTTGTCGTTTCTGTTTAAATCGATCATCTTTTAACATACTTTTCGAACATATTAGCTTCTCGGAGTGTTTGTGCGCACGCTTTGCTGTTCTTGTAGGTACTATTTTGCGATATTTTAAAAGATACATGCCATACAATGTTAGTCGAATTTTACACTTTTTCGGTCACCGTGAAATATTTTGTCTTGATATTAACCGTTTTTATATTGACCGTCTCGTCGAGCCCGTTGCGTAGACACCTCGTTTGTGTAGATCGGACCTGTTGCACTTCAAAAACATCGCAATGTGGATTCTGTTTGCAATAATTTTAGCGTTTTTACCTACTTTAGACACTGAACATTTGTCGTTTTAAAGCTCAGTTTGAAATGTTTTAGTTTGTCGTTTCTGTTCAAATCGATCATCTTTTAGCATACTTTTCGATCATATAAGCTCACCGAAGTGGTTCTTCGAACGCTTAGCTGTTGAAATAGCTACTTTTTTGCGATATTTTAAAAGATACATCCCATATAAGTCGAATTTTACACTTTTTCGGTCACCGTGAAATATTTTGTCTTGATATTAACCGTTTTTATATTGACCGTCTCGTCGAGCCCGTTGCGTAGACACCTCGTTTGTGTAGATCGGACCTGTTGCACTTCAAAAACATCGCAATATGGATTCTGTTTGTAAAAATTTTAGCGTTTTCACCTACTTTAGACACCGAATATTTGTCGTTTTGAAGCTCAGTTTGAAATGTTTTAGTTTGTCGTTTTTATTTAAATCGATCATGTTTTAGCATACTTTTCGACCACATCAGCTCACCGAAGTGGTTCTGCGCACGCTCCGCTGTTCATCGATCATCTTTTAACATACTTTTCGTTCATATTAGCTCCTCGGAGAGTTTGTGCGCACGCTCCGCTGTTCTAGTAGGTACTCTTTTGCGATAATTTAAAAGATACATGCCATACAATGTTAGTCGAATTTTACACTTTTTCGGTCACCGTGAAATATTTTGTCCTGATATTAACCGATTTTTTTTTGACCGTCGCGTCGAAGCCATTGCGTAGACACCTCGTTTGTGTAGATCGGACCTGTTGCACTTCAAAAACATCGCAATATGGATTCTGTTCGCAATAATTTTAGCGTTTTCACCTACTTTAGATACTGAATATTTGTCGTTTTGAAGCTCAGTTTGAAATGTTTTAGTTTGTCGTTTCTGTTCAAATCGATCATCTTTTAGCATACTTTTCGATCATATAAGCTCACCGAAGTGGTTCTTCGAACGCTTAGATGTTGAAATAGCTTTTTTTTTGCGATATTTGAAAAGATACATCCCATATAAGTCGAATTTTACACTTTTTTGGTCACCGTGAAATATTTTGTCCTAATATTAACCGACTTTATTTTGACCGTCGCATCGAGCCCGTAGCGTAGACACATCAATTGTGTAGATTGTACCTGTTGCACTATAAAAACATCGCAATATGGATTCTGTTTGCAATAATTTTAGCGTTTTCACCTACTTTAGACACTGAATATTTGTCGTTTTGAAGCTCAGTTTGAAATGTTCTAGTTTGTCGTTTCTGTTCAAATCGATCATCTTTTAACATACTTTTCGATCATATTAGCTTCTCGGAGTGTTTGTGCGCACGCTTTGCTGTTCTAGTAGGTACTCTTTTGCGATATTTTAAAAGATACATGCCATACAATGTTAGTCGAATTTTACACTTTTTCGGTCACCGTGAAATATTTTGTCTTGATATTAACCGTTTTTATATTGACCGTCTCGTCGAGCCCGTTGCGTAGACACCTCGTTTGTGTAGATCGGACCTAATGCACTTCAAAAACATCGCAATATGGATTCTGTTTGCAAAAATTTTAGCGTTTTCACCTACTTTAGACACCGAATATTTGTCGTTTTGAAGCTCAGTTTGAAATGTTTTAGTTTGTCGTTTTTATTTAAATCGATCATGTTTTAGCATACTTTTCGACCACATCAGCTCACCGAAGTGGTTCTGCGCACGCTCCGCTATTCTAGTAGGTACTCTCTGCGTTATTTTAAAAGATACATGCCATACAATGTTAGTCGAATTTTACACTTTTTCGGTCACCGTGAAATATTTTGTCCTGATATTAACCGATTTTTTTTTGACCGTCGCGTCGAGCCCGTTGCGTAGACACCTCGTTTTTGTAGATCGGACCTGTTGCACTTCAAAAACATCGCTATATGGATTCTGTTTGCAATAATTTTAGCGTTTTTACCTACTTTAGACACTGAATATTTGTCGTTTTAAAGCTCAGTTTGAAATGTTTTAGTTTGTCGTTTCTGTTCAAATCGATCATATTTTAGCATACTTTTCGATCACATTAGCTTACCGAAATGGTTTTGCGCACGCTCCGCTGTTGAAGTAGGTACTCTCTGCGTTATTTTAAAAGATACATGCCATACAATGGCAGTCGAATTTTACACTTTTTCGGTCACCGTGAAATATTTTGTCTTGATATTAACCGACTTTATATTGACCGTCGCGTGGATGCCGTTGCGTTGACACGTCGTTTATCTAGAAAGGACCTGTGGCATTTTAAAAACATTGAAATATGGATTCTGTTTGCAATAATTTTAGCGTTTTCACCTACTTTAGACACTGAATATTTGTCATTTTGAAGCTCAGTTTGAAATGTTTTAGTTTGCCGTTTCTGTTCAAATTGATCATCTTTAAGCATACTTTTCGATCATATTAGCTCACCGAGTTGGTTCTGCGCACGCTTCGCTGTTAAAGTGAGCACTCTTTTGCGATAATTTAAAAGATACATCCCATACAAAGTTAGTCGAATTTTACACTTTTTCGGTCACCGTGAAATATTTTGTATTGATATATACCGACTTTATATTGACCGTCGCATCGAGCCCGTAGCGTAGACACATCGATTGTTTAGATTGGACCTGTTGCACTTCAAACTCATCGCAATATGGATTCTGTTTGGAATAATTTTAGCGTTTTCACCTACTTTAGACACTGAATATTTGTCGTTTTGAAGCGCAGTTTGAAATGTTTTAGTTTGTTGTTTCTGTTCAAATCGATCATTTATTAGCAAACTTTTCGATCACATTAGCTCAACGAAGTGGTTCTGCGCACGCTCCGCTGTTGAAAAAATTACTGTCTTTTGTTATTTTAAAAGATACATGCCATACAATGTTAGTCGAATTTTACACTTTTTCGGTCACCGTGAAATATTTTGTCTTGATATAAACCGACTTTATATTGACCGTCGCATCGAGCCCGTTGCGTAGACAACTCGTTTGTGTAGATTGGACCTGTTGCACTTCAAAAACATCGCAAAATGGATTCTGTTTGCAATAAATTTAGCGTTTTCACCTACTTTAGACACTGAATATTTGTCGTTTTGAAGCTCAGTTTGAAATGTATTAGTTTGTCGTTTCTGTTCAAATCGATCATCTTTTAGCATACTTTTCGATCAAATTAACTCACCGGAGTGTTTGTGCGCACGCACAGCTGTTCTAGTAGGTACTCTCTGCGTTATTTTAAAAGATACATGCCATACAATGTTAGTCGAATTTTACACTTTTTCGGTCACCGTGAAATATTTTGTCTTGATATTAACCGACTTCATATTGACCGTCGCGTCGAGCCCGTTGCGTAGATACCTCGTTTGTGTAAACCGAACCTGTTGCACTTCTAAAACATCGCAATATGGGTTCTGTTTGCAATTATTTTAGCGTTTTCACCTACTTTAAACACTGAATATTTGTCGGTTTGAAGCTCAGTTTGAAATGTTTTAGTTTGTCGTTTCTGTTCAAATCGATCATCTTTTAGCATACTTTTCGATCATATAAGCTCACAGAAGTGGTTCTTCGAACGCTTAGCTGTTGAAATAGCTACTTTTTTGCGATATTTTAAAAGATACATCCCATATTAGTCGAATTTTACACTTTTTCGGTCACCGTGAAATATTTTGTCTTAATATTAACCGACTTTATTTTGACCGTCGCATCGAGCCCGTAGCGTAGACACATCAATTGTGTAGATTTTACCTGTTGCACTATAAAAACATCGCAATATGAATTCTGTTTGCAATAATTTTAGCGTTTTCACCTACTTTAGACACTGAATATTTGTCGTTTTGAAGCTCAGTTTGAAATGTTCTAGTTTGTCGTTTCTGTTCAAATCGATCATCTTTTAACATACTTTTCGATCATATTAGCTTCTCGGAGTGTTTGTGCGCACGCTTTGCTGTTCTAGTAGGTACTCTTTTGCGATATTTTAAAAGATACATGCCATACAATGTTAGTCGAATTTTACACTTTTTCGGTCACCGTGAAATATTTTGTCTTGATATTAACCGTTTTTATATTGACCGTCTCGTCGAGCCCGTTGCGTAGACACCTCGTTTGTGTAGATCGGACCTGTTGCACTTCAAAAACATCGCAATATGGATTCTGTTTGCAAAAATCGTTTTCACCTACTTTAGACACCGAATATTTGTCGTTTTGAAGCTCAGTTTGAAATGTTTTAGTTTGTCGTTTTTATTTAAATCGATCATGTTTTAGCATACTTTTCGACCACATCAGCTCACCGAAGTGGTTCTGCGCACGCTCCGCTGTTCTAGTAGGTACTCTCTGCGTTATTTTAAAAGATACATGCCATACAATGTTAGTCAAATTTTACACTTTTTCGGTCACCGTGAAATATTTTGTCTTGATATTAACCGACTTTATATTGACCGTCGCGTCGAGCCCGTTGCGTAGACACCTCGTTTTTGTAGATCGGACCTGTTGCACTTCAAAAACATCGCTATATGGATTCTGTTTGCAATAATTTTAGCGTTTTTACCTACTTTAGACACTGAATATTTGTCGTTTTAAAGCTCAGTTTGAAATGTTTTAGTTTGTCGTTTCTGTTCAAATCGATCATCTTTTAGCATACTTTCCGATCACATTAGCTTACCGAAATGGTTTTGCGCACGCTCCGCTGTTGAAGTGGGTACTCTCTGCGTTATTTTAAAAGATACATGCCATACAATGGCAGTCGAATTTTACACTTTTTCGGTCACCGTGAAATATTTTGTCTTGATATTAACCGACTTTATATTGACCGTCGCGTGGATGCCGTTGCGTTGACACGTCGTTTATCTAGAAAGGACCTGTGGCATTTTAAAAACATTGAAATATAGATTCTGTTTGCAATAATTTTAGCGTTTTCACCTACTTTAGACACTGAATATTTGTCGTTTTAAAGCTCAGTTTGAAATGTTTTAGTTTGTCGTTTCTGTTCAAATCGATCATCTTTTAGCATACTTTCCGATCACATTAGCTTAGCGAAATGGTTCTGCGCACGCTCCGCTGTTGAAGTAGGTACTCTCTGCGTTATTTTAAAAGATACATGCCATACAATGGCAGTCGAATTTTACACTTTTTCGGTCACCGTGAAATATTTTGTCTTGATATTAACCGACTTTATATTGACCGTCGCGTGGATGCCGTTGCGTTGACACGTCGTTTATCTAGAAAGGACCTGTGGCATTTTAAAAACATTGAAATATGGATTCTGTTTGGAATAATTTTAGCGTTTTCACCTACTTTAGACACTGAATATTTGTCATTTTGAAGCTCAGTTTGAAATGTTTTAGTTTGCCGTTTCTGTTCAAATCGATCATCTTTAAGCATACTTTTCGATCATATTAGCTCACCGAGTTGGTTCTGCGCACGCTTCGCTGTTAAAGTGAGCACTCTTTTGCGATAATTTAAAAGATACATCCCATACAAAGTTAGTCGAATTTTACACTTTTTCGGTCACCGTGAAATATTTTGTATTGATATATACCGACTTTATATTGAACGTCGCATCGAGCCCGTTGCATCAACACATCGTTTGTGTAGATCGGACCTGTTTCTCTTTAAAAACATCGCAGTATAAATTCTGTTTGCAATAATTTTAGCGTTTTCAACTACTTTAGACATGAATATTTGTCGTTTTAAAGCTTAGTTTGAAATGTTTTAGTTTGTCGTTCCAGTTCAATTCGATCATCTTTTAGCATACTTTTCGATCATGTTAGCTTACCGGAGTGTTTTTGCCCACACTTCGCTTTTCTATTAGGTTTTCTCTGTGTTATTTTAAAAGATACATGCCATAGAATGTTAGTCGAATTTTACACTTTTTCGGTCATCGTGAAATATTTTGTCTTGATATTAACTGCCTTTATATTGACCGTCGCGTCGAGGCCGTTGCGTAGACACCTCGATTGTGTAGATCGGACCTGTTGCACTTCAAAAACATTGCAATATGGATTCTGTTTCCAATAATTTTAGCGTTTTAACCTACTTTAGACACTGAATATTTGTCATTTTGAAGCTCAGTTTGAAATGTTTTAGTTTGTCGTTTCTGTTCAAATCGATCATATTTTACCATACTTTTCGATCATATTAGCTCACCGGAGTGTTTGTGCGCACGCTCCGTTGTTTAAATAGGTTCTTTCTTGCGGTTTTTTAAAATATACATCCCATACAATGTTAGTCGAATTTTACACTTTTTCGGTCACCGTGAAATATTTTGTCTTGATATTAACCGACTTTATATTGACCGTCGCGTCGAGCCCGTTGCGTAGACACCTCGATTGTGTAGATCGGACCTGTTGCACTTCAAAAACATCGCAATATGTATTCTGTTTGCAATAATTTTAGCGTTTTCACCTACTTTAGACACTGAATATTTGTCGTTTTGAAGCTCAGTTTGAAATGTTTTAGTTTGTCGTTTCTGTTCAAATCGATCATATTTTAGCATATTTTTTGATCATTTTAGCTCACCGGAGTGTTTGTGCGCACGCTTCGTTGTTTAAATAGGTTCTTTCTTGCGGTTTTTTAAAATATACATCCCATACAATGTTAGTCGAATTTTACACTTTTTCGGTCACCGTGAAATATTTTGTCTTAATTTTAACCGACTTTATATCGACCGTCGCGTCGAGGCCATTGCGTAGACACCTCGTTTGTGTAGATCGGACCTGTTGCATTTCAAAAACATCGCAATATGGATTCTGTTCGTAATAATTTTAGCGTTTTCACCTACTTTAGATACTGAATATTTGTCGTTTTGAAGCTCAGTTTGAAATGTTTAAGTTTGTCGTTTCTGTTCAAATCGATCATTTTTTAGCATTCTTTTCGATCATATTAGCTCCTCGGAGTGTTTGTGCGCACGCTCCGCTGTTCTAATAGGTACTCTCCTGCGTTTTTTAAAAAAATACATGGCATACAATGTTAGTCGAATTTTACACTTTTTCGGTCACCGTGAAATATTTTGTCTTGATATTACCCGACTTTATATTGACCGTCGCATCGAGCCCGTAGCGTAGACACATCGATTGTGTAGATTGGACCTGTTGCACTTCAACAACATCGCAATATGGGTTCTGTTTGCAATAATTTTAGCGTTTTCACCTACTTTAGACACTGAATATTGTCGTGAAGCGACAAATGTGGAGAAGTAGAAGAAGGTAAAAGAAAGAGGTAGTAGAGGGAATAGAATTTATATTAAAACAAAAAAATACAGTACCGAAATATGAAATGAGGTGATGTCTGTATGAATGTAAGTAAAGTGCAGTGGGCGTGAGTAAGTATCTTCAAATCTTCAATAAGTATTGTCCTGGCGGCAGCAAAGGGTGGCGTCGGAGTGCAGGGCCGACACAGCGGAGGTAGCAGCGACGCCGATGTGCAGCGGTGACAGGCGCCGTGAAGAGCAGTGACGCCGATGTGCAGCGGTGACAGGCGCCGTGAAGAGCAGCGACGCCGATGTTCAGCGGTAACATGCGCCGTGAGGGAGTGACTCACAGCAGTAATGAGGGTAACGGGCACTATATAGAAAATGTTTTGATCAGTTGGAGTGCCAGAAGTACTTGGTCTCGGATCCTCTTCCGAGAAGGAGACAGGTCCCTACCCTAGAGCGAGGAGGTGTTACTGCAGTCAATGGGCTCGGATACTCCTCCGGTGTCCGGTCCCTCCCCTAGCGTGAGGAGGTGTTACAGCAGTCACCGGCGGTTCTTCAAGACTTCTTGAGGGAAGATGTAGAGTGTTTATTTCTTGAAGTATAATAGAACTGTTCGAGCTTAGAACTCGAAATCGAATGAATTGAATTAAAAAAGTTAAGGCTTATATAGGGGACCTAGGCCGTTCAAATTTAGATCGAGGTAGGTTCAAAAATAGAACATGAATACTGGTGGTTTACAGAGGATTAAACCCGAAAAAGTAATAGACTTTGATAGAAGTTGTCAGACTTTGAAAGATATTGTCATAACAACCATGTCAATAAAGATAAAAATACCGTCAAAAATCAAGCAATTTAAATAAAAAATCAGGAAAACGAATCATCACCCAATGCAAATTAAAGGAAAATTGCAAACAAAGGTAAAACACAGCTATTTTTACAGTATTATGTACAGAAAAGTAGAATAACAGAGCTTCGAAAGTTTGACATTTTTAGATTCACAATAAATATTGTTCAAAAAGGATAAGAAAACATCAATAATCCAAAAATACAGAGTAATAGTATAAGAAGAGTAGAAAGGCAGGTAATGCCTATAGTTTAATGTCTACAGTACGACTTTTTAGGGAGAAAATACGAACTGCGTTATGGTAGATAGAATCTATGATTAACTCTTTGTTCGTGTTTACAGCAAATGAACCAGCAATCTTTGGATGGAAAAAGGAAATGAAAGCATGGAAAAACAAAGATAATGTGATGAAAATGTAAATGTGGATCCGATGAATACTAAATATATTAAGGTACTCAATTTGTTACACATAAAACATGTACAACAGTACATTTCCCCCACAACCCCAGAAAAATTTTCGACTTAGAGAAAATTTTTGAAAGAAGACCTAAAGAAAACCTAGGAATCTATTTCGCCTAATATACAACCTTACATAAAAATATTTATTCTTCTTCTAGCATTCTATCATCTTCATACCGTAAGGGTGGAGTTCACATTCAATGACTGCCACTCTAGAAAAGAATTCCTCAATAACGACAGGCTTATTTAGGGAGTTGTCAACCGCTCCATAGATGGAAAAAAAAAAGTTTGATCTAGGCCTACTTAAGAAGTAATCAACCGCTCCAATCTAAGGCTTATTTAACGAGTAATCAACCGCTCGGACCTAAGGCTTATTTAACGAGTAATCAACCGCTCAAAAGAACGTACTAATTAGTACTAAGGAGTTTAGAGTCCCTTAAGTAAAGAGAAGAGGTTTAGAGCCTCCCGAGTTAACGTAAGGGATTTAGAGTCCCTTAAGTTAAGAGAAGAGGTTTAGAGCCTCCTTAAGGAAAGAAAAGAAGAAAAGAGATTTAAAGATACAATAAATAAGAGCTATTAAATGCTCCTAAAAGAAAAGAAAACTAGAGGATAAGGATAACGTATTTAAAGTACGTTGTATAAGCTTAAAAGCCAGAATACAACTAAATACGAAATAAATATAATCACGAAAGATGATTGATGAATGAATTATGAATGATGAGTAAATGAAGTTACGAAATGAAAGTTAGAAAAAAAAATAGAAGATATGAAAATTAGATTTTAATGTCCTTGATATGCCATTTGGTTTTAGAACCATTAGCATCTTCCAATATATAAACTAAAGGTGAAATTTTTTCAAAAACTTTACATTTTACAAATTTAGGGGCAAGTTTTGCGCTAAAGTAAGAACCTGCATTGCTTTGCACATAATTCTTACGCCAAACTATATCACCGACATTAAATTTTTTAAAAGCTCGACGCAAATCATAACGCGCGCTGTTTTTAGCATGAGCTAAATATAATGCAGTTTGAACTTTATCGAAATAAGACGCGAGAAAACCAACATTTTCAGCGTAAATATCGCGAGGTAGAAAGGTAATTTCTTCGATACTTCGAGATGAAGTGTAAAAAGAACCGCAGGGAATGGTTTCTCGGCCAAACACTAAGAAATTAGGCGTAAAGCCAGTTATAGAGCTAACGCAACCGTTTAAGGCTTGTTGAATTTTAGAGAGGTAATTATCCCACTTTCTATGATCGTCTCCTACTAAGGTGGCTAACGCAGTAATTATAGTTCTATTATATCTTTCTGTAGGATTGACTTGAGGACAGTAAAAAGGAGAGTGAGAAATAAAAGAAACCTTGTATTTCTTTAAAAATGAATTAAATTCGCGAGATTGAAATTGAGGTCCGTTATCCATGATAACCGTTTGAGGTACACCATGTGTCAGAAAAACGGAATTCTCGAGAAAATAAATTATATTAGAAGCGGTAGCACGTTTAAGAGGAAAAATTAGAGTATATTTGGTAAAGCAACAATTAATCACTAGAATATATTGATTTCGATTTCTTGTCATGGGTAATGGGCCCATAAGGTCAAGCGAAATAGTTTGAAAGGGTCTAGAACAGATCTTGGGTTTTCCCATAGGTCCGTATGGAGAATGGTTAGGATGTTTATAAGCAAGGCATTTATCACATTTAGAAATAAAGTTGGCAATGTCTTTAAACATTCCAGACCAGTAATAACGGAAAG
This sequence comes from Pyrausta purpuralis, assembly GCA_963924145.1. NCBI lineage: Eukaryota > Metazoa > Arthropoda > Insecta > Lepidoptera > Crambidae > Pyrausta > Pyrausta purpuralis. The sequence continues at coordinate 7,226,179 of OZ001668.1, forward strand.
AGAGTTTTTTATAAGTTTTAAAGATCCCTAGATGAGGTTCAGTATCGGAGCCGTGATTAGTTGAGATGAGCATTTGTCTGTCTTGAGGTAGTGGAACTTCTTTCCAAGTGAAGTCTTCAATAAGATTATGTGGAGAATAGATATGTCGGTATAGCTTATCATCTTTCTCCATATAATTAGGAAAAGAATCAGGATTATTTCTGCAGCCAAGTAAAATGTTGTTGTACTGTTCCAAATCACGGTTAGGAGATGATTCTTCAGTAGAGATAGGAAGAACACCATGATGAAAAGAGTCCACACTGTCCAAAGGTTTAGATCTTGAAAGCAAATCCGGAACAACATTATCTTTACCTTTTTTATGTTTAAGGATAAAGTTGAAAGCAGATAGACGTAGAGTCCAGCGAGCAAGTCTTCCAGAAGGATTAGATAAATTCAGGAACCACTTTAGTGCTGCGTGGTCAGTGTAAATGGTAAATTGCATACCATTATCGAGATAACAGCGCCAATGTTCCAGAGCAGTAATAACAGCCAAGGTTTCTCTCTCCGTGGTCGAGTAATTTTGCTGGTTTTTATTAAGAGATTTACTCATGTAAGCAATGACCACTTCCCTGTCATTCTGAACTTGAGTAAGCATTGCTCCCACACCATAATTTGATGCATCACAATGTACCGAGAAAGGGAGGCTAAAATATGGACAAGCAAGCACCGGAGTAGTAACCAGAGCTTCCTTCAGCTTTAGAAGAGCAGATTCAGCTTCAGGGTTCCAAGCGAACTTCGGAGCATTTTTCCCTGTACATGTAAGCTTGTTAAGTGGAGCAGCAATTGTGCTGAAGTTTGGGATGAATCTTCGAAACCAGCTGCAAGTGCCAATGAATCTTCGTACTTCTTTTCTGGAAGATGGGGTAGGATATTCCAAAATCGGCCTGATTTTGTCAGGATCAGCACGGAGACCATACTCGTCTACGACGTAAGCGAGGTATTTGAGCTCTTTTTTAAAAAACTGTGATTTTTCAAAATTTATAGTCAAGTTTGCAAAAGAAAGTTTTTCGTGGATTTTTAATAGAAGAGCAATGTGTTGTTCAAAGGTTTCACTTATGACAACGATGTCATCAAGATAGCAGAAGACCTTGCTGTCAAATTCAGGGGTAAATAACATGTCCATAAGTCTTTGTTGAGTAGCTGGAGAATTAGTTAGTCCAAAGGGCATGACTTTAAATCTGTACATGCCTCTTCCAGGAACGTAAAATGCAGTCTTGTCTTTGTCTTCAGTATTCAGTGGCGTTTCCCAAAACGCTTTGGCGATGTCAATACTAGATAAGTATTTGGCATTCTTGAGGTTGTCCAAAATCTCACTCATAAGAGGGAGGTTATAAGCATCCCGACGATTGACGGAGTTGAGTTTCCTGCTATCAATGCAGAAGCGCCATTCTCCATTCTTCTTGGGAGTGATAATCACTGGAGATAGCCAGGGACTTTCACCAGGTTCGATGACGTCCCATTTCAGCATTTTATCCACTTCTTCAACTAATGCCTTTTGTTTTACAGGAGATAACCGATAACATCTTTGTTTGATCGGAAGAGAATCGCCAGTATCAATCTTATGCGTGATGAGATGAGTTCGTCCCAATACTCCTTTTTCTTCAAAAGAAATTTCTCTAAAGCGACCTATAATGGTATCCGCGATATTCTTCTGATCTTCAGAAAGATGATCATAAGGAAGTACTTTTTTATTAGCTTCTTGAATAGATGAGCAATTGAGATCAGAAAGTCCAGACGAAGACAGTATAGAAGGAAGTAAATTAAATTTCTTCCAAAAATCAATACCAAGAATAAGAGAAGGAAATAATTCAGGAAAAGCATAAGCTTTAATTAAATGTGTTTGTTTATTAAAAATCATTGGTAATTCAAAATAACCTAGTGATTTTATTTTTTGATTACTCGCAGTTGAAATAGTAATGTAGTCTGACTTGAAAAGCTTAAAACCCAGTTCGAGAATTTTAAAGTGAGAATTGTTGCCAAAAATAGTAATTGAACTACCAGAATCAAGTAAACCAGAAATATTTAAGTTATAAATTCGCACATTAATGAAAGGACGTTTGGAATCTATTTCACTAGAATATAATGTAGAAGAGATTTTATAAGAAGAAAAAAAAATTTTTAGAGTTAAGATCCAATTATTCCATTCAGTAATGTCAAATTTAGAAGTGCTATTCAAGTCAGTTATTAGTTTTTTGAGCAAGTGTTAGGTTTAGAATTACATTTAGGGCAATCTGGGGTTTTAAAATCTTTTAAACCGCATTTAAAACAAATTATAAAGTGAGGTTGAGCACACGTTCTAAGATTATGTCCATGTTTGCGACAACGAACACAGAAGATGTCCTTAGTAAGAGTATTAACATCTTCCTGAACGGTGTTAACATGATAAGGTTTTTTAAAGAATTGTGGTTTTGTGGAGGATGGTGTTTGAGGTTTAAAATTAAATTCAGGTGTTAAAAAGTTTTCCAAAGGTTCTTTAAAGTTTTGGTCTCTATCAAGGAATTTTTCATAACTCTGACAAGTAGTTAATAAAGAATCAATAGTGTTACAATCTTTAAGAGCCACAAAAACTGAGTAACAAGGTCTAATGTTTCTAAGTAGGAAGTCAACAATTTTACATTCAGGTCATTTTTCAGAAAGACGCTCAAACATCCCAGACATAATAGAAATATAAATAGCTATAGGTTCATTTAAACCTTGAGTCCGATCTTTAATAGCCTCAAAAAGTTTTTTTATCAAAATCAAATTGACCAAAGTCCTTAATTAAAAGTTGGGAAGCTTCAGACCAGGATAAATTAGGATTCCTTTTAATTTGGAATCTGAACCAATGGAGAGCATTATCAGTAAAGATTTCATATGCCTGAGTAATAAGAAGATTTTTATCTATGTTTCTTGAAATACAATATTCGTCTAACTTTTGAAGAAAAGACCTGGGGCAAGATTTACCGTTATAAGAATAACGATTTATATCTTTGAAAATCTTAAGATTTATAGTAGGTTGGGTAAGGGAGGAAGTTAGAGGTTGAAAAGAGGTTTGAGGGATTACAAAGTTATGAGAGGGTTGAGGATCTATAGGATTATAAGTAATTGGAGCTGAGGTATCAATAGTTCTGACTATATCTTCAGCTGAATGAAAGGTAAAAGACTCGAATTTATTAGTTAAGACATCAAATTTATTTTTAAGATCATTAAAAGTAGTTAAGAATTCAGGACTTAGGTCAATATCAATGCGTTCAAATCTAATAGTAAACGTGATTTAGATAAGATTCAATTAAGCGAGTAAATTTAGAATCACCCTGTATTAATCTAGAGATTTTTCCTTCAATGTAGTTAAGAGTAGATTCAATTTCAGGAAGTTCCTCATCAATAGGAAGAGGAGAAATTAATATTTCCTCTGATGAAGTTATCGAAGAAAGTTGTTGTATTTGTTTTCTTAAGTCTATAACCGTGTTTGTTGGTTCCTCAAGTCTAATCTTTATTTCATAAATAAGTTCAGATTTGTTAAGATAATCAAATTTAATTAAACGAGACATTGTAAAGTTAAAAAGTTACGAATAATTCAATAAAGTTCAAAATAAAATTGGGTACCTTAATTCCTCTTCTAATAGTGATTAAAGTGAATTAGTGAAGATATAGGTTGAGAAAGAAAATCGGAGAGTAAAATTAAATAGGTAGAGAGTTTAAGAAAAATAAGAGTTCTCAGTTAATTAAGTTAATTAGAGAACAATTATTTAAATCAAAGTTAAGTTAAAAGAACAAAGTTAACTTAAGACCAATTAAGGTAGATTTAGTTAAGTTAATAATTCTCAAGTTAAGTTAATTAGAGAACAGTTATTTAAATCAAAGTTAAGTTAAAAGAACAAAGTTAACTTAAGAACAATTAAGGTAGATTTAGTTAAGTTAATAATTCTCAAGTTAAGTTAACTAAAACAAAATTTTACTATCTCCGAGTTTCAAGGGGTTAAGTTCTGAGATGATAGTAAAGGTGTTAAGATTTAAGATGATATGAGATGATAGTGAAAGGGTTATTATTATTATTATTTATTTCAGGAAAACATAACAGATTACAATCAATTTCATTACATTAAGATACTTATATAATGGTATTGTACTAGATAGCAATCCCAAACATGTTTCCACGGCAATTACATAGTGGTGTCTCCGAGATTAAACAATATAATTTAAACGTAACAATTAAACCAATTATACTATAAGAATTTAAGCAAAATAAATATAAAGATGAGCAGAAGTAGCACACACACAACTATTCATATATTTTTTTCAAAAGGAATACCCTCAACAATATTCTTGACGAGTGTCCGGAAACGAACCAAGTTAGAGTTAAAAATATCCAGATCACTGCACTGTTGAGCAAATTCCTCATACTGGCGACAGAATCTAGCCAACGGCTGATGATAAGAGATATTATTGCGATACAGTTGCGTGGTAAAAGTTTTTGGTCTACGTGGGTTGTGTCTGGTGTTGAAATCGAAGAGAACCAATAAATCAGGGCAATCCAACGCAGAATGTACCAATTTATGCAAACACACCAAATCCGATTCCACGCGGCGGCGATAAAGAGGTAGCATTTTGTACGCATTTAATCGTTGTTCGTATGACTGAAGCTGCCTTTTGCGACCTTCACGGAAACTTAACAGGCGTAAGAACTTGGATTGCACAGACTCTATGCGGTCGCGGTGTACAGCATAATAAGGGGACCACACTACCGACCCATACTCGAGGTTACTGCGCACCAGGCTACCATACAAAGTAATGAAACTTTGGGATTGTTTAAAATGTTTAGTTTGCCTAGCCACAAATCCTAACATTTGGTTTGACTTATTTATCATCGACTCATAATGATGACGAAAGCTAAGCTGTTCATCGAACAGTACTCCTAAGTCTCTAGCAATGGATTCTCGTCGAAGATGTTGTGCCTCTAAAATGTAGTTATTTACAATCTTATTTCTTTTAAGAGTGAATGATATCGAATAGCATTTTTCCACATTAAGGAACATATTGTTACAGTTGCACCAATCAGATAGGGCAGCCAAGTCATTTTGGATAAGGCGTACATCATCATTACTTTCTATCCTATTAAAAATTTTAAGGTCATCCGCGTAGAGTAGGCAGGGTGACACAATATTTTCAACAAGATCGTTAATAAAGGTGTTAAACAATAAAGGACCCAGGTGTGAACCCTGTGGAACACCTGATTTTATGAAGATCGGTTCAGAGGAATATCCCTTAACGGTTACCAGCTGGCTTCTTTTTTCAAGATATGACTGCAGCCATCGCAACAAGCTACCGTGAATTCCGTGTGACTCCAACTTTTCACATAGTTTACCGTGGTCGACCTTGTCAAACGCTTTTTTAAAATCAGTATACACTGCATCCACTTGACCTTGGTCATTAAAAGCGTCGCACAAGTAGGTTTTAAAAGAGAGCAGGTTTGTAACAGTTGATCTGTTTTTGAAAAAACCGTGTTGTTTATTAGATATCATTGGTTTAAGGTAAAAGTAAAGATGATCGAAAACGAGAGACTCAAACAACTTAGGAATGGCTGATAAAATACTAATAGGTCTATAGTTCTCGCAACATGTTCGATGACCAGACTTGAATATGGGAACGACATTAGCCACCTTCCATTGAGTTGGAAAAACGCCACTGCTAAGTGATTTATTAAAAATTATTTTGAGCGGTTGACACAGTTCATCGGCACATTCTCTAAGGAATCTAGCAGGGACTCCGTCAGGGCCAGGACCTTTTCGCGGGTTAATACGATTGAGTTTTGAGAGAATTTCCCTCTCCGTTAGGACTATATGAGATAAGGCTCTGCATGACTGACTGATGTCGTGAGTTGACACCTGTCGCAAGTGGTCCTCAAACACAGATCCGAAATATTTAGAAAAAAGCTCGCAAATCTCCTGAGCACCAAAAGCTTTCTCCCCATTAAACGTCATACATTCAGGAATATTAGATTCATTACGCCTTTTGCCATTGATGTACGACCAGAAAGCTTTGGAATCCTTTGTCAGTGCTGTCTCAGTTAAATTAACGTAAGCTAAGTAACAACTATTGATCAGTGTTTTGCTTCTGGCACGAAGAAGAGAGAACGTGTCGTAGTCACGCGGATTCTTATACTTTTTGTATCGCGAATGGTATTTATTTTTTTCTCGTAGGCAATGACATAGAGCAGGGCTGAACCATTTAGGGTAATGCCTAGAGTGCTTTGTAGTCATGGGAGTAAATTCATGTATAATGTCGTTCAACACTTGATAGAATTTGTTTGTAGCGATATTAACATCGGCGTCTGACAAAAGATCCGCCCAGTTCGTGTCACTAAGTTTCAGTTTAATTAAATTATAATTACATTTGTAAAAGTTTAAGCGACTAGACGGATTTGGTCTGAGGTTTTTCAGAGGAGTTGATAGTTGGCACTCAATAAATAGCGCTGGATGATGTTTATCTCTTTTAAGAGTAGAATATTCAACCGAGATGTTCATTGTGCACGTGTTACTCAAAGTGAGATCTAAAGTCCTGTTAATGTCGTTCTTTACACAGTTGTATTGCGACAGGCTGCAAATAGCTAGAGTGTCTAGTAAAATAGTGCTTTTGTAGTCCATTTCCTCGCAGCTGGCCGTCACAACACCATCCGGAGACATATCCCAAGAGACATTAGGTACATTAAAGTCGCCAAATATTAAGAATGACTCATTTTCGCCGGCGTGCAAGATATTTGTTTAAAGTTTTTTGTAAAAAATATTGAGATCTTGTTGATGTAAGTACGGAGGAAGATAACAGACACAAACGTTAGTTTTATGCCCCTTGCGTTAGTTTTATGCCCCTTGATTAAGATATGAAGATAGTGAAGGAGTTAATAATATGTTATCCAAAAGAGATAGCCAAAGAGGGTGATAAGGTAAAGAAGGTGAAAAGGTAAAGAGGGTGAAAAGGTAAAGAACACTAGATAAAATGTTATTTTTGAATTTAGAAAAAGATAGAAGATGAAAAGAATGAGATGTAAGAAAAGAAAGAAAGAGGGAAGACTGAAGACTAAAAGTTGGGCGCCAATTTGTCGTGAAGCGACAAATGTGGAGAAGTAGAAGAAGGTAAAAGAAAGAGGTAGAAGAGGGAATAGAATTTATATTAAAACAAAAAAATACAGTACCGAAATATGAAATGAGGTGATGTCTGTATGAATGTAAGTAAAGTGCAGTGGGCGTGAGTAAGTATCTTCAAATCTTCAATAAGTATTGTCCTGGAGGCAGCAAAGGGCGGCGTCGGAGTGCAGGGCCGACACAGCGGAGGTAGCAGCGACGCCGATGTGCAGCGGTGACAGGCGCCGTGAAGAGCAGTGACGCCGATGTGCAGCGGTGACAGGCGCCGTGAAGAGCAGCGACGCCGATGTGCAGCGGTGACAGGCGCCGTGAGGGAGTGACTCACAGCAGTAATGAGGGTAACGGGCACTATATAGAAAATGTTATGATCAGTTGGAGTGCCAGAAGTACTTGGTCTCGGATCCTCTTCCGAGAAGGAGACAGGTCCCTCCCTAGAGCGAGGAGGTGTTACTGCAGTCAATGGGCTCGGATACTCCTCCGGTGTCCGGTCCCTCCCCTAGCGTGAGGAGGTGTTACAGCAGTCACCGGCGGTTCTTCAAGACTTCTTGAGGGAAGATGTAGAGTGTTTATTTCTTGAAGTATAATAGAACTGTTCGAGCTTAGAACTCGGAATGAATTGAATGAAAAAAGTTAAGGCTTATATAGGGGACCTAGGCCGTTCAAATTTAGATCGAGGTAGGTTCAAAAATAGAACATGAATACTGGTGGTTTACAGAGGATTAAACCCGAAAAAGTAATAGACTTTGATAGAAGTTGTCAGACTTTGAAAGATATTGTCATAACAACCATATCAATAAAGATAAAAAGATGTCAAAAATCAAGCAATTTAAATAAAAAACCAAAAATTGCACTCCGGGAGTGCCGGCAGAAGTGAAAACTTGAATATCAACGTTGTGCATTTTTGATTTTTTGGAATAGTTAGGGAATAATTTTGAATGAATTGCTCTTATTATCAATATAAAAGTACTATCATTTTTGTGATAGAATACAATAATAATAATAATAATATAATATTTATATAGAATACAATATTAATTTTATTGCGCTATCGTTCACAAACATTACAATTTATATTATATTAAATTACATTAAAAAGTTTATCTCTCAGAAAAATCAACTTACATCCATAATTTCGCCAACCGTCTTACGGTTTTTCGATCAGCCCACGTGTCCTGACGCGAGTTTTACATTTTTCCCCCATCCCACAAAAGTGCTCAACGCCGCTAAAGAAGTTTTCACTTCAAAAATCAGGAAAACGAATCATCACCCAATGCAAATTAAAGGAAAATTGCAAACAAAGGTAAAACACAGCTATTTTTACAGTATTATGTACAGAAAAGTAGAATAACAGAGCTTCGAAAGTTTGACATTTTTAGATTCACAATAAATATTGTTCAAAAAGGATAAGAAAACATCAATAATCCAAAAATACAGAGTAATAGTATAAGAAGAGTAGAAAGGCAGGTAATGCCTATAGTTTAATGTCTACAGTACGACTTTTTAGGGAGAAAATACGAACTGCGTTATGGTAGATAGAATCTATGATTAACTCTATGTTCGTGTTTACAGCAAATGAACCAGCAATCTTTGGATGGAAAAAGGAAATGAAAGCATGGAAAAACAAAGATAATGTGATGAAAATGTAAATGTGGATCCGATGAATACTAAATATATTAAGGTACTCAATTTATTACACATAAAACATGTACAACAGTACAATATTTGTCGTTTTGAAGCTCAGTTTGAAATGTTTTAGTTTGTCGTTTCTGTTCAAATCGATCATCTTTTAACATACTTTTCGATCATATTAGCTCCTTAGAGTGTTTGTGCGCACGCTCTGCTGTTCTAGTAGTTACTCTTTTGCGATATTTTAAAAGATACATACAATAAAATGTTAGTCGAATTTTACACTTTTTCGGTCACCGTGAAATATTTTGTTTTGAAATTACTCGACTTTATATTGACCGTCGAATCGAGCCTGTTGCAGAGACACCTCGTTTGTGTAGATCGGACCTGTTGTACTTTAAAAACATCGCAATATGGATTCTGTTTGGAATAATTTTAGCGTTTTCACCTACTTTAGACACTGAATATTTGTCGTTTTAAAGCTCAGTTTGAAATGTTTTAGTTTGTCGTTTCTGTTCAAATCGATCATCTTTTAGCATACTTTTCGATCATATTAGCTCACCGAAGTGGTTCTGCGAACGCTCAGCTGTTAAAATAGGTACTCTTTTGCGATATTTTAAAAGATACATCCCATACAAAGTTAGTCGAATTTTACACTTTTTCGGTCACCGTGAAATATTTTGTTTTGAAATTAACCGCCTTTATATTGACCGTCGCATCGAGCCCGTAGCGTAGACACATCGATTGTTTAGATAAGACCTGTTGCACTTCAATAACATTGCAATATGGAATCTGTTAGGAATAATTTTACCGTTTTCACCTACTTTAGACACTGAATATTTGTCGTTTTGAAGCTCAGTTTGAAATGTTTTAGTTTGTCGTTTCTGTTCAAATCGATCATTTTTTGGCATACTTTTCGATCATATTAGCTCAACGAAGTGGTTTTGCGAACGCTTAGCTGTTGAAATAGGTACTTTTTTGCGATATTTCAAAAGATACATCCCATACAAAGTTAGTCGAATTTTACACTTTTTCGGTCACCGTGAAATATTTTGTTTTGAAATTAACCGACTTTATATTGACCGTCGCATCGAGCCTGTTGCAGACACACCTCGTTTGTGTAGATCGGACCTGTTGTACTTCAAAAACATCGCAATATGGATTCTGTTTGGAATAATTTTAGCGTTTTCACCTACTTTAGACAATGAATATTTGTCGTTTTAAAGCTCAGTTTGAAATGTTTTAGTTTGTCGTTTCTGTTCAAATCGATCATCTTTTAGCATACTTTTTGATCATATTAGCTCACTGAAGTGGTTCTGCGAACGCTCAGCTGTTGAAATAGGTACTCTTTTGCGATATATTAAAAGATACATGCCATACAATGTTAGTCGAATTTTACACTTTTTCGGTCACCGTGAAATATTTTGTTTTAAAATTAACCGACTTTATATTGACCGTCGCATCGAGCCCGTAGCGTAGACACATCGATTGTTTAGATTGGACCTGTTGCACTTCAAAAACATCGCAATATGGATTCTGTTTGCAATAATTTTAGCGTTTTTACCTACTTTAGACACTGAATATTTGTCGTTTTAAAGCTCAGCTTGAAATGTTTTAGTTTGTCGTTTCTGTTCAAATCGATCATCTTTTAGCATACTTTTCGATCATATTAGCTCACCGAAGTGGTTCTGCGAACGCTCAGCTGTTGAAATAGGTATTTTTTTGCGATATATTAAAAGATACATGCCATACAATTTTAGTCGAATTTTACACTTTTTCGGTCACCGTGAAATATTTTGTTTTGAAATTAACCGACTTTATATTGACCGTCGCATCGAGCCCGTAGCGTAGACACATCGATTGTTTAGATTGGACCTGTTGCACTTCAAAAACATCGCAATATAGATTCTGTTTGGAATAATTTTAGCGTTTTCACCTACTTTAGACACTGAATATTTGTCGTTTTGAAGCTCAGTTTGAAATGTTTTAGTTTGTCGTTTCTGTTCAAATCGATCATCTTTTAGCATACTTTTCGATCATATTAGCTCACCGAAGTGGTTCTGCGAACGCTCAGCTGTTAAAATAGGTACTCTTTTGCGATATTTTAAAAGATACATCCCATACAAAGTTAGTCGAATTTTACACTTTTTCGGTCACCGTGAAATATTTTGTTTTGAAATTAACCGCCTTTATATTGACCGTCGCATCGAGCCCGTAGCGTAGACACATCGATTGTTTAGATAAGACCTGTTGCACTTCAATAACATTGCAATATGGAATCTGTTAGGAATAATTTTACCGTTTTCACCTACTTTAGACACTGAATATTTGTCGTTTTGAAGCTCAGTTTGAAATGTTTTAGTTTGTCGTTTCTGTTCAAATCGATCATTTTTTGGCATACTTTTCGATCATATTAGCTCAACGAAGTGGTTTTGCGAACGCTTAGCTGTTGAAATAGGTACTTTTTTGCGATATTTCAAAAGATACATCCCATACAAAGTTAGTCGAATTTTACACTTTTTCGGTCACCGTGAAATATTTTGTTTTGAAATTAACCGACTTTATATTGACCGTCGCATCGAGCCTGTTGCAGACACACCTCGTTTGTGTAGATCGGACCTGTTGTACTTCAAAAACATCGCAATATGGATTCTGTTTGGAATAATTTTAGCGTTTTCACCTACTTTAGACAATGAATATTTGTCGTTTTAAAGCTCAGTTTGAAATGTTTTAGTTTGTCGTTTCTGTTCAAATCGATCATCTTTTAGCATACTTTTTGATCATATTAGCTCACTGAAGTGGTTCTGCGAACGCTCAGCTGTTGAAATAGGTACTCTTTTGCGATATATTAAAAGATACATGCCATACAATGTTAGTCGAATTTTACACTTTTTCGGTCACCGTGAAATATTTTGTTTTAAAATTAACCGACTTTATATTGACCGTCGCATCGAGCCCGTAGCGTAGACACATCGATTGTTTAGATTGGACCTGTTGCACTTCAAAAACATCGCAATATGGATTCTGTTTGCAATAATTTTAGCGTTTTTACCTACTTTAGACACTGAATATTTGTCGTTTTAAAGCTCAGCTTGAAATGTTTTAGTTTGTCGTTTCTGTTCAAATCGATCATCTTTTAGCATACTTTTCGATCATATTAGCTCACCGAAGTGGTTCTGCGAACGCTCAGCTGTTGAAATAGGTATTTTTTTGCGATATATTAAAAGATACATGCCATACAATTTTAGTCGAATTTTACACTTTTTCGGTCACCGTGAAATATTTTGTTTTGAAATTAACCGACTTTATATTGACCGTCGCATCGAGCCCGTAGCGTAGACACATCGATTGTTTAGATTGGACCTGTTGCACTTCAAAAACATCGCAATATAGATTCTGTTTGGAATAATTTTAGCGTTTTCACCTACTTTAGACACTGAATATTTGTCGTTTTGAAGCTCAGTTTGAAATGTTTTAGTTTGTCGTTTCTGTTCAAATCGATCATCTTTTAGCATACTTTTCGATCATATTAACTCACCGAAGTGGTTCTCCGAACGCTCAGCTGTTGAAATAGATACTCTTTTGCGATATTTTAAAAGATACATCCCATACAAAGTTAGTCGAATTTTACACTTTTTCGGTCACCGTGAAATATTTTGTTTTGAAATTAACCGACTTTATATTGACCGTCGCATCGAGCCCGTAGCGTAGACACATCGATTGTTTAGATTGGACCTGTTGCACTTCAAAAACATCGCAATATAGATTCTGTTTGAAATAATTTTAGCGTTTTCACCTACTTTAGACACTGAATATTTGTCGTTTTGAAGCTCAGTTTGAAATGTTCTAGTTTGTCGTTTCTGTTCAAATCGATCATCTTTTAACATACTTTTCGATCAAAGTAGCTCACCGAAGTGGTTCTGCGAACGCTCAGCTGTTGAAATAGGTACTTTTTTGCGATATTTTAAAAGATACATCCCATACAAAGTTAGTCGAATTTTACACTTTTTCGGTCACCGTGAAATATTTTGTTTTGAAATAAACCGACTTTATATTGACCGTCGCATCGAGCCCGTAGCGTAGACACATCGGTTGTTTAGATTGGACCTGTTGAACTTCAAAAACATCGCAATATGGATTCTGCTTGCAATAATTCTAGCGTTTTCACCTACTTTAGACACTGAATATTTGTCGTTTTGAAGCTCAGTTTGAAATGTTTTAGTTTGTCGTTTCTGTTCAAATCGATCATCTTTTAGCATACTTTTTGATCATATTAGCTCCTAGGAGTGTTTTTGCGCACGCTCTGCTGTTCTTGTAGTTACGCTATGCGTTATTTTAAAATATACATCCCATACAATGTTAGTCGAATTTTACACTTTTTCGGTCACAGTGAAATATTTTGTTTTGAAATTAACCGACTTTATATTGACCGTCGCATCGAGCCCGTAGCGTAGACACATCGATTGTTTAGATTGGACCTGTTGCACTTTAAAAACATCGCAATATGGATTCTGTTTGCAATGATTTTAGCGTTTTCACCTACTTTAGACACTGAATATTTGTCGTTTTAAAGCTCAGCTTGAAACGTTTTAGTTTGTCGTTTCTGTTCAAATCGATCATCTTTTAGCATACTTTTCGATCATATTAGCTCACCGAAGTGGTTCTGCGAACGCTCAGCTGTTGAAATAGGTACTCTTTTGCGATATATTAAAAGATACATGTCATACAATTTTAGTCGAATTTTACACTTTTTCGGTCACCGTGAAATATTTTGTTTTGAAATTAACCGACTTTATATTGACCGTCGCATCGAGCCCGTAGCGTAGACACATCGATTGTTTAGATTGGACCTGTTGCACTTCAAAAACATCGCAATATAGATTCTGTTTGGAATAATTTTAGCGTTTTCACCTACTTTAGACACTGAATATTTGTCGTTTTGAAGCTCAGTTTGAAATGTTTTAGTTTGTCGTTTCTGTTCAAATCGATCATCTTTTAGCATACTTTTCGATCATATTAACTCACCGAAGTGGTTCTCCGAACGCTCAGCTGTTGAAATAGGTACTCTTTTGCGATATTTTAAAAGATACATCCCATACAATGTTAGTCGAATTTTACACTTTTTCGGTCACCGTGAAATATTTTGTTTTGAAATTAACCGACTTTATATTGACCGTCGCATCGAGCCCGTAGCGTAGACACATCGATTGTTTAGATTGGACCTGTTGCACTTCAAAAACATCGCAATATAGATTCTGTTTGAAATAATTTTAGCGTTTTCACCTACTTTAGACACTGAATATTTGTCGTTTTGAAGCTCAGTTTGAAATGTTCTAGTTTGTCGTTTCTGTTCAAATCGATCATCTTTTAACATACTTTTCGATCATATTAGCTCACCGAAGTGGTTCTGCGAACGCTCAGCTGTTGAAATAGGTACTTTTTTGCGATATTTTAAAAGATACATCCCATACAAAGTTAGTCGAATTTTACACTTTTTCGGTCACCGTGAAATATTTTGTTTTGAAATAAACCGACTTTATATTGACCGTCGCATCGAGCCCGTAGCGTAGACACATCGATTGTTTAGATTGGACCTGTTGAACTTCAAAAACATCGCAATATGGATTCTGCTTGCAATAATTCTAGCGTTTTCACCTACTTTAGACACTGAATATTTGTCGTTTTGAAGCTCAGTTTGAAATGTTTTAGTTTGTCGTTTCTGTTCAAATCGATCATCTTTTAGCATACTTTTTGATCATATTAGCTCCTAGGAGTGTTTTTGCGCACGCTCTGCTGTTCTTGTAGTTACGCTATGCGTTATTTTAAAATATACATCCCATACAATGTTAGTCGAATTTTACACTTTTTCGGTCACAGTGAAATATTTTGTTTTGAAATTAACCGACTTTATATTGACCGTCGCATCGAGCCCGTAGCGTAGACACATCGATTGTTTAGATTGGACCTGTTGCACTTTAAAAACATCGCAATATGGATTCTGTTTGCAATGATTTTAGCGTTTTCACCTACTTTAGACACTGAATATTTGTCGTTTTAAAGCTCAGCTTGAAACGTTTTAGTTTGTCGTTTCTGTTCAAATCGATCATCTTTTAGCATACTTTTCGATCATATTAGCTCACCGAAGTGGTTCTGCGAACGCTCAGCTGTTGAAATAGGTACTCTTTTGCGATATATTAAAAGATACATGTCATACAATTTTAGTCGAATTTTACACTTTTTCGGTCACCGTGAAATATTTTGTTTTGAAATTAACCGACTTTATATTGACCGTCGCATCGAGCCCGTAGCGTAGACACATCGATTGTTTAGATTGGACCTGTTGCACTTAAAAAACATCGCAATATAGATTCTGTTTGGAATAATTTTAGCGTTTTCACCTACTTTAGACACTGAATATTTGTCGTTTTGAAGCTCAGTTTGAAATGTTCTAGTTTGTCGTTTCTGTTCAAATCGATCATCTTTTAACATACTTTTCGATCATATTAGCTCACCGAAGTGGTTCTGCGAACGCTCAGCTGTTGAAATAGGTACTTTTTTGCGATATTTTAAAAGATACATCCCATACAAAGTTAGTCGAATTTTACACTTTTTCGGTCACCGTGAAATATTTTGTTTTGAAATAAACCGACTTTATATTGACCGTCGCATCGAGCCCGTAGCGTAGACACATCGATTGTTTAGATTGGACCTGTTGAACATCAAAAACATCGCAATATGGATTCTGCTTGCAATAATTCTAGCGTTTTCACCTACTTTAGACACTAAATAATTGTCGTTTTGAAGCTCAGTTTGAAATGTTTTAGTTTGTCGTTTCTGTTCAAATTGATCATCTTTTAGCATACTTTTCGATCATATTAGCTCCTAGTAGTGTTTTTGCGCACGCTCTGCTGTTCTTGTAGTTACGCTATGCGTTATTTTAAAATATACATCCCATACAATGTTAGTCGAATTTTACACTTTTTCGGTCACAGTGAAATATTTTGTTTTGAAATTAACCGACTTTATATTGACCGTCGCATCGAACCCGTAGCGTAGACACATCGATTGCTTAGATTGGACCTGTTGAACATCAAAAACATCGCAATATAGATTCTGTTTGGAATAATTTTAGCGTTTTCACCTACTTTAGACACTGAATATTTGTCGTTTTGAAGCTCAGTTTGAAATGTTTTAGTTTGTCGTTTCTGTTCAAATCGATCATCTTTTAGCATACTTTTCGATCATATTAGCTCACTGAAGTGGTTCTGCGAACGCTTAGCTGTTGAAATAGGTACTCTTTTGCGATATTTTAAAAGATACATGTCATACAATTTTAGTCGAATTTTACACTTTTTCGGTCATCGTGAAATATTTTGTCTTGATATTAACCGACTTTATATTGACCGTCGCGTTGAGGCCGTTGCGTAGACACCTCGATTGTGTAGATCGGACCTGTTGCACTTCGAAAACATTGCAATATGGATTCTGTTTGCAATAATTTTAGCGTTTTCACCAACTTAGACACTGAATATTTGTCGTTTTGAAGCTCAGTTTGAAATGTTTTTGTTTGTCGTTTCTGTTCAAATCGATCATATTTTAGCATACTTTTCGATCATATTAGCTCACCGGAGTGTTTGTGCGCACGCTCCGTTGTTTAAATAGGTTCTTTCTTGCGTTATTTTAAAATATACATCCCATACAATGTTAGTCGAATTTTACACTTTTTCGGTCACCGTGAAATATTTTGTCTTGATATTAACCGACTTTATATTGACCGTCGCATCGAGCCCCTAGCGTAGACACATCGATTGTGTAGATTGGACCTGTTGCACTTCAAAAACATCGCAATATGGATTATGTTTGCAATAATTTTAGCGTTTTCACCTACTTTAGACAATGAATATTTGTCGTTTTGAAGCTCAGTTTGAAATGTTCTAGTTTGTCGTTTCTGTTCAAATCGATCATCTTTTAGCATACTTTTCGATCATATTAGCTCCTCGGAGTGTTTGTGCGCACGCTCCGCTGTTCTAATAGGTACTCTCCTGCGTTTTTTCAAAAAATACATGGCATACAATGTTAGTCGAATTTTACACTTTTTCGGTCACCGTGAAATATTTTGTCTTGATATTAACCGACTTTATATTGACCGTCGCGTCGAGCCCGTTGCGTAGACACCTCGACTGTGTAGATCGGACCTGTTGCACTTCAAAAACATCGCAATATGGATTCTGTTTGCAAGAATTTTAGCGTTTTCACCTACTTTAGACACTGAATATTTGTCGTTTTGAAGCTCAGTTTGAAATGCTTTAGTTGGTTGTTTCTGTTTTAATATATCAGATTTTAGCATACTTTTCGATCATATTAGCTCACCGAAAAGGTTCTGCGAACGCTCAACTGTTGAAATAGGTACTTTTTTGCGATATTTTAAAAGATACATCCCATACAAAGTAAGTCGAATTTTACACTTTTTCGGTCACTGTGAAATATTTTGTTTTGAAATTATACGACTTTTTATTGACCGTCGCATCGAGCCCGTAGCGTAGACACATAAATTGTTTAGATTGGATCTGTTGCACTTCAAAAACATCGCAATATGGATTATGTTTGCAAAATTTTTGGCGTTTTCACCTACTTTAGACACTGAATATTTGTCGTTTTGAAGCTCAGTTTGAAATGTTTTAGTTTGTCGTTTCTGTTCAAATCGATCATATTTTAACATACTTTTCGATCATATTAGCTCCTCGGAAAGTTTGTGCGCACGCTCCGATGTTCTAGTAGGTACTCTTTTGCGATAATTTAAAAGATACATCCCATACAATGTTAGTCGAATTTTACACTTTTTCGGTCACCGTGAAATATTTTGTATTGATACTAACCGACTTTATATTGACCGTCGCATCGAGCCCGTTGCATAGACAAATCGTTTGTGTAGATCGGACCTGTTACTTTTCAACAACATCGCAGTATAGATTCTGTTTGCAAAAATTTTAGCGTTTTCAACTACTTTAGACACTGAATATTTGTCATTTTAAAGCTTAGTTTGAATGTTTTAGTTTGTCGTTTCTGTTCAAATCGATCATCTTTTAGCATACCTTTCGATATTGTTAGCTTACCAAAGTGTTTTTGCCCACACTTTGCTTTTCTATTAGATACTCTCTGTGTTATTTTAAAAGATACATGCCATAGAATGTTAGTCGAATTTTACACTTTTTCGGTCATCGTGAAATATTTTGTCTTGATATTAACCGACTTTATATTGACCGTCGCGTTGAGGCCGTTGCGTAGACACCACGATTGTGTAGATTGGACCTGTTGCACTTCGAAAACATTGCAATATGGATTCTGTTTGCAATAATTTTAGCGTTTTCACCTACTTTAGACACTGAATATTTGTCGTTTTGAAGCTCAGTTTGTCATGTTTTTGTTTGTCGTTTCTGTTCAAATCGATCATATTTTAGCATACTTTTCGATCATATTAGCTCACCGGAGTGTTTGTGCGCACGCTCCGTTGTTAAAATAGGTTCTTTCTTGCGTTATTTTAAAATATACATCCCATACAATGTTAGTCGAATTTTACACTTTTTCGGTCACCGTGAAATATTTTGTTTTGAAATTAACCGACTTTTTATTGACCGTCGCATCGAGCCCGTAGCGTAGACACATCGATTGTTTAGATTGGACCTGTTGCACTTCAAAAACATCGCAATATGGATTCTGTTTGCAATAATTTTAGCGTTTTAACCTACTTTAGACACTGAATATTTGTCGTTTTGAAGCTCAGTTTGAAATGTTTTAGTTTGTCGTTTCTGTTCAAATCGATCATCTTTTAGCATACTTTTCGATCATATTAGCTCCTCGGAGTGTTTGTGCGCACGCTTCGCTGTTCTAATAGGTACTCTCCTGCGTTTTTTAAAAAAATACATGGCATACAATGTTAGTCGAATTTTACACTTTTTCGGTCACCGTGAAATATTTTGTCTTCATATTAACCGACTTAATATTGACCGTCGCATCGAACCCGTAGCGTAGACACATCGATTGTGTAGATCGGACCTGTTGCACTTCAAAAACATCGCAATATGGATTATGTTTGCAATAATTTTAGCGTTTTCACCTACTTTAGACACTGAATATTTGTCGTTTTGAAGCTCAGTTTGAAATGTTTTAGTTTGTCGTTTCTGTTCAAATCGATCATCTTTTCACATACTTTTCGATCATATTAGCTCCACGGAGAGTTTGTGCGCACGCTCCGCTGTTCTAGTAGGTACTCTTTTGCGATAATTTAAAAGATACATCCCATACAATGTTAGTCGAATTTTACACTTTTTCGGTCACCGTGAAATATTTTGTATTGATACTAACCGACTTTATATTGACCGTCGCATCGAGCCCGTTGCATAGACACATCGTTTGTGTAGATCGGACCTGTTACTCTTCAACAACATCGCAGTATAGATTCTGTTTGCAATAATTTTAGCGTTTTCAACTACTTTAGACACTGAATATTTGTCGTTTTAAAGCTTAGTTTGAAATGTTTTAGTTTGTCGTTTCTGTTCAAATGGATCAT
Organism: Pyrausta purpuralis; assembly: GCA_963924145.1. Classification (NCBI taxonomy): domain Eukaryota; kingdom Metazoa; phylum Arthropoda; class Insecta; order Lepidoptera; family Crambidae; genus Pyrausta; species Pyrausta purpuralis. The sequence continues at coordinate 7,245,529 of OZ001668.1, forward strand.
CTTTTAGCATACCTTTCGATCATGTTAGCTTACCGGAGTGTTTTTGCCCACACTCCGTTTTTCTATTCGGTACTCTCTGTGTTATTTTAAAGGATACATGCCATAGAATGTTAGTCGAATTTTACACTTTTTCGGTCATCGTGAAATATTTTGTCTTGATATTAACCGACTTTATATTGACCGTCGCGTTGAGGCCGTTGCGTAGACACCTCGATTGTGTAGATCGGACCTGTTGCACTTCGAAAACAATGCAATATGGATTCTGTTTGCAATAATTTTAGCGTTTTCACCTACTTTAGACACTGAATATTTGTCGTTTTGAAGCACAGTTTGAAATGTTTTAGTTTGTCGTTTCTGTTTAAATCCATCAGATTTTAGCATACTTTCCGATCATATTAGCTCACCGAAAAGGTTCTGCGAACGCTCAACTGTTGAAATAGGTACTTTTTTGCGATATTTTAAAAGATACATCCCATTCAAAGTTAGTCGAATTTTACACTTTTTCGGTTACCGTGAAATATTTTGTTTTGAAATTAACCGACTTTTTATTGACCGTCGCATCGAGCCCGTAGCGTAGACACATCGATTGTTTAGATTGGACCTGTTGCACTTCAAAAACATCGCAATGTGGATTCTGTTTGTAATAATTTTAGCGTTTGCACCTACTTTAGACACTTAATATTTGTCGTTTTGAAGCTCAGTTTGAAATGTTTTAGTTTGTCGTTTCTGTTCAAATCGATCATCTTTTAGCATACTTTTCGATCATATTAGCTCCTCGGAGTGTTTGTGCGCACGCTCCGCTGTTAAAGTAGGTACTCTTTTACGTTATTTTAAAAGATACATGCCATACAATGTTAGTCGAATTTTACACTTTTTCGGTCACCGTGAAATATTTTGTATTGATATTAACCGACTTTATTTTGACCGTCGCGTCGAGCCCGTTGCGGAGACACCTCGTTTTTGTAGACCGGACCTGTGACATTTCATAAACATTGCAATATGGATTCTGTTTGGAATAATTTTAGCGTTTTCACCTACTTTAGACACTGAATATTTGTCGTTTTGAAGCTCAGTTTGAAATGTTTTAGTTTGTCGTTTCTGTTCAAATCGATTATCTTTTAACATACTTTTCGATCATATTAGCTCCTCGGAGAGTTTGTGCGCACGCTCCGCTGTTCTAGTAGGTACTCTTTTGCGATAATTTAAAAGATACATACAATACAAAGTTAGTCGAATTTTACACTTTTTCGGTCACCGTGAAATATTTTGTTTTGAAATTAACCGACTTTTTATTGACCGTCGCATCGAGCCCGTAGCGTAGACACATCGATTGTTTAGATTGGACCTGTTGCACTTCAAAAACATCGCAATATGGATTATGTTTGCAATAATTTTAGCGTTTTCACCTACTTTAGACACTGAATATTTGTCGTTTTGAAGCTCAGTTTGAAATGTTTTTGTTTGTCGTTTCTGTGCAAATCGATCATCATTTAACATACTTTTCGATCATATTAGCTCCTCGGAGAGTTTGTGCGCACGCTTCGCTGATCTAGTAGGTACTCTTTTGCGATATTTTATAAGATACATACAATACAAAGTTAGTCGAATTTTACACTTTTTCGGTCACCGTGAAATATTTTGTTTTGAAATTAACCGACTTTTTATTGACCGTCGCATCGAGCCCGTAGCGTAGACACATCGATTGTGTAGATTGAACCTGTTGCACTTCAAAAACATCGCAATATGGATTATGTTTGCAATATTTTTTGCGTTTTCACCTACTTTAGACACTGAATATTTGTCGTTTTGAAGCTCAGTTTGAAATGTTTTAGTTTGTCGTTTCTGTTCAAATCGATCATCTTTTAGCATACTTTTCGATCATATTAGCTCCTCGGAGTGTTTGTACGCACGCTCCGCTGTTCTAATAGGTACTCTCCTGCGTTTTTTAAAAAAATACATGGCATACAATGTTAGTCGAATTTTACACTTTTTCGGTCACCGTGAAATATTTTGTCTTCATATTAACCGACTTTATATTGACCGTCGCATCGAACCCGTAGCGTAGACACATCGATTGTGTAGATTGGACCTGTTGCACTTAAAAAACATCGCAATATGGATTATGTTTGCAATAATTTTAGCGTTTTCACCTACTTTAGACACTGAATATTTGTCGTTTTGAAGCTCAGTTTGAAATGTTTTAGTTTGTCGTTTCTGTTCAAATCGATCATCTTTTAACATACTTTTCGATCATATTAGCTCCTCGGAGAGTTTGTGCGCACGCTCCGCTGTTCTAGTAGGTACTCTTTTGCGATAATTTAAAAGATACATCCCATACAATGTTAGTCGAATTTTACACATTTTCGGTCACCGTGAAATATTTTGTTTTGAAATTAACCGACTTTATATTGACCATCGCATCGAGCCCGTTGCATAGACACATCGTTTGTGTAGATCGGACCTGTTACTCTTTAACAACATTGCAGTATAGATTCTGTTTGCAATAATTTTAGCGTTTTCAACTACTTTAGACACTGAATATTTGTCGTTTTAAAGCTTAGTTTGAAATGTTTTAGTTTGTCGTTTCTGTTCAAATCGATCATCTTTCAGCATACCTTTCGATCATGATAGCTTACCGGAGTGTTTTTGCCCACACTCCGCTTTTCTATTCGGTACTCTCTGTGTTATTTTAAAGGATACATGCCATAGAATGTTAGTCGAATTTTACACTTTTTCGGTCATCGTGAAATATTTTGTCTTGATATTAACCGACTTTATATTGACCGTCGCGTTAAGGCCGTTCCGTAGACACCTCGATTGTGTAGATCGGACCTGTTGCACTTCGAAAACATTGCAATATGGATTCTGTTTGCAATAATTTTAGCGTTTTCACCTACTTTAGACACTGAATATTTGTCGTTTTGAAGCTCAGTTTGAAATGTTTTTGTTTGTCGTTTCTGTTCAAATCGATCATATTTTAGCATACTTTTCGATCATATTAGCTCACCGGAGTGTTTGTGCGCACGCTCCGTTGTTAAAATAGGTTCTTTCTTGCGTTATTTTAAAATATACATCCCATACAATGTTAGTCGAATTTTACACTTTTTCGGTTACCGTGAAATATTTTGTCTTGATATTAACCGACTTTATATTGACCGTCGCGTCGAGCCCGTTGCGTAGACACCTCGATTGTGTAGATCGGACCTGTTGCACTTGAAAAACATCGCAATGTGGATTCTGTTTGCAAGAATTTTAGCGTTTTCACCTTCTTTAGACACTGAATATTTGTCGTTTTGAAGCTCAGTTTGAAATGCTTTAGTTGGTCGTTTCTGTTTTAATATATCAGTAGTGCGATTGTGTAAGGTTGTTCATGGATGGACAATGAATCCAATTGTTCATCTATCGTATAATGTAATTCGAATTGTGTAATTTTGTCCATTCCATGAAGACCGAAAAGTGACCGGTCGTATAGAAACGTTTCATGGATTTGCGTTTTATTATCGGAAAACATTCGGTAAAACTCCATTTTTTTTTTACAAATATTGCATGAAATTTTAATAAAAATGCAGTTTATTAATAGATGTTTATGATTTCACCTCAAAAATAAACTTTTATCCATATTACCATTAAATAAAGACAAAAAAATCATCTCTGCAATTTAAATAACTAAACGCAAAGAACGAATGAAGTACTAGTTTTGCTACCCGTCCCTAGATGGCAGGCAAATTTGTCTGCTACTCTACAATAGGTGGCGTTAGTGGACTGCGTGAAGTGTTCTGTGGAATGACAACAAGTGTTTAACTGTCACAGTGCGCCAGAAAACTTTTAAATTTTTTGTGAAAGAAGAAACACAAGTAAGTGAAAAATATTGTACTAAATGGCACTCTCTCAAAAACAAACAACACAAAGTGTATATTATATGAAAACAACCCAAGCTTCACTTTAACAGTTGTATTATTCCTGTAACGTAATGGTAACATCATATAAAAATAATAATTTCATTTTCAGTGCCAAAGGCGAGAATAGTTTCCCATGCCCAGGTGGAGACCTTACTAGGCCTCTTGGAGGCCAATGTTGAGGTAGCGCGAGGACGCGTGTTGGGGGGCGCCTTGGCTAGTCAGCGCGTTGATGAATTCTGGCGCAACACCGCCCGAACCCTCAACAGCATGGGAGATGGGGCAACAAAAGAGGCGCAAGCCTGGAAAACTGTAAGGCATGCTTCTTACTGACATGGATCTATAAATTTTTCAACATAATAACACAACAGTGACAATGATAATCTATTTTTTGCAGTATTGGCATGAACTAAAATACCGGGCACGGAAGCGGGACACCGAAATCCGGCAACACGCCCGGGGGACTGGAGGAGGTCCAGCTAGGAAACCGCTTACAATAACTGAGAGCCGAATACTCCAGTTACTGGGAACGGTTTCCTACGCAGGGAATCCAGAGGTGCAAATTCCTCTAAATGTAAGTTAAATAATCTATTACTACAGTCTCTTTTAAGAAGGGAAAAAGTACGAAAAGGTTAGCTTTTTTGGCATTTGTAATGTACAATAAAATCAAAATTGATATAAGTCAACAAGTACCCTTTTTAACGGAGACTCCAGGATTTGTGATATAGGTAGGTATGTAATGATGCCATCTGCTAGCTAGAAGTGCCTTGTATTGTATTAATCTGTGTTTTTTTGTTTCTACAGCTCCCAAATGTGTCTGCTGCATTACCCATCAATGCGCTACCATCCACAAGTCTCGGATTTTCTCAGAATGTATGTATAAAAACAATGTACCTACTTAATTACAGTATGATTTGTTTAATATATGTATTTTGTTATAAAGGTATCTGTTGTTGCCATGCCCTAGCTAGCAGTGCTTAGAGTTATCAACATTGTCTTTTTGTTGTTTTTTTCAGCCCGCACATACTTGCTCTACTGCACCTGCAGTCCTGGCAGTTACCACTCCAACATCAACTAGTAATTTAACTCCTCTAAATGTAAGTATAATAAACAAAATACATTCAATAGTATTATTAATATCAAATATTTATATTTGTGAGATCTTAATTATATTCTATTTTTGCAGATGATTGCAGAAAATGTTCTGCCAAACCCTACTCCATCTCCGCCTTTGTTAGATGGGGTAAATCCAGAGGTGCAAAGTATTTATTATTATTTAATGTGCAAGTAAAAGCAATGTTTGGATATTTGTTCAACTTTACTACTAAATGCATCTATATCTCATTCAATGACTAATAGGCTTCATTTTCCTAAACCGATTTTGATAAACTGCACCTGTGTAAGTAACATGTGAATCTTAATTATTATTTTTTGTTTCAGCTGCAAAATGCTGGTCCTTCTCCTCTTTCACAGTCTTCTGAAGATTCAGTGCCAGTTGGACCGAGGCGGGGTCGAACTGCTGCTCAAGTCCGCAACACTCGACCTTGTGAGTATTTATATTACTACCCATACAAATAGGTCACAACAAAAGTATTGCTGTTTGTTTGTTAGTTTTATATAGTCATGGTTTTTGAGATGATCATCACACTATCAAGTTAAGACTAGACCTAATTCCCAGCATGTCTTAATACCTCAACACCCGAGCGGTCGCATGCGACCGCATAACAATAGCTACCTATACCTATTGTGTCTCGTTCACATACGCTTGAGGGATTTAGGTGTGATATACTAATAATACATTGAAAAACTCTCAATAAAAATATTGTTTCAGACCGCAGACTACGCTACGATGACCCTCCTGAGTGGGCACGTCGATATGAAGAGCAGCGCCTTCGAATCGATAGGGATCGAGCGCGCCTGCTTGAACGCCTTGTTGAGATCGCGGAACAAGCACTGGGGCTATATACAAGAAGTTTGGAGAATTAATTATATTTTTAAATTAAGACCTAGACTGCAACAGAGATCGTAATAAGGGGACTATATTTACCTAAACTTTACATTATTAGACTTTTTAATTTAAGTATTGATTTAGTTTTAGTACTCTAAGAGCTTAAAGGCTGCTTAAACATGTACAAATGAGATGCTGTGATTAAAATATTTATTTACTTTGTAAGGTACTCAAGAGCTTAAGGCTGATTATCTATTTGTTAGAAAAAACATAAGTGCAATTAATGAGATGCTGTGATTAAAATGTTTAAGTCAATATTGTTTTAGTTTGTAAGGAGAGCTAAAGGCTGCTGGTTTTTCAAACGAATGGTGAACATTCGTTAGAAAAACGATAATAATAAATGAATAGGGAGACTTTTGACTTTTTTGATATATATTTTTGATTGTTCAAAAAAACTAAGTACTAATAAGTAAGATAAGAATGCCTTGATTATATATTTTTAATACAAACTTAGTTTCTACAGAGATGAAGGCTGACTATTATTGAAATAAAAACATTTGTAGATTTATAAAGTTTTATTTATTTTATAGAAAATATTTAGCTTATATCTGCCGGTCCCTCCACAACCTTTCGACCAATCCTCGTCGTGAAGTAGCCCCATCTCCCACATAGACTGGCTGCACTGGCTGTCTTCTGGCGTCCCTTCTTAAATCATAGTCATCCAGTGTGGGAACTTCAATACGTGCACGATTGCACATGTTGTGCAAAACGATACACGCATTGACAATTTTTCCCGCTTTAATAGGGTCATAGTGAAGGGTTCGGTGTGCTAGGAGACACCGCCACCTTGCCTTCAACACTCCAATACAGCGCTCTACAGTGTTGCGGGTACTGCAGTGGAGATCCGTGTAGTGTGCTTCTGGGGAATCCGGAGCTGCTCGCAGAATTGGAGTCATTAGCCACTCCCGCTGGGCATATCCAGAATCCCCTTTAAGGTAAAAATAAGTTGCTTGGGTATGCTGCACAATAAACGCATAGAAAATGGTGGAAAAACAGCCTTAGAAATAAAAGGGTAAATATTATTTCATGTAGGTATTACCTAATAGCCAGCACACTTCACCGGCTTCAGTAAGACTTCGCATGTGGGCTTCCAAAGCACTCCTATTCCACACATGCGAGTCATGGCTGGCACCTCCATACGAGGCATCAACATGTAAAATGTTGAGGTCAGCGTCACAAATCTAGAACATGATAAAAAATTATAAACAACCCTCCTAATATTTCTACGATAAATGAATATTAGAAGTATATAGAGGTAGATTCAAATAAAAACTTACAATCATTGCATTTAATGAGTGGTAATGCTTTCTATTAAAAAATGCTTCCTCATAATCATGGGGCCGTATGATGGCAATGTGTGTGCCATCAATACAGCCCACAACACCAGGGAAGCCGAAGACATCCATGAATCTGTAAAAAAAAATTGGTCAATATTCCTTTCTATTCTTGAGTCATACTATCAGCTTAATTTGGGTGCTTACCCTCTCATAACCGCCATTCTTTCCTCTCGGTTACTCGGGAAGGTGATGTGACGTTGGAGAATCTCCGGATTATTAAGGGCATCTGTGACCTCAGCAACACACTTGTGGACGGCAGTCTGGCAGAGCCCTAAATTAAAATCTTTTCCGACCCGTCTTTGGTAGCTGCCCCCGGCGTAAAAATCTAATGCAGCCATGATCTAAAATATTAAAGTAACATTAAAAAACAGTCGGATTCGCTTTGCTCACATTTGTAATAAAGGGAGACTTACTTTGAGCTCAGCTGAGATCCCTGTAGATCTCAGCCTTTGGGGCATGAACGGCGCGAGTTCATCAACAAGCTGTTGAAATAACGGCAACGACAGCCTGTAGTTGTTGATGAACTCGCCCTCCGGCATGTCCCAGGGCATCGAAGATCCCCGCAGCTGTTGCCTTCTCATCTGCGAGCGTCTCATGCGACGCTCGCGTTCGATAAGGCCCATCATAAAAGCGTGCGCCATTTTATTCTAAAAAAGAACACGCGGATTAACAATAAATTTTGCTTTAAAAGAACTCTTGTGACTCAATATTTCCATGTAACACTAAACACTCACCGGTTACCACACTTTGGACGTCACTCAAACTAACCCGCGATCCTTATTAAAAGCTTTTATTTGATTATATCAAAGAAAACAATAAAACTTTGCGTAGTAGTGGGTAGAATTTACGATTGTCATGAGTCTCGAGTCACCGTAATCATTTGACATTAGCAATGAGTTCAAAAAACATACGCAATTCGAATTATCTGTCAAAAGCATGTACATCATTCACTCATCGTTTAAAATTGACGACCCAATCGCTAACGATTTATGAACTCCCTAGACAATTAGAATTTGCCATGTGACAGATCATACCGTACGTTTTGAACTGTCAAATGAATACGATTGCCTTACACAATCGCACCCCTGATTTAAGCATACTTTCCGATCATATTAGCTCACCGAAAAGGTTCTGCGAACGCTCAACTGTTGAAATAGGTACTTTTTTGCGATATTTTAAAAGATACATCCCATACAAAGTAGGTCGAATTTTACACTTTTTCGGTCACCGTGAAATATTTTGTTTTGAAATTAACCGACTTTTTATTGACCGTCGCATCGAGCCCGTAGCGTAGACACATCAATTGTTTAGATTGGACCTGTTGCACTTCAAAAACATCGCAATATGGATTATGTTTGCAATAATTTTAGCGTTTTCACCTACTTTAGACACTGAATATTTGTCGTTTTGAAGCTCAGTTTGAAATGTTTTAGTTTGTCGTTTCTGTTCAAATCGATCATATTTTAACATACTTTTCGATCATATTAGCTCCTCGGAGAGTTTGTGCGCACGCTCCGCTGTTCTAGTAGGTACTCTTTTGCGATAATTTAAAAGATACATCCCATACAATGTTAGTCGAATTTTACACTTTTTCGGTCACCGTGAAATATTTTGTATTGATACTAACCGACTTTATATTGACCGTCGCATCGAGCCCGTTGCAATGACACATCGTTTGTGTAGATCGGACCTGTTACTTTTCAACAACATCGCAGTATAGATTCTATTTGCAATAATTTTAGCGTTTTCAACTACTTTAGATACTGAATATTTGTCGTTTTAAAGCTTAGTTTGAAATGTTTTAGTTTGTCGTTTCTGTTCAAATCGATCATCTTTTAGCATACCTTTCGATATTGTTAGCTTACCAAAGTGTTTTTGCCCACACTCCGCTTTTCTATTAGATACTCTCTGTGTTATTTTAAAAGATACATGCCATAGAATGTTAGTCGAATTTTACACTTTTTCGGTCATCGTGAAATATTTTGTCTTGATATTAACCGACTTTATATTGACCGTCGCGTTGAGGCCGTTGCGTAGACACCTCGATTGTGTAGATCGGACCTGTTGCACTTCGAAAACATTGCAATATGGATTCTGTTTGCTATAATTTTAGCGTTTTCACTTACTTTAGACACTGAATATTTGTCGTTTTGAAGCTCAGTTTGAAATGTTTTAGTTTGTCGTTTCTGTTCAAATCGATCATATTTTAACATACTTTTCGATCATATTAGCTCCTCGGAGAGTTTGCGCGCACGCTCCGCTGTTCTAGTAGGTACTCCTTTGCGATAATTCAAAAGATACATCCCATACAATGTCAGTCGAATTTTACACTTTTTCGGTCACCGTGAAATATTTTGTATTGATACTAACCGACTTTATATTGACCGTCGCATCGAGCCCGTTGCATAGACACATCGTTTGTGTAGATCGGACCTGTTACTTTTCAACAACATCACAGTGAAAACATTGCAATATGGATTCTGTTTGCAATAATTTTAGCGTTTTCACCTACTTTAGACACTGAATATTTGTCGTTTTGAAGCTCAGTTTGAAATGTTTTTGTTTGTCGTTTCTGTTCAAATCGATCATATTTTAGCATACTTTTCGATCATATTAGCTCACCGAAGTGTTTGTGCGCACGCTCCGTTGTTAGATTAGGTTCTTTCTTGCGTTATGATAAAATATACATCCCATACAATGTTAGTCGAATTTTACACTTTTTCGGTCACCGTGAAATATTTTGTTTTGAAATTAACCGACTTTTTATTGACCGTCGCATCGAGCTCGTAGCGTAGACACATCGATTGTTTAGATTGGACCTGTTGCACTTCAAAAACATCGCAATATGGATTCTGTTTGCAATAATTTTAGCCTACTTTAGACACTGAATATTTGTCGTTTTGAAGCTCAGTTTGAAATGTTTTAGTTTGTCGTTTCTGTTCAAATCGATAATCTTTTAGCATACTTTTCGATCATATTAGCTCCTCGGGGTGTTTGTGCGCACGCTTCGCTGTTCTAATAGGTACTCTCCTGCGTTTTTAAAAAAAATACATGGCATACAATGTTAGTCGAATTTTACACTTTTTCGGTCACCGTGAAATATTTTGTCTTCATATTAACCGACTTTATATTGACCGTCGCATCGAGCCCCTAGCGTAGACACATCGATTGTGTAGATTGGACCTGTTGCACTTCAAAAACATCGCAATATGGATTATGTTTGCAATAATTTTAGCGTTTTCACCTACTTTAGACACTGAATATTTGTCGTTTTGAAGCTCAGTTTGAAATGTTTTAGTTTGTCGTTTCTGTTCAAATCGATCATCTTTTAGCATACCTTTCGATCATGTTAGCTTACCGGAGTGTTTTTGCCCACACTCCGCTTTTCTATTCGGTACTCTCTGTGTTATTTTAAAGCATACATGCCATAGAATGTTAGTCGAATTTTACACTTTTTCGGTCATCGTGAAATATTTTGTCTTGATATTAACCGACTTTATATGGACCGTCGCGTTGAGGCCGTTGCGTCGACACCTCGATTGTGTAGATCAGACCTGTTGCACTTCGAAAACATTGCAATATGGATTCTGTTTGTGTACGAGCTAGCATCGTACATTGCGACAACCACGGCGTCAGCGACCTACATCGCAGCGGCTGACCGATGGACCCATCATGCACCGTCGGCACTCACACCGGCGGCACACAACCTCAAACGTTTATATGTTTACACACTATGAAATAATTATAAATACATGTAACTAATCCACAATAAATTAGATATCAACCGTCCGTGTTGGTTCTCATTTCCCTCCGCTGCGGCCAAGACACCTTTAGCCGTCACTATGATCAGTCTGGTGAGCCTGCCAGACTGGCAGCGGGTCCACGCCACCTAACTACCGTCCTAACGCTGCTACCCTGGGCGACCTATTCTTCTTCCCGCCTGTACATCTTCGAGCCGGATAGATCATCAGTTACCATGGACCAACAACGTACATACATAAACTGACTGACTGCATTTATGTCAAATGAAATGACGTTGACTGGAGCAGTAAGTCTGCCGTTCAATTTAAAACTATACCGGCAGTACTTAATTACAAATAACTTATTTAAAATCATTTCAATAATCGAAGTAATATCACCAACACTTATTCAGTGCAAGTGAAATATGAGAACTCAGGCATTCTTGCATTAGCGCCTAACGCGATTCAGCAAATTCAGTAGGTAATTACATTTTATCGAGGGACATTTATTAATATTTTAGCTGACCTACATTTTAAACGTTAAACATGACTAACATTGGTAGGGTAGGTTAGGGAAATTAAAACAAGACTATCAACTGGGAGTGGTGATTTACAACCACCGCTTTCCGACATAGCATGACGTCGACTAACGGGAGTGATGACTTACAACCACCACTTCCCGACATAACATTGACTTGACATAACATATCTTGAGGCTCATCAGTAGCTCAAGTTTTAACAAGCAAACAAACATAATTTGAGGCTCATCAGTAGCTCAAGTTTTAGCAAGCAAACAAACACAACTTGAGGCTCATCAGTAGCTCAAGTTTTAGCATTATCATGGCTTAAAGCTCAGCAAGGAGCTCAGGTCTTACTTGGGACTCAGCAAGGAGACCAAGTTTAAGCATAACATTTTCTTGGGACTCAAATCAAGGAGTCTTAGCAATTATCAAAACAAGAAAGAAAGGAAAGGAGGAAAGTTTAGCAATTATCAAAACAAGCTCATTACAGGGTCAGGTGCCTTACAACCACCTGCATCCCGCCTTAGTTTAGAACAAACAAACATTAGAATTATAGGGAATAACAGTGACTTACGACTACCTACCTACATCTTTACCTATTAACATTAATTTGTCATTTTCTTTAACATTAACTTGACTCGACAGGGACTTAAATAGGTATAAACTAATATTACATGTAACTATTATCAACATTTTCCTATTCCCTTGTCTTGTCCTATTGAAAATCCTGAGGATCAACCGACGGAGAACTTCTCAGAAAGAAACAAACACAAACAACGTTAAAATCAACAATAAATCAACATCAAAGAAGAAAGAAGATCGACAACTGACAGTAGCGGTTCGGTTACTGGCCTCCCAGAAGCGGGTCTCACCAGTAACTGAAACACCACCGCATGCTGTTCAGTACAAAGATGAACATGAACATCATCAAGAAGAGGAGGAGCGAATGAGCAGAACATCATCATCAACAACCAACTTCGAAGAGGATCTGATCGATACTCAACGTGAGCGACTCACCAACTTATCTTTGCACGCCAGGAGGCTGCAATCTTCAATTCATAGATGGAAGCCAGGAGGCTTGCCATCATCATCAACACGGTGCAGGCCAGGAGGCTTGCAACCACAAGCAATACATTCGGAGCACAGGCCAGGAGGCGTGTACTCTCTTATTACACTTGTGCAAGTCAGGCGACTTGTACACAAACATCGTCTCCCCGGAGGGAGATAACCCGTTCGTCCATACATCAGGACTTTGGACGGGTCAGAGTCGTCACGTCAACATCAGACTACCTCATCAACTCGCCTCATGCATCATACGCAAGCCAACATAAAACGAACATCAAGCACGCAGCAAGCAAGAAATATATCAGTCAGTCCGCAACAGCTCCAACGGGTCAACAAGCAGATGACGTCAACAACAACCACGGATGGTGCTAGCAGTACATCGCATCTTCGAGACACACCACTGGACACTAGGAGACGGGGCCGCATCTTCTTCCTCTCTCTTTTTGAAGATGCCAATATGTACGAGCTAGCATCGTACATTGCGACAACCACGGCGTCAGCGACCTACATCGCAGCGGCTGACCGATGGACCCATCATGCACCGTCGGCACTCACACCGGCGGCACACAACCTCAAACGTTTATATGTTTACACACTATGAAATAATTATAAATACATGTAACTAATCCACAATAAATTAGATATCAACCGTCCGTGTTGGTTCTCATTTCCCTCCGCTGCGGCCAAGACACCTTTAGCCGTCACTATGATCAGTCTGGTGAGCCTGCCAGACTGGCAGCGGGTCCACGCCACCTAACTACCGTCCTAACGCTGCTACCCTGGGCGACCTAGGAGCAGCTATCCTACCTCAACATCCTTATTATATCTAAGTATCTATTGTTAGGCTGGGCTAGGGCTCTAGGGACTTAGTATCTTAGGCAAAGGGATATCTACGCCACTAGGGAGTTAGTTTCCATCTTAACCTTTTATATACTGTACAGACGGGACTTCTTCCCGCCTGTACAGTTTGCAATAATTTTAGCGTTTTCACCTACTTTAGACACTGAATATTTGTCGTTTTGAAGCTCAGTTTGAAATGTTTTAGTTTGTCGTTTCTGTTCAAATCGATCATATTTTAACATACTTTTCGATCATATTAGCTCCTCGGAGAGTTTGCGCGCACGCTCCGCTGTTCTAGTAGGTACTCTTTTGCGATAATTTAAAAGATACATCGCATACAATGTTAGTCGAATTTTACACTTTTTCGGTCACCGTGAAATATTTTGTATTGATACTAACCGACTTTATATTGACCGTCGCATCGAGCCCGTTGCATAGACACATCGTTTGTGTAGATCGGACCTGTTACTTTTCAACAACATCGCAGTATAGATTCTGTTTGCAATAATTTTAGCGTTTTCAACTACTTTAGACACTGAATATTTGTCGTTTTAAAGCTTAGTTTGAAATGTTTTAGTTTGTCGTTTCTGTTCAAATCGATCATCTTTTAGCATACCTTTCGATATTGTTAGCTTACCAAAGTGTTTTTGCCCACACTCCGCTTTTCTATTAGATACTCTCTGTGTTATTTTAAAAGATACATGCCATAGAATGTTAGTCGAATTTTACACTTTTTCGGTCATCGTGAAATATTTTGTCTTGATATTAACCGACTTTATATTGACCGTCGCGTTGAGGCCGTTGCGTAGACACCTCGATTGTGTAGATCGGACCTGTTGCACTTCGAAAACATTGCAATATGTATTCTGTTTGCAATAATTTTAGCGTTTTCACCTACTTTAGACACTGAATATTTGTCGTTTTGAAGCTCAGTTTGAAATGTTTTAGTTTGTCGTTTCTGTTCAAATCGATCATATTTTAACATACTTTTCGATCATATTAGCTCCTCGGAGAGTTTGTGCGCACGCTCCGCTGTTCTAGTAGGTACTCTTTTGCGATAATTTAAAAGATACATCCCATACAATGTTAGTCGAATTTTACACTTTTTCGGTCACCGTGAAATATTTTGTATTGATACTAACCGACTTTATATTGACCGTCGCATCGAGCCCGTTGCATAGACACATCGTTTGTGTAGATCGGACCTGTTACTTTTCAACAACATCACAGTGAAAACATTGCAATATGGATTCTGTTTGCAATAATTTTAGCGTTTTCACCTACTTTAGACACTGAATATTTGTCGTTTTGAAGCTCAGTTTGAAATGTTTTTGTTTGTCGTTTCTGTTCAAATCGATCATATTTTAGCATACTTTTCGATCATATTAGCTCACCGGAGTGTTTGTGCGCACGCTCCGTTGTTAAAATAGGTTATTTCTTGCGTTATTTTAAAATATACATCCCATACAATCTTAGTCGAATTTTACACTTTTTCGGTCACCGTGAAATATTTTGTTTTGAAATTAACCGACTTTTTATTGACCGTCGCATCGAGCTCGTAGCGTAGACACATCGATTGTTTAAATTGGACCTGTTGCACTTCAAAAACATCGCAATATGGATTCTGTTTGCAATAATTTTAGCCTACTTTAGACACTGAATATTTGTCGTTTTGAAGCTCAGTTTGAAATGTTTTAGTTTGTCGTTTCTGTTCAAATCGATAATCTTTTAGCATACTTTTCGATCATATTAGCTCCTCGGAGTGTTTGTGCGCACGCTTCGCTGTTCTAATAGGTACTCTCCTGCGTTTTTTAAAAAAATACATGGCATACAATGTTAGTCGAATTTTACACTTTTTCGGTCACCGTGAAATATTTTGTCTTCATATTAACCGACTTTATATTGACCGTCGCATCGAGCCCCTAGCGTAGACACATCGATTGTGTAGATTGGACCTGTTGCACTTTAAAAACATCGCAATATGGATTATGTTTGCAATAATTTTAGCGTTTTCACCTACTTTAGACACTGAATATTTGTCGTTTTGAAGCTCAGTTTGAAATGTTTTAGTTTGTCGTTTCTGTTCAAATCGATCATCTTTTAGCATACCTTTCGATCATGTTAGCTTACCGGAGTGTTTTTGCCCACACTCCGCTTTTCTATTCGGTACTCTCTGTGTTATTTTAAAGGATACATGCCATAGAATGTTAGTCGAATTTTACACTTTTTCGGCCATCGTGAAATATTTTGTCTTGATATTAACCGACTTTATATTGACCGTCGCGTTGAGGCCGTTGCGTTGACACCTCGATTGTGTAGATCGGACCTGTTGCACTTCGAAAACATTGCAATATGGATTCTGTTTGCAATAATTTTAGCGTTTTCACCTACTTTAGACACTGAATATTTGTCGTTTTGAAGCTCAGTTTGAAATGTTTTTGTTTGTCGTTTCTGTTCAAATCGATCATATTTTAGAATACTTTTCGATCATATTAGCTCACCGGAGTGTTTGTGCGCACGCTCCGTTGTTAAAATAGGTTCTTTTTTTGCGTTATTCTAAAATATACATCCCATACAATGTTAGTCGAATTTTACACTTATTCGGTTACCGTGAAATATTTTGTCTTGATATTAACCGACTTTATATTGATCGTCGCGTCGAGCCCGTTGCGTAGACACCACGATTGTGTAGATCGGACCTTTTGCACTGCAAAAACATCGCAATATGGATTCTTTTTGCAAGAATTTTAATGTTTTCACCTACTTTAGACACTGAATATTTGTCGTTTTGAAGCACAGTTTGAAATGTTTTAGTTTGTCGTTTCTGTTTAAATCCATCAGATTTTAGCATACTTTTCGATCATATTAGCTCACCGAAAAGGTTCTGCGAACGCTCAACTGTTGAAATAGGTACTTTTTTGCGATATTTTAAAAAATACATCCCATTCAAAGTTAGTCGAATTTTACACTTTTTCGGTCACCGTGAAATATTTTGTCTTGATATTAACCGACTTTATATTGACCGTCGCATCGAGCCCCTAGCGTAGACACATCGATTGTGTAGATTGGACCTGTTGCACTTCAAAAACATCGCAATATGGATTATGTTTGCAATAATTTTAGCGTTTTCACCTACTTTAGACACTGAATATTTGTCATTTTGAAGCTCAGTCTGAAATGTTTTTGTTTGTCGTTTCTGTTCAAATCGATCATCTTTTAACATACTTTTCGATCATATTAGCTCCTCGGAGTTTGTGCGCACGCTTCGCTGTTCTAGTAGGTACTCTTTTGCGATATTTTAAAAGATACATACAATACAAAGTTAGTCGAATTTTACACTTTTTGGTTACCGTGAAATATTTTGTTTTGAAATTAACCGACTTTTTATTGACCGTCGCATCGAGCCCGTAGCGTAGACACATTGATTGTTTAGATTGGACCTGTTGCACTTCAAAAACATCGCAATATGGATTCTGTTTGCAATAATTTTAGCGTTTGCATGCTATTTTTTAATAGTTAAATATGACGAACATATTTTAATTTAAGATCTTTATTGTAACCCTATTTATGAGCAAATAAAATAAAATAAAATTTGCACCTACTTTAGACACTGAATATTTGTCGTTTTGAAGCTCAGTTTGAAATGTTTTAGTTTGTCGTTTCTGTTCAAATCGATCATCTTTTAGCATACTTTTCGATCATATTAGCTCCTCGGAGTATTTGTGCGCACGCTCCGCTGTTCTAATAGGTACTCTCCTGCGTTTTTTAAAAAAATACATGGCATACAATGTTAGTCGAATTTTACACTTTTTCGGTCACCGTGAAATATTTTGCCTTGATATTAACCGACTTTATATTGACCGTCGCATCGAGCCCCTAGCGTAGACACATCGATTGTGTAGATTGGACCTGTTGCACTTCAAAAACATCGCAATATGGATTATGTTTGCAATAATTTTAGCGTTTTCACCTACTTTAGACACTGAATATTTGTCGTTTTGAAGCTCAGTTTGAAATGTTTTTGTTTGTCGTTTCTGTTCAAATCGATCATCTTTTAACATACTTTTCGATCATATTAGCTCCTCGGAGAGTTTGTGCGCACGCTTCGCTGTTCTAGTAGGTACTCTTTTGCGATATTTTAAAAGATACATACAATACAAAGTTAGTCGAATTTTACACTTTTTCGGTCACCGTGAAATATTTTGTTTTGAAATTAACCGACTTTTTATTGACCGTCGCATCGAGCCCGTAGCGTAGACACATCGATTGTGTAGATTGAACCTGTTGCACTTTAAAAACATCGCAATATGGATTATGTTTGCAATATTTTTAGCGTTTTCACCTACTTTAGACACTGAATATTTGTCGTTTTGAAGCTCAGTTTGAAATGTTTTAGTTTGTCGTTTCTGTTCAAATCGATCATCTTTTAACATACTTTTCGATCATATTAGCTCCTCGGAGAGTTTGTGCGCACGCTTCGCTGTTCTAGTAGGTACTCTTTTGCGATATTTTAAAAGATACATACAGTACAAAGTTAGTCGAATTTTACACTTTTTCGGTCACCGTGAAATATTTTGTTTTGAAATTAACCGACTTTTTATTGACCGTCGCATCGAGCCCGTAGCGTAGACACATCGATTGTGTAGATTGAACCTGTTGCACTTTAAAAACATCGCAATATGGATTATGTTTGCAATATTTTTAGCGTTTTCACCTACTTTAGACACTGAATATTTGTCGTTTTGAAGCTCAGTTTGAAATGTTTTAGTTTGTCGTTTCTGTTCAAATCGATCATCTTTTAACATACTTTTCGATCATATTAGCTCCTCGGAGAGTTTGTGCACACGCTCCGCTGTTCTAGTAGGTACTCTTTTGCGATAATTTAAAAGATACATCCCATACAATGTTAGTCGAATTTTACACTTTTTCGGTCACCGTGAAATATTTTGCCTTGATATTAACCGACTTTATATTGACCGTCGCATCGAACCCGTAGCGTAGACACATCAATTGAGTAGATCGGACATGTTGCACTTCAAAAACATCGCAATATGGATTATGTTTGCAAAATTTTTGGCGTTTTCACCTACTTTAGACACTGAATATTTGTCGTTTTGAAGCTCAGTTTGAAATGTTTTAGATTGTCGATTCTGTTTAAATCCATCAGATTTTAGCATACTTTCCGATCATATTAGCTCAACGAAAAGGTTCTGCGAACGCTTAACATTTGAAATAGGTACTTTTTTGCGATATTTTAAAAGATACATCCCATACAAAGTTAGTCGAATTTTACACTTTTTCGGTCACCGTGAAATATTTTGTTTTGAAATTAACCGACTTTTTATTGACCGTCGCATCGAGCCCGTAGCGTAGACACATCAATTGTTTAGATTGGACCTGTTGCACTTCAAAAACATCGCAATATGGATTCTGTTTGCAATAATTTTAGGGTTTTCACCTACTTTAGACACTGAATATTTGTCGTTTTGAAGCTCAGTTTGAAATGTTTTAGTTTGTCGTTTCTATTAAATCGATCATCTTTTAGAATATTTTTCGATCATATTAGCTCACCGGAGTTTTTGTGCGAACGCTTCGCTGTTGAAGTAGGTACTCTTTTGCGATATTTTAAAAGATACATCCCATACAAAGTTTGTCGAATTTTACACTTTTTCGGTCACCGTGAAATATTTTGTATTGATACTAACCGACTTTATATTGACCGTCGCATCGAGCCCGTTGCATAGACACATCGTTTGTGTAGATCGGACCTGTTACTCTTCAACAACATCGCAGTATAGATTCTGTTCGCAATAATTTTAGCGTTTTCAACTACTTTAGACACTGAATATTTGTCGTTTTAAAGCTTAGTTTGAAATGTTTTAGGTTGTCGTTTCTGTTCAAATCGATTATCTTTAAGCATACCTTTCGATCATGTTAGCTTACCGGAGTGTTTTTGCCCACACTCCGCTTTTCTATTCGGTACTCTCTGTGTTATTTTAAAGGATACATGCCATAGAATGTTAGTCGAATTTTACACTTTTTCGGCCATTGTAAAATATATTGTCTTGATATTAACCGACTTTATATTGACCGTCGCGTTGAGGCCGTTTCGTAGACACCTCGATTGTGTAGATCGGACCTGTTGCACTTCGAAAACATTGCAATATGGATTCTGTTTGCAATAATTTTAGCGTTTTCACCTACTTTAGACACTGAATATTTGTCGTTTTGAAGCTCAGTTTGAAATGTTTTTGTTTGTCGTTTCTGTTCAAATCGATCATATTTTAGAATACTTTTCGATCATATTAGCTCACCGGAGTGGTTGTGCGCACGCTCCGTTGTTAAAATAGGTTCTTTTTTTGCGTTATTCTAAAATATACATCCCATACAATGTTAGTCGAATTTTACACTTATTCGGTTACCGTGAAATATTTTGTCTTGATATTAACCGACTTTATATTGACCGTCGCGTCGAGCCCGTTGCGTAGACACCACGATTGTGTAGATCGGACCTTTTGCACTGCAAAAACATCGCAATATGGATTCTTTTTGCAAGAATTTTAATGTTTTCACCTACTTTAGACACTGAATATTTGTCGTTTTGAAGCACAGTTTGAAATGTTTTAGTTTGTCGTTTCTGTTTAAATCCATCAGATTTTAGCATACTTTTCGATCATATTAGCTCACCGAAAAGGTTCTGCGAACGCTCAACTGTTGAAATAGGTACTTTTTTGCGATATTTTAAAAAATACATCCCATTCAAAGTTAGTCGAATTTTACACTTTTTCGGTCACCGTGAAATATTTTGTCTTGATATTAACCGACTTTATATTGACCGTCGCATCGAGCCCCTAGCGTAGACACATCGATTGTGTAGATTGGACCTGTTGCACTTCAAAAACATCGCAATATGGATTATGTTTGCAATAATTTTAGCGTTTTCACCTACTTTAGACACTGAATATTTGTCATTTTGAAGCTCAGTCTGAAATGTTTTTGTTTGTCGTTTCTGTTCAAATCGATCATCTTTTAACATACTTTTCGATCATATTAGCTCCTCGGAGTTTGTGCGCACGCTTCGCTGTTCTAGTAGGTACTCTTTTGCGATATTTTAAAAGATACATACAATACAAAGTTAGTCGAATTTTACACTTTTTGGTTACCGTGAAATATTTTGTTTTGAAATTAACCGACTTTTTATTGACCGTCGCATCGAGCCCGTAGCGTAGACACATTGATTGTTTAGATTGGACCTGTTGCACTTCAAAAACATCGCAATATGGATTCTGTTTGCAATAATTTTAGCGTTTGCATGCTATTTTTTAATAGTTAAATATGACGAACATATTTTAATTTAAGATCTTTATTGTAACCCTATTTATGAGCAAATAAAATAAAATAAAATTTGCACCTACTTTAGACACTGAATATTTGTCGTTTTGAAGCTCAGTTTGAAATGTTTTAGTTTGTCGTTTCTGTTCAAATCGATCATCTTTTAGCATACTTTTCGATCATATTAGCTCCTCGGAGTATTTGTGCGCACGCTCCGCTGTTCTAATAGGTACTCTCCTGCGTTTTTTAAAAAAATACATGGCATACAATGTTAGTCGAATTTTACACTTTTTCGGTCACCGTGAAATATTTTGCCTTGATATTAACCGACTTTATATTGACCGTCGCATCGAGCCCCTAGCGTAGACACATCGATTGTGTAGATTGGACCTGTTGCACTTCAAAAACATCGCAATATGGATTATGTTTGCAATAATTTTAGCGTTTTCACCTACTTTAGACACTGAATATTTGTCGTTTTGAAGCTCAGTTTGAAATGTTTTTGTTTGTCGTTTCTGTTCAAATCGATCATCTTTTAACATACTTTTCGATCATATTAGCTCCTCGGAGAGTTTGTGCGCACGCTTCGCTGTTCTAGTAGGTACTCTTTTGCGATATTTTAAAAGATACATACAATACAAAGTTAGTCGAATTTTACACTTTTTCGGTCACCGTGAAATATTTTGTTTTGAAATTAACCGACTTTTTATTGACCGTCGCATCGAGCCCGTAGCGTAGACACATCGATTGTGTAGATTGAACCTGTTGCACTTTAAAAACATCGCAATATGGATTATGTTTGCAATATTTTTAGCGTTTTCACCTACTTTAGACACTGAATATTTGTCGTTTTGAAGCTCAGTTTGAAATGTTTTAGTTTGTCGTTTCTGTTCAAATCGATCATCTTTTAACATACTTTTCGATCATATTAGCTCCTCGGAGAGTTTGTGCGCACGCTTCGCTGTTCTAGTAGGTACTCTTTTGCGATATTTTAAAAGATACATACAGTACAAAGTTAGTCGAATTTTACACTTTTTCGGTCACCGTGAAATATTTTGTTTTGAAATTAACCGACTTTTTATTGACCGTCGCATCGAGCCCGTAGCGTAGACACATCGATTGTGTAGATTGAACCTGTTGCACTTTAAAAACATCGCAATATGGATTATGTTTGCAATATTTTTAGCGTTTTCACCTACTTTAGACACTGAATATTTGTCGTTTTGAAGCTCAGTTTGAAATGTTTTAGTTTGTCGTTTCTGTTCAAATCGATCATCTTTTAACATACTTTTCGATCATATTAGCTCCTCGGAGAGTTTGTGCACACGCTCCGCTGTTCTAGTAGGTACTCTTTTGCGATAATTTAAAAGATACATCCCATACAATGTTAGTCGAATTTTACACTTTTTCGGTCACCGTGAAATATTTTGCCTTGATATTAACCGACTTTATATTGACCGTCGCATCGAACCCGTAGCGTAGACACATCAATTGTGTAGATCGGACATGTTGCACTTCAAAAACATCGCAATATGGATTATGTTTGCAAAATTTTTGGCGTTTTCACCTACTTTAGACACTGAATATTTGTCGTTTTGAAGCTCAGTTTGAAATGTTTTAGATTGTCGATTCTGTTTAAATCCATCAGATTTTAGCATACTTTCCGATCATATTAGCTCAACGAAAAGGTTCTGCGAACGCTTAACATTTGAAATAGGTACTTTTTTGCGATATTTTAAAAGATACATCCCATACAAAGTTAGTCGAATTTTACACTTTTTCGGTCACCGTGAAATATTTTGTTTTGAAATTAACCGACTTTTTATTGACCGTCGCATCGAGCCCGTAGCGTAGACACATCAATTGTTTAGATCGGACCTGTTACTCTTCAACAACATCGCAGTATAGATTCTGTTCGCAATAATTTTAGCGTTTTCAACTACTTTAGACACTGAATATTTGTCGTTTTAAAGCTTAGTTTGAAATGTTTTAGGTTGTCGTTTCTGTTCAAATCGATTATCTTTAAGCATACCTTTCGATCATGTTAGCTTACCGGAGTGTTTTTGCCCACACTCCGCTTTTCTATTCGGTACTCTCTGTGTTATTTTAAAGGATACATGCCATAGAATGTTAGTCGAATTTTACACTTTTTCGGCCATCGTAAAATATATTGTCTTGATATTAACCGACTTTATATTGACCGTCGCGTTGAGGCCGTTTCGTAGACACCTCGATTGTGTAGATCGGACCTGTTGCACTTCGAAAACATTGCAATATGGATTCTGTTTGCAATAATTTTAGCGTTTTCACCTACTTTAGACACTGAATATTTGTCGTTTTGAAGCTCAGTTTGAAATGTTTTTGTTTGTCGTTTCTGTTCAAATCGATCATATTTTAGCATACTTTTCGATCATATTAGCTCACCGGAGTGTTTGTGCGCACGCTCCGTTGTTAAAATAGGTTCTTTTTTGCGTTTTTTTAAAATATACATCCCATACAATGTTAGTCGAATTTTACACTTTTTCGGTTACCGTGAAATATTTTGTCTTGATATTAACCGACTTTATATTGACCGTCGCGTCGAGCCCGTTGCGTAGAAACCTCGATTGTGTAGATCGGACCTGTTGCACTTCAAAAACATCGCAATATGGATTCTGTTTGCAAGAATTTTAGCGTTTTCACCTACTTTAGACACTGAATATTTGTCGTTTTGAAGCTCAGTTTGAAATGTTTTAGTTTGTCGTTTCTGTTCAAATCGATCATATTTTAGCATACTTTTCGATCATATTAGCTCACCGGAGTGTTTGTGCGCACGCTCCGTTGTTAAAATAGGTTCTTTCTTGCGTTATTTTAAAATATACATCCCATACAATGTTAGTCGAATTTTACACTTTTTCGGTTACCGTGAAATATTTTGTCTTGATATTAACCGACTTTATATTGACCGTCGCGTCGAGCCCGTTGCTTAGAAACCTCGATTGTGTAGATCGGACCTGTTGCACTTCAAAAACATCGCAATATGGATTCTGTTTGCAAGAATTATAGCATTTTCACCTACTTTAGACACTGAATATTTGTCGTTTTGAAGCTCAGTTTGAAATGTTTTAGTTTGTCGTTTCTGTTTAAATCCATCAGATTTTAGCATACTTTCCAATCATATTAGCTCACCGAAAAGGTTTTGCGAACGCTTAACTGTTGAAATAGGTACTTTTTTGCGATATTTTAAAAGATACATCCCATACAAAGTTAGTCGAATTTTACACTTTTTCGGTCACCGTGAAATATTTTGTTTTGAAATTAACCGACTTTTTATTGACCGTCGCATCGAGCCCGTAGCGTAGACACATCAATTGTTTAGACTGGACCTGTTGCACTTCAAAAACATCGCAATATTGATTCTGTTTGCAATAATTTAAGGGTTTTCACCTACTTTAGACACTGAATATTTGTCGTTTTTAAGCTCAGTTTGAAATGTTTTAGTTTGTCGTTTCTGTTCAAATCGATCATTTTTTAGCATACCTTTCGATCTTATTAGCTCCTCGGAGTGTTTGTGCGCACGCTCCGCTGTTCTAATAGGTACTCCCCTGCGTTTTTTAAAAAAATACATGGCATACAATGTTAGTCGAATTTTACACTTTTTTCGGTCACCGTGAAATATTTTGTCTTGATATTAACCAACTTTATATTGACCGTCGCATCGAGCCCGTAGCGTAGACACATCGATTGTGTAGATTGGACCTGTTGCACTTCAAAAACATCGCAATATGCATTATGTTTGCAATAATTTTAGCGTTTTCACCTACTTTAGACACTGAATATTTGTCGTTTTGAAGCTCAGTTTGAAATGTTTTAGTTTGTCGTTTCTGTTCAAATCGATCATCTTTTAACATACTTTTCGATCATATTAGCTCCTCGGAGAGTTTGTGCGCACGCTCCGCTGTTCTAGTAGGTACTCTTTTGCGATAATTTAAAAGATACATCCCATACAATGTTAGTCGAATTTTTTCACTTTTTCGGTCACCGTGAAATATTTTGTATTGATACTAACCGACTTTATATTGACCGTCGCATCGAGCCCGTTGCATAGACACATCGTTTGTGTAGATCGGACCTGTTACTCTTCAAAAACATCGCAGTATAGATTCTGTTTGCAATAATTTTAGCGTTTTCAACTACTTTAGACACTGAATATTTGTCGTATTAAAGCTTAGTTTGAAATGTTTTAGTTTGTCGTTTCTGTTCAAATCGATCATCTTTTAGCATACCTTTCGATCATGTTAGCTTACCGGAGTGTTTTTGCCCACACTCCGCTTTTCTATTCCGTACTCTCTGTGTTATTTTAAAATATACATCCCATACAATGTTAGTCGAATTTTACACTTTTTCGGTTACCGTGAAATATTTTGTCTTGATATTAACCGACTTTATATTGACCGTCGCGTCGAGCCCGTTGCGTAGAAACATCGATTGTGTAGATCGGACCTGTTGCACTTCAAAAACATCGCAATATGGATTCTGTTTGCAAGAATTTTAGCGTTTTCACCTACTTTAGACACTGAATATTTGTCGTTTTGAAGCTCAGTTTGAAATGTTTTAGTTTGTCGTTTCTGTTTAAATCCATCAGATTTTAGCATACTTTCCGATCATATTAGCTCACCGAAAAGGTTCTGCGAACGCTTAACTGTTGAAATAGGTACTTTTTTGCTATATTTTAAAAGATACATCCCATACAAAGTTAGTCGAATTTTACACTTTTTCGGTTACCGTGAAATATTTTGTTTTGAAATTAACCGACTTTTTATTGACCGTCGCATCGAGCCCGTAGCGTAGACACATCGATTGTTTATATTGGACCTGTTGCACTTCAAAAACATCGCAATATGGATTCTGTTTGCAATAATTTTAGCGTTTTCACCTACTTTAGACACTGAATATTTGTCGTTTTGAAGCTCAGTTTGAAATGTTTTAGTTTGTCGTTTCTGTTCAAATCGATCATCTTTTAGCATACTTTTCGATCATATTAGCTCCTCGGAGTGTTTGTGCGCACGCTCCGCTGTTCTAATAGGTACTCACCTGCGTTTTTTAAAAAAAATACATGGCATACAATGTTAGTCGAATTTTACACTTTTTCGATCACCGTGAAATATTTTGTCCTGATATTAACCGACTTTATATTGACCGTCGCATCGAGCCACTTGCGTAGACACATCGATTGTGTAGAACGGACCTGTTGCACTTCAAAAACATCGCAATATGGATTATGTTTGCAATAATTTTAGCGTTTTCACCTACTTTAGACACTGAATATTTGTCGTTTTGAAGCTCAGTTTGAAATGTTTTAGTTTGTCGTTTCTGTTCAAACCGATCATCTTTTAACATACTTTTCGATCATATTAGCTCCTCGGAGAGTTTGTGCGCTTGCTCCGCTGTTCTAGTAGGTACTCTTTTGCGATATTTTAAAAGATACATACAATACAATGTTAGTCGAATTTTACACTTTTTCGGTCACCGTGAAATATTTGTCTTGATATTAACCGTTTTTTATATTGACCGTCGCGTCGATGCCGTTGCGTAGACACCTTGTTTATTTAGAACGGACCTGTTACTTTAAAAACATCGCAATATGGATTCTGTTTGCAATAATTTTAGCGTTTTCACCTACCTAAGACACTGAATATTTGCCGTTTTAAAGCTTAGTTTGAAATGTTTTAGTTTGTCGTTTCTGTTAAAATTGATCATTTTTTAAGTGAAAACTTCTTTAGCGGCGTTAAGCACTTTAGTGGGATGGGGGAATAATGTGAATCTCGCGTCAGGTCACGTGGGCTGATCGAAAAACCGTAAGACGGTTGGCGAAATTATGAATGTAAGTTGATATTTCTGAGAGATAAACTTTTCAATGTAATTTAATATAATATAAATTGTAATGTTTGTATACGATAGCGCAATAAATAAATATTGTATTCTTTAAAAATATAACATTTATTATTATTATTATTATTGTATTATTATGATTGTTTCATTATTATTATTATTATTTCATTATTATTTTTATTGCATTATTATTATTATTGTATTATTATGATTATTAAAATCTTTATTATTATAATTATAATTACTATTATTATTATTATTGTATTCTATCACAAAAATGACAGTACTTTTATATTGATTATAACTATTCCAAAAAAATCAAAAATGCACAACGTTGATATTCAAGTTTTCACTTCTGCCGGCACTCCCGAAGTGCAATTTTTCTAGCATAGTTTTCGATTATATAAGCTCACCAGAGTGTTTGTGCGCACGCTCTTCTGTTCTTGTAGTTACGCTATGCGTTATTTTAAAAGATACATGCCATACAATTTGAGTCGAATTTCACACTTTTTCGGTCACCGTGAAATATTTTGTTTTGAAATTAACCGATTTTATATTGACCGTCGCATCGAGCCCGTAGCGTAAACACATCGATTGCTTAGATTGGACCTGTTGCACTTCAAAAACATCGCAATATAGATTCTGTTTGGAATAATTTTAGCGTTTTCACCTACTTTAGACACTGAATATTTGTCGTTTTAAAGCTCAGTTTGAAATGTTTTAGTTTGTCGTTTCTGTTCAAATCGATCATCTTTTAGCATACTTTTCGATGATATTAGATCACCGAAGTGGTTTCTCGAACGCTCAGCTGTTGAAATAGGTACTCTTTTGCGATATTTTAAAAGACACATCCCATACAAAGTTAGTCGAATTTTACACTTTTTCGGTCACCGTGAAATATTTGGTTTTGAAATTAACCGACTTTATATTGACCGTCGCATCGAGCCCGTTCGTAGACAACTCGTCTGTGTAGATCGGACCTATTGCACTTCAAAACATCGCAAAATGGATTCTGCTTGCAATAATTTTAGCGTTTTCACCTACCTTAGACACTGAATATTTGTCGTTTTGAAGCTCAGTTTGAAATGTTTTAGTTTGTCGTTTCTGTTCAAATCGATCATCTTTTAGCATACTTTTCTTTTTTATTAGCTCACCAAAGTGGTTCTGCGCATGCTCCGCTATTCTAGTAGGTACTCTTTCGCGATATTTTAAAAGATACATCTCATACAAAGTTAGTCGAATTTTACACTTTTTCGGTCACCGTGAAATATTTTGTCTTGATATTAACCGACTTTATATTGACCGTCGCGTCGATGCCGTTGCGTAGACACCTCGTTTATGTAGAAAGGACCTGTGGCATTTTAAAAACATTGCAATATGGATTCTGTTTGCAATAATTTTAGCGTTTTCAACTACTTTAGACACTGAATATTTGTCATTTTGAAGCTCAGTTTGAAATGTTTTAGTTTGCCGTTTCTGTTCAAATCGATCATCTTTTAGCATACTTTTCGATCATATTA